>ML789174.1:911146-943072 GCA_009831015.1 Picea engelmannii | reverse complement strand
TCTTACTCATGCTCCTCAACCATACAATATGAATGCTACTTAGTCATGTATAAGCAACCAGTATACTATGGAAATCATATCAGTACTGAATCATAAGAGTGTTGCTCACTCTATCAATCAACCAACATAACCATATCACAACAACCATACCAAGAATGCCTTAATAATTCACAATACAATAAGAAAGAATATCCATCAAGACAACTATGTAACCATACCAGAGTTTCTATGGCAGATATGAGCCCATGGAATGCAGATCTGGTACTTGCTTCAGACTTCAAGAACCTGGCATCAGCTCACACTCAATTATCCATGAATTCATCCAACTGTGTGCGCTCTGCCTTCCTTCAACCCCTTTCTATGCTCTTCAAGCTATGCTCAAGAGATGTTTTTCACAAGAGACCTTTGCTTCTTATTTATACTCTCCAAGTAGCTTCCTTAGAAGCATCTTCTAGGCCACTTTGTCCACATAGTCACCTATGTCCAACTTTGCCCAATTTTCCACTTGTCCATGTATCCAATAGCCACTTGACCACTTAACACATTTTCCTCATTTTAGGGTTAACCTTATTATAACCACTTTCCATAATTAGAAAGTTCTCCATTTACTTTATTATTTAAATAATCCTCCTTGACTTTGTCACTTCACTTTATTATTTAAATAATCCTCTTTGATTTTCTCACTTCACTTTAATATTTAAATAGTCCTCTTTGAATTTGTCACTTTATTATTTAAATAATCCTCCTTGACTTTGTCACTTCACTTTATTATTTAAATAATCCTCTTTGATTTTGTCACTTCACTTTATTATTTAAATAATCCACTTTGACTTTGTCACTTCACTTTATTATTTAAATAATCCTCTTTGACTTTGTCACTTCATTTTATTATTTAAATAATCCTCTTTGATTTTGTCAATTCACTTTATTATTTAAATAATCTCTTCTTTGCAAGCACTTTGACTTCTTTGACCTTTTGAAACTTCAAGCAAACATATGAGGGTCCTCCAACTTCGTAAGGCCATAACTCTCAAATCATGAGGAGTTATGTGACGTTCCACATACCACCGGAAATGTCTTGACAAGAACTATCCATCTAGGATAGTTTCACTGACAAATTTACTGATATTCATCTCATTATTCCACAATTAAGCATAGGTTCTCGAGCCATACTACTAGGATAACTCAACCACAAAGCGTCTTCCCGTGAGAGATTTCACCATAAGGGGACCAATTTGGAGTTCATCCATTTGTACAACCATGGCCTTTGGAGTTCACCGCAAAGCGTCTTCCCATGAGGGCTTTCACCATAAGGGGACCAGTTTGGAGTTCATCCATTTGTACAACCATGACAAGACAATAATGAGTCATCTTTACATCAATCCAACTACAACTCATTGATCCATATTCATCTATGCATATGACTATGAATCCTCTTGACATCAATCCATTGACATCAAGGTCAATAAAAGATCCATCAATCACTACATCAATATACTATGGCAAGACATTGTTCCTTTGACATCAATCCTTTGGCATCAATGACAACATGATACAACAAAATGGATTCTATTTGTTTTTCTTTTCTCTAACAAAACAATAAAAAATTAGTATTTCATGCAATACTTAAATTCAATGTACATAAAAGAATAAAAAAATGATTGCGTACCTTTGATGCACATTGTAGTTGGGATGGATCCTCTTGCAATGAAATTATATTCATTTTTTTTAACATCTTATTCTACACTTTTTTGGACATCCCTAAAGACATGTCTTTGTTTTCCCCTTGTTCGTCCCTTGGAATTTTCAAAATCTCCATGGAAAAAAAGATATAAAAAATATTAGTTTAAAAAAAAAAAGATCCTAGTGTGTATATTAGGATAATTCGCACCGGGGCATCAACAATATTTATACGCATCGATGTGTCATACATACATATATGCACCGGTATAGAATAACAATGTTATTGTGAAATTGAAAACATTTTACAAATTTTTATATTCAGTCGGTGCTTTATGAATTAAGAAAATCACGACTTCCTAAGTGCTATTTACTACGCATCGTCGAACATTAAATAAATTTAAGAAATGACGATTTCAATAAAAGAAAAAGTAATTTTTCCATTTTAAACTCAACTGTGCTCTTTGTAAGAAATGTGTCGCAGTGCGTGTTTACGTAAAATGTGCACCGCTGACCACGAAAATGATTTTTAATAATATTTTGAATTTAAATAAAGCAGTGTTGTTTACAAACAAATACGCTTCAATGCGCTTACTATGTACAGAGCGCACCAATCACCACGAAGGCATTTTTTAAAAACAAAAAACCAACAACGACATGGAAAGTTAGGATCCAATGCAATGAGTGGTTTCATTGCAATGGATAGGAAACACCCATATATAAATAACCAAACCCTATAAATAAATTGTTCTTAAAAAAAACTCTTCTTGTGAAATATAGAAGGAGAAAAAAAAAACAGTCAGGAAATTAGAGCTTCCAATACTTAAGATAACTATGAAACCCTTTTTTTTTGTTTGGGAATGCACTGAAAATTGTTTCAAGAAAATAGGAGAATGATCAAGATGATTAATATAATGAAATCATATACGTTAAATTTCCCCTCTGCTGATTTCTATGTGATCTACACTACCCCCCCTTGAATTTGGCTCTTCAAAAAATATCCACCCACTCGGAAATCTTTGATGATAAATCTATGTTGCACAAATATCCTCTTTAAAATTTGGCAAACAATAAAACAATGAATAGGGTTTTCCTTTATAAACACAAAAACTCAAACTTCCGCTCATTTTTTCGTTGTATATTTCTCCGCATTAATGATAAACGCATGCGTTGTTTTTTTTTTCCAGAAGTTAAGTTGTTCATTGCAATATGTCTTGCATAGCGCACTGGTGTGTTATGCACACCACGCCTATTTATTTTCATAATAAATTTTAAAGTATTGAATTGTAAGCACGCATTATTTTTCTAACTTGCTTCAGTCAGTCTGATAGAAAGTTTGAAACGCATCGATGCGATGTGTAATTAATAATGCACCAGGGTGGTGTGTAAGTAATAAATCATTGTAAGACAATTACATTTTCATAATGCAAATGCAAACATATGTATTTAAATTTTGTGGAGGTTTTCCTTTGTGGAGGTATTAATGGGGGTCGGTCTTTGATGCTTATCTCAATTAAACGAACCGGTGTGTTTTGTTTATACATATGCACCAGTGCATTTTCAATTGATAAATTGCACCAGTGGGGGAGAGAGAGGGAAGGAGATACATTGAGTGAGATGGAGGGGGATACAGAGTGAGAGGGAGAGAGCGGTTGATGCAAGGGAGAGATGTGGGGGGGGATATAGGGAGAGACAGGGAGGGAATGATGAAGAGAGTGAGAGAGGGGTTGAGCATCAAATTCACATTTTCTATTTTTGAGGAGGATATTTTCAGGGATCGAGTAATGTTTTTAGATTTTGTAAAGCTAGATTGAGATTTCTTGTATAGATGGGCGAAAAAAAAACAATGATATTGTAGAAAAAAACAATGACTTTTAAGTGTGTTGTTAAGTTATAAAAGTTATTCGGAGTTATTTTTGAAGTTAGATTGTTCTATGCTACCCAAGATGATGGCTTTTGGCTCAATTGTAGGAAAAAAATAATTATAATATCAAATGGATAATTCTTTAGATTCCAGCGTCGCCTCATTCTGTATCTTTGGAAAATTTTCAAGCTATCTCATGCCGATTGCAGTAGGTCTACATTTTATTCATAATTCATTTATCTCATTGAATTTATGTTATGTATGCAGGTGTAGTTTAATAATTTTTCATTGAATTTTGTAGGATCGAGATTCATGATCGAGTTCAGATGCTCAAGATATTCCCATGGTCCCAAAATTTTGCAAGCTCTTATCAGGAGAAAGATACCACAAGAAGATGTTTGATGAAAATGGACAACATATTTACCCTACCAATCCTAACATGTCATCTTCCAAAAAGCAACATGGGTCAACAGTATTACACCATGAATTTGATCTCTTTTATGTAGACAACCATGTAGGGTGTAAGAAAAAGATGTTTGAGTAATTGTTTTTTTGGATTTTCAGTGGAACTAATGTAAATGTATTTCTTAATTTGACATTTGTTTTATAAATGGATTGGTTTCATGTTTATTATTGGGAAAAAAATGTCCATGCTTCTAATAAGTGTTTGGTATAATGTTTGAAAATATTAAATGCATTATGTTACTAATATTATCAATGTAATGTTCAATATTTTTACAATCAGGATTATGATGACGAGCGACCTATCTACCATCTATCGTTTCACCCCACTACGATGTCAAGTCATGAGCTTGATGCTAAATGAAAAGAGATCGAAGAGGAATCATACCGAGAATGGTTGAAACAACCACCTATTCAATTCCCACTACGTCCTAAGTCACCAATTCAAAACCTCGACAGTAACACTAGTTCTTCACATGTTGGGGATGAAGGCAATGATATAGAGGTTGGTATGGATGATTTCTTTTGGGATACCTAGGACATGGATGGAATGTTGTTAGATGTATTCCAAAAAAATGAACTAGGGGATGACGTTGATGTTGTAGATACCTTCTATGAAAGCCTGGAATATGCTTGCACCACCCCTCTATTTGGTCCAGTATAGGAGTCTGCAAGGTCTACCCAGATAGGGAAAACAATGTTATTGTACAACTTGAAAGCAATGTATGGTATGTCAGACGTGTGTTTCACGACACTTTTGAGGTAACTAACCATTAATTCCCCTATATCTTTAAGGAATATTGCCACACAATGAAGGAAGAAAATGGTTGATTTTATTCATGCTTAATGACAGTGTAAATTTCTATTTCCCACTAATTGCAGGTTATTCAAAGATAAGGTACTTCTGAGTGATAATCGTTTTCCCGGTAGTTTCACAGAGGTAAAGAAAATGATGAAAATGTTGGGTGTTGAGTACATATCATATCGTGCATGTTCAAATGATTGTAATCTATACATAAATGAATATGCAAACAAAGACATATGTCGAGAATGTGGGCATGGCAGGTACCATAAATAAAAAAACAAGGGTAAGGAACATGGTCCTCCTCATAAGATATTGAGGGACATGCCTATAATTCCAAGGATTCAAAGTCTCTTTCATTGCAAACAATTAGCCATGTTGTAGGGGTAGCATGCCTCACATAGAAGTGAGTCATAATTTATGCAAATCCCAACAGATTCAATAGTCATGAAGCATATAGAGGATGCATAGCCCGATAAATTCAAGGATGAATTATGTAGCCTCCAATTGAGCATAACTATGGATGGAGTTAACCCGTATTCACTCCAAAACACCAACTATTATGTTTGGCAAGTGGTAGTGATCAATAACAATATCCCTCCATGGTTGTCCATGAAGAATGAACATCTTATGTTGGCTCTTATAGTCCCAGGTAGAAGACAAGTGAAGAGAATGGATGTCTACCTCCAACCTTTGATCGATGAACTTAAGAAATTATGGGAAGTAATACATGTATATGATGTATCAAGACCCATATCAATTGAGAGGTATTTTACGTTGTATGGCATATGTGCGTACACCACACACAATCATCCAAGACTAGGAGTTTTCCCTAGTAAGCATGTTCATCGATTTGTTTATATCTGTAATTTTATTTGGCATACTTCATTTGGTGCAACTATATTTTTGACACTAACACGTTATGTATACGTTAACATCGCAAGTATTGTAACAAAAGGGTATCATGGATGTAAATGTTGTGGACCTTCTATAAAGGCTAGGTGGTCCAATGACCTACGAAAATTGGTGTACAATTGTTTGAGGGTATTCCTCCCAGAAGACCACCCTTATAGAAGAGTTGCATCTTCTTTAAATTGTAAACCAGAGATAACCCAGAGACTTGAAATAATGACACCGACAGATTGGAGTAGGGCATATGACACAGAGAAGGGTAAGGAGATGGCATAATTATTTTATTCAAATGGGGAACCTATGTTCGATGATCTTGAATTTTTTGACACCTATGTTGAGAAAATACCCATTAGGATGAAAATGAAATATGTATTTTATGAGGTTCCATATCAGGAGCATATTAAGATTGGCCACTTGCTAGATCCTATGCATATATTCAAAATTGTTTCATCTTCTTTATGGAGGCACATATCATGGAATAAAAGTGACACAATGGTTGTCACGAAGTATCTTATTGCTTGAATACTAAAAAGAGACATTGGCCAAGAAATGAAATTAGAGGAGAGGTTGGTCCCTCTTGGTATTTTAATCAAGGTGATGTCCCATGGATTTTGAAGAAAGGTGATCTTTCTATGGCGAAGGATGTTATATTGGGTGTTAAGACACCTTCTTTATATGGGTCAAATATACGATGTCGCTTCACTGTAGATGGGAATTTGTCAGGGTTGAAATCACATAACCATCTAAACCTTCTAAGGGTATGTATGTTGCATACATGATCCTTCTAGTTCTACACTAAAATTGGTAAAAATATGTTATGCACTCACCGTTTTATGGAAATTAATGATGTGTGTGTCTATTTTTTTAGTGTCATTATCATTTGCTCGTGTGTGGTTGTGTGAACCATGACTTCCCCTAGGATCTTAGACGTTCCAGATCGAAATTATCTGCATTTGTATGTTGGATAACATCAAGGGAGATTCATGTGGCTACCATTCCATAGTGGCACTTAAGATTGTTTGTATGTTTGAGAAGGAATTGCCCATGAGTTTTATGGACTTGAAAGTCCATCTTCTAATTTACCTACTTGATGAGGTTGAATTAGCCTGGGTGCTCTCATATCGTTGAATGTTCTTCTTAGAGAGGTACATGAAAACATTGAAGGGGTTTGTTCGACAAAGGGAAACACCGGAGGGCTCTATGATAGAGGGGTACATAGTATATGAATCATTCTATTATGTGAGTGAGTACACCGAGCAAATTGACAACACAGAAGGGGAATTTGTTTGGGACAACCATCAAGATGAAGAAAAAAGGGGAGGGGAGCTACTCCAAATGAATGTAAAAAGGAACTTGATAAAGAGTAAGTCAGTTATATTTTGTCAATTTAGTACAAAGAAATTGTTTACATTGAAGATGATAATATATATTTCATGCCATGCTATTTGTTTTGAATTCTTTTATACATCAATGGATTTAGAAATTTTGATGCCATCAATAAATTTGTTCTTTAAGTTGATAATATATATTTGAGTTCATGATATTTGTTTTGAATTTTTGTATACATCAACGAATTTTGAAATGGATATCATCAATAAATTTGTTCTTTACAACGAGAAGGCAACACGACCATGGGTCGAGTTGTATGAAGAGAAAATAAGGAAATGGGATAGTGAAAGGAAATAATTTAGATGGTTTAATGGTAGAATCATACCTTATCCTAATCATTTCAAGGAAAATATGCCAAAAATATGTTCAAACAGTTGGGTGGTTGACCAGATACAAGAGAAATATGCAGTGTTCGGTCGTAAACCATTTGGAGAATATCTGGATGCACTAAACATAGGTATCGGGTGCAACAACCCTGTAATAACCTCTCTGAGTACCACATTCTATTTATACTATTGCACATTTGAATTCTAACATGTATTGTGTTTTATTAATGCTTCAGTTATTAGACATATGACATTGCCCTTTGTTTTCATTTTTACAAGTGAATTTATTCTCATCTATGTGGGCATATGGACATCATTTTCACACTAAGTATTTTGATGAAGGTCACATCACATAAGATTATGGAGTGGAGGTCAAGTTTGACCAATCTAGGTGTGCTAGCCACCGTGATGAAAACCTAATAGAGGGGAAGTTAGGTTACATTGGAAAGATACAAGAGATCATGAAAATGGACTTCTCATCGTTTCAATGTGTTATTTTTTAGCAAGTGGTGGTATACCTTCAACCGGAGAAATGTAAAGGAAGATCATGATATTGGGTTAATATGTATTAACTCTACAAAATGTGGGTTGAAAGTAAGGAGCCTTATGTTTTCCCAAAACATTGTAACCAAATGTTTTTTTACCCAGATGTGTTGGATGGGGATTGGTGGTTCATACTGAGACATGATCCGAGATCTAAACATCTTTTTGAGAACAACAATGTTACAATACCAAGTGAGGAAGATAATCAGGGTGACGACAATGAAGACTGATTTCATGTAAATGATTTGTTTGGACATTTATATTGTGGATGTGTCATTTTATTATGGGTATCTATATTGGAAAATTATGTTTTTTTTTTCCTTCATTTTTTAATTATTTTGGATATGAAAAGTTAACAACCATTTACAACCACCATATTGAGAACACATTAAATAGACGTACAAGCATAAGATTTGGTTTTGATATATTTTCATTGTCATATTTATTTTTTATTATAGAAAATTTATGTTG
This sequence comes from Picea engelmannii, assembly GCA_009831015.1. Lineage (NCBI taxonomy): Eukaryota > Viridiplantae > Streptophyta > Pinopsida > Pinales > Pinaceae > Picea > Picea engelmannii. Next base: position 934,623 of record ML789174.1, on the reverse strand, counting down.
TATTGTATTAAAATATGTTTATGTTAACCTTTGAGATATGACAAAATTGGTGACATACAATAGTAAAGATTTATTTTAAATTATATTTTATTTAAAGAAAAATGAATAGATTAAAAAAATATTCAAACCTCAAAATTTTTATTGTTTGAAAAAATCAAAATTCAAATAAATATATACTTACTTTGATGGAACTTCTAAGGAAAATTCCAACGAAATAACTTCGTGGAACATCTATAGTACTTGTGATATACTTGACATTACCAACTTTGATGGAATTCCCCACCTTAACTAGTGCAACTATCATGGCCTTCACCTATTCCACTCCATCCTTTAGTTTTATAATCATATGAACTTATATTAATAATTATTTATGCATTCTCCTTGAAATAAGTGTCAATATAGGAAGGAGATGGAAATTCTAAAAGAGTATTTTTTTAGAGCCTAGTCAAAATTAAGGAAAAATTTAATGATCCATACTTATCTAAAAGTATAGAATCCTTTGTCAATTTTACTAATTCTTAAAGTACTAATTATAAAATGTTGGGTGGTATTATTTTTTAATAAAAGATTCATAACGTATGTATTAGAGTAAAACATTGTGAAACCATTTTATAGAAAGTGTATAGATCAAAATGTATTATTATTCTCTATAATTATTATTTTAAATTTATTTGAATAAATATTATATATTATAATAGTTGGATAATATAAATTAATAAAATCTTTGGAAAATCAAATATTAATAAAATATAATCATTGTGATTTTAGTAATCAATTCTATTATAACTTTGTCTTGTAATCTTTGAATATTAAAAAATAAAAAAATAACATTAGTATTACATCATCAACATTATTATTAGTGAATAATTATGTTATAATGTTATTATTATAATATATGAAAAAGACATAAACATTCAAATCACAATCATTTCACTCATCATATTTAAGTATTTGTGTTTCTAAACACATTTAATCAACATATTTCATCTTGTTGGACAACAAATAATTCATCTTGAACAACAGTTAAACATTATATGGCATTAATGGTTATAACGTTTTGCAATCACAATCCAAAATAAACGCTTTCATAAAAGTAAAGTTAAACATTATATGAAAACTATAAATTTAAATGAGTGATACATACCAAATTTCACTTAAAAAGAGAGAAGTCATTAACACTGTATGTCATTATCATACTCATATTACATTTTATAAATCAAACAACAACAACAACCAAAACATTATATGAAAAACATAATATACATTAGTGTTATACATATGAATATGCATGTCAAACATACTTCTCAACAAAATATGCAATAAACATGTCATATATAGATCTCTAATCAAATATAAAACAATCAGTATAAATGCCAATCAATACCACTACTAGCTAGGTCCACCGTTAGAGCTAGGTGCATCAATGTCTTTGTTATCAAAGGTAGAGCCTCTATCAAGAACAACTATCTCAGAAAAAAATGTCGGCATAAGTGCACTGTCAAGTGTCTCTATATCAATATCATGAATATGTGCATAAACAATACCCCATGTGATCATAGTGTCCAAAGCATCAAAAGCTTGTGACATGTGTGGAGGAAGAGGAGGAAGAGGGGGATTGGTGGATGATGACACATGTGGAATGGGAGAAAGACAATTATTGACGAATAGTGACACAAGTGGGGGAAGAGGGGGAGGAGGAGGAGGAGGGTCAGACGTGGATACAGGTTCAAACACATGTGGAGGGGAAACATGAGGAGGAGGAGGAGGATAAGACATGGATGGAGGATTGGTAGATGCTACAATCGACTCATACGGAGGATAATCAGGAGGAGGAGGAGGGCCATATGGTGGAGTAGAGGATGTGGATGGCTCTGTTGATGAGCTAGATGTAGTGGGATTATGAGCACTAGCCCTCAATGTATCAATGAGGTTGATGACACCAACAATATAATGCATCAACATCGTCATGTCACGAAGAAAATTCATCCATGTAGTAGAGAGTTCCTCTACCCATAATATGTCTCTAGGGGGTACAAGTACCACTCCATTACTAGTCATGACATGGCATAGCTCATCCACCACCTCTATCCAGACTCTCGTATCCACCCTGCATGGCATGTGAGGTATCTATACTAGTGGAGGTTTCTCCTATGCGTCCTCGATCACCTCATCCTCATGTTGGTGAGGTGCATCCCCAATATATGTGCCAATATCTCCAAAACAATAGATAATAATTATAAGAGAATTGAAACAAAATGCTACAATAAATTGCATGTGCATTAAATAAGACATAAAAATATACAAATAGATTGATCAAAACATAACGATAATATTACCACTCTCATATGGTGGCTCCTCTGATGTAAATCATATGTTTGGACATCCTCTCCAATCTATCCCCGCATACGGGTACTCTACAATATCAAGGACATTATCATCATTTCTAGATAGGAAATCAAATACCTCCCTTCCCATTGGAGTAATGAGAAACTTGGATTGGCCCCTCTTGGGAATCAACTGCTCCCATATGCGCATATGTGCATTAAACATAGGACTAGCAGGAAAGAGGGGTATTGTTGTCCGAGTGGCATGAACCCTCTCAAAAAATAGTGTAAACAACTCAAACATGAATAAGAAGAATATCATACTAGAAAAAACAAAGTGACAGTGATCTGATGCACAACAAAATTGTCTCAAAAAAACATCTTCCCACCTAATCAATCGAGGCTCCCACAATAAAGTATCTACATAATACAACATAGAGCAACTAATTTGTTTCCCATCAGAGCTATATTTTGATAGTGATGAGAGCATATAACACGTACCTAATATCCTCTCTCTCAAATGCAGCTATCCACATCTGACCACCTTTAACCTGAAACTATGAAGTCGAAATAATATATGGACTAACATATCTCTGCACATATGTTAGTTGGGTCTCTCCCGCAACACCGACTGGTAGCACAAGGAAATGGGGAAAATATACCCCCCTCCTAGACAACCTAGTGATGAAATATACATCCTCCTCCGTGGGATGATACCACATATTGGGACTGACCCTAAATCCTTGTCTCTCATGATCCCAGTGACAGATCAACTATTATAACAATGCAGAGTTCCCCTTAAGGGATCTACCCTCCTGATAAAACTTTAGGAGGCCAATATACATCAAAATTTCATGTGTATGTTGTGAAATAGGGCAAGGGTAAGCCTCCCTATCCCTCTCCCTGACCTCCCACTCACGCACAAATGTGTACATCTCGACTTGTCACCAACTCGCCTCCTCCTCCTCTCATCGTCGTCGTTTATAATTCACAGACAAGTATTGTTAGGAAAATATATAAATATAAAATAAATTGAAAGTATAAAACAAATACATATATAAATGGCGTGTATTTAAAAATATCCAAAATTAAATGTTTGTACCGCTACGTTAAATTTTATAAATAGTTATGTTAGCAGTGTTGTTAGTTAAGTGAAGTGTAGTGGTGGGTAATGTTAAACGATACCGGTGTGATTTATTCGGTGCGTGTATTTTTTTTATAAAGTATGACGGTGCGTTTTAACATTGATTTGTCGGGGCATTATGTTTCGAGTATGCCCCAATGCAGTTGGTTAAAATTGGTGCACCACTAGCTTAAATTTTCAAATAATGTTGATCCAACGGTGTAGTTAATGAAGTGAAATGTGTTGATGCGGATAAAATCCCATTGTGCAAGGTTTTATGGAGTTCTGAAGGACACACCCCATTTTAAAGGATAGAGCACCAGAAACGAGGCATCCAATGAGACACTCTGCTATGAAAATTCGGGCAATATATGTCCCAGTTCATTTCTGTATACATAACCGATGCATTGGATTACAATGGTTGCACAACTATGTTAAATTTTATAAATCATTATGTTAGCTATGTCGTTATTTGAGTGAAGTATAGTGGTGCGTAATGTTAAATGGCACTAGAGCGATTTATTTGGAGTGTGTGTGTATTTTATAAGGTATGGCAATGTGTTTGAACATTGACGTGAAAGGGCGTTATTTTTCAGGTATGCCCCAATGAAGTTGGTTAAAAGTGGTGCACCGTTAGGTTAAATTTTATATATCGTTGAGCTAGTGGTGTGGTTAATGATTGATATGTATCGGTGCAGGTATAAGCACATTATGCATTAGTTTCGGGGCATTCTAAAGGACACATTGATTTGTTTCTAATAATTCATCGTGGTGCGCTTGATTGAATGACATCGGTGCATACATGTATATATGACTCGCACCAATGGTGGTGCTCACTGTTTATTTAACACAGTATGCACCACTTTGGGGCGAGCCGAACCATTCAGGTGCACTGCAACAAATTGAAAAAAATCACAAATTTCAAACTAAATTGTAATTTTAAATGGATGAAAATGCAAATAGGAAGGTAATAAATAATTTACCTGGTCTCTTTTGTCCTGACGAGGCATGGTTTCACCATTGAAATGAAATGAAAATTTGTGGTAATTTCCAAAATTTGGAACTGTGTGGAATCCACCAATGGAGCTATTCAAGTCGGTGTAGAGCACTAGAAACAAGGAGTCTTAGGAAGAAAGGTGAGCATTGGTGCTTTCTTGACAATTTGGAAGCACATGATGCACTGTAACAATGAAAATCGGTTTCGTAATTTTTTTTTATTTACTCTACTCCAGTGCACCTTTCAACATTTAGGCGCATCGGGGTGTGATATTCAATGGCACTAGTGCATTTTATTCGATGCATATAAATTTACTATAAACTATGGAGGTGTGCTTAAATATTAATGCTTTGCAACGTTATGTTTCGAGTACGCCCTAGTTCAATGGATTAAACTCGGTGCACCGTTAGGTTAAATTTTATATATCATTGATTTAGCGGTGTGGTTAATGAAGTGTAATGTGTCAGTGCGGGTATAATCCCATTTTTCATCGGTGTGGGAGCATTTTGAAGGACACACCGCTTTGTTTTTTGGGTAATTTATCTTGGTGCACTAGCTTGAATGACACCAATGCGGACATGCAAGGATGCACCGAAGGCGATGCTCACTGTGTACTTAACACAATATGCATCACTTCGGGGCGAGCCAAATCGTTCAAGCGCACCATGTGAAATTAAAAAAAAAATGTCAAATTTCAAGCTAAATTGTAATTTTGATTGGATGAAAATGAAAATAGGAAGGTAATAAATAAGTTACCTGCTTTGTTCTGTCCCGAGGAGTCATGGTTGCACTATTGAGAGGAAATGAAAATTTGAGGTAGTTTCCAAAATTTTGAAATGTGTGGAATCCAACAATTGAGATATCCAAGTCGATGTAGAGCACCGAAAATGTGGTGTCTTAGGAAAAAAGGTGAGCATCGGTGCTTGCTTGAGAGTTTGGAAGCACAGGATGCACTTTAAAAATGAAAATCGATTTGGAATTTTTTTTTTTAATTTACCCTACCACGGTGCGCCTTTAGATAGTTAGGCACATCGATGTGTGTTGTTCAACAACACCAGTGCGATTTATTCAGTGTATTTAATTTTATTATAAAATATGGCAGTGCTACTGGAACATGGACACACCAGGGAATTATTGTTCATGAACGCTATGGTGCGTCGATTCCTTAAAGGCACACCGAGAAAAAAACCTCCGACGACCTACCTCTACTATGAACAATGACGGGGCATTTTAACATTTAAGCACCGGTGTTGTATTTTTTAGAGACACACTAGTGCGTATGTGCCATAAAGGCACACCGAAAAAACAAAATTCGCAAAAACCTACGGTCTCTTGCCTCCACTATAAACAACTAAGGGAATAATTTTTGGGGGAGGTTCCATAAAAACCTCTACAAAAAGGTGTTATCCTTATAGTGGAAGTAGTTCGACGCCTTGATAAAGAGATAAGAATGAATGTGAAGCCTCTTCGAGAGGAAAACCTCCTTTTACAATAGAACAAATGTGCAAAATCTACTTTTGGTGCAACTACTAAGAGGAACCCACTTGCAAACATTGAATGCAAGGCAAATTGAATCATTGTGTTTAGACAATGATGCACTATAATATCATTTAGTATCATGATTCATAAATAATACTTTACAATTTGATGAACATCCTATGAACCCAATTATGTTGTGTGATGAGCATAGTTGGTTTCCTAAATGAGAGCAAATTTGGTACGCTATAATGCGGTAGACTTCAGATAAATATATTCTCTTACACTTCAAGTTCCATGCTTCATTTTGTGGGGCTCTCTTGCCACTTCTTGTTTTTATTTATAAGATTGTTTAACGAGTTATGAAGTGTCTTTTCTCTTTTTCCTTCCTTTGGCCATTTCTTATCGAACAAGGGGGTTGCTTAGCAACAAGTCCCTACCAAGGAGAGGTAGAAAGCTAGTGGATCCTTTGACTAGCAATGTTTGTTGGGCTTCATCTTGTTTTGTATTGTTTCATTGCATAAATAGGCAGTGTCATGTTGATTTTCATCTTGTTTTGTATTGTCTCATTTCATAAATAGGAAGTGTCATGTTGATTTGCGGGAAGCTCTTTCAAGTTTAATATTTGCAACATATGTTATACCCACATTATAAAAACTGGGTTTAAGCCAAATACATTTCTCTGCAACAATTATTCTTTGGAACAATATTCTCAATATGTATGCCAAGTGAAATCTCAAGAACAAAGAGACAACAATGGCTTCTCTGGGGATATTATCACACTAAGAAAGGATGAGAGGCTGAAGGAAGCCATGGGTATCTTACAACAGGACTCCACAGATATGAATCCAAGCGTCTTTGCCTCAATCTTGCAAGCATGCACCAGAGGCGAAAGCCTAACATAAGGTAAGAAATGAAAATTTGAGACTTAAAAGGCCTTCTTCAAAGCAATGCAACCTCCATGCTTAATATGGGGATAAATATTATCCTATGACTAATAGTGATGAATAAAGATTTAGAAAACTCCAAATGCATACAGTGGAAACCTGAAAACCTCTCCTCTTGAAATGTTATTTTTCTAGTCATTAATATCAACGGAAACAGGTGTATCCCAGAAGGCATTTTGATTCTTAGCCATAAATAATTCTGACCATCAAACAAATAACAAAAGTCCTAAAGAAAAGTACAATAAAGACACTTCTCCTTTGTGTCACCTTCGTGTGGATTCCAAATGAGCTAAAACTATATATGGCATTAAAAGAAATCGAATGATTCAGAATTAGAATGATGGTATTAGAATATTTTGTCCATGACTACAATTAGTAATATTTTGTTTGTTGGGCATATTTTCACATGCCAGATTATTCATGGATCCAGGGTTGGAATTTCAAATCCCAACAACCCGTCAAATTTTACAGTTTCCGCAAATCAGATGTCGGTTTTGACAGATTTAACTAAAAATGTTGACATTTTGCCGAAATTTTTTAACTTATTTGATGGGTAAATCACCCCGTGACGGGCAATTTTCCTGTCAAATTCCATCACACTAGGGTTTCCTTCAAACACACACTACCGTTAAGTTTTTACATCACAGAGGGAGAAAGCTCAGGGTTTCTTTCAAACTCGTGTTAATGTCATGTTACTATAACGTATACAAGGCTGCAAGAGAGAGAGAAATGCAAGAGGGATATCTGGTTCTACTTTTGCATAGCAGGAAAGCGAAACATGGAGGACATGGCAAAAGGCAAGCCATTGGGTTGGGACCATATAAGATAGCAGCCTCCGAGACAGGGCAACATGCATTCACATTGAATACCTTGCAAGGAGAGCAACTGGAATTTCCCATCAATTCCTAGTCAAAATGTACTATTAAGCAACATGATAGAAAGGATAAGTCCCACATGCTTGTATATAAATAGTAGGATATTTTGATCTATTCTAGTAAGTTAGTTTTATGTTTCCTTCCAATGGGTTGAAATGCTTTTTTAGGTCCTGAATTTTATTGTTTCTCATCTCGCATAAGAAATGGAGAGACCTATTCTGTCAAGTTTATATCGTCATATATCACCAACCTGGTCCGAGCAATGAATGGTTCATAGGTTCTGACATTACTTTTCATAAAGAATCTGTAGGCCTCCTTGTCAATTTAAGTGAAGTGACTACTCAGAATAAGAACAGGGGGAAGAGAATTTTGAGGAATGTATAGGTAATAGTCTGCTCTTTCTTTTGCATTGGTCACTTCCTTTCAGTTTGTGTCTCTTAATTCTATTTCCGTTTAGATATTCTTTCATCAAATGATCTTAAGTTCTTATACAAAAGAAGAAAAGCAAGGGTCAGAAGTAATGCCGATTCTTGCACAAGTCATAGTATCACAAAGAGTTAGGTGTTCGGGTCATGAGTCAGTCAAGAGTGGTTCGCAGTATACGCCTTTCAATCTTGCACAAGTCATAGTATCACAAAGAGTCAGGTGTTTGAGTCATGAGTCAGTCAAGAGTGGTTCATAGTATATGCCTTTTATGATTCCACACGCCTTTGATGATTCCAGTATGGGTTGTCTTCATAACATCTAGTCCAAAGCATTATTGGGCAATAGGATATTGAATTAAATTTTATAATTTAGAATCATAATATAATAAAATCATTAAGAAAACCCATTTTTTTTTAAATCATGAAATACTTAATGACTTATAAAAAAAAGTAATTAATATAATTTTATAGGCTATGAATATTTTAAGTAATGACTTATAATAAAGTAAATATAGATAGAATATATAGCATATACATTAGGCTTTCTTCATGGTAACTTTATTAGTGACATGTTATCATATATAATGCATGCATGGTGACAAGTTTATGAAACTAGGCATTTCTCTCTTTCTTCCAACCATCCAGTAAGAACGGGCCTCACATGACTAATGGCCTTGTCTACCAAGCCACATGATGCGAGAAGTTTAGTTCTCTGTCACCCACAGCTCTTCATTTGGGCGCTTGTCTATAATAGAGATCTGGTTCAGTTGTTTGCAAGGAATGGAGTTAAGACATAAGCTAAGTTGTATTGGTGTGGAGTAATGAACAATAAAAAGAGAGATCAAGGGGTGTTCTAGTTTCCTTTATATAATCAATACAAGTGTGTTGTAGATAATCAATACCACCATATATACGGACGATTACAATCTGCCTTTAGGAATGCCGATCCTGAACAATACAAACAGAAGAGGAGAATAAAATATCATAGCCAAGATCAGCAAGCTTCTTGGGAGAGAAAGAAGTTGGCTTTGGACTTTCTTGCAAACCGGCTAGACATCCCAAAGAGAGGAAGGGGCCAGAGCCATTCATGAAAGGAAGGTAGAGCCTTTCGCCTTAGGACTATAGTACCAGGCCCACCAAGTCCAACAAGTGAGTAAACAGCCAGGCAGACGATATCTCAATTCAGGTTAGGCGAGATCTATCTCATTTCTCATTTTGAGCACGTATCATTTTAGTTTGCATTTCCCATGTAAAAAGATGGGAGAGGCGGGTTATCAAACAGAAGAGCTATGCACACCGCCCTGTGAAAATAAATTCGTATAAATGTAAAAAAATATTACATGTCTCCCCATATGCATGGGCTGAAAAGACCTAACAAATGACAGTCATAAATGATATATTCAGAGGCGATTCAAATATTAGATTTTCACAAAAATACAAATAACAATCGTAAATGATATATTCAGAGGGATTCAAATATCAGATTTTCACAAAAATGGCTCGCTAGAGGTCGAAATGTAGAATATTTTCCGGAGTTAAGAAATCCATGAATTTTGATTATAGTTAAAGATAAAGCGAATATTTTCACAAGATATTTCCAGGGAGGCGTAGGATAAAAATGATCCTACAAATTGTAATTTTTTTCGTTAATGATCAGGGCATGTAAAATTTTCGGTGATTATTATAACTTAACCTGATTAAACTTTGAAGTCATATCTTTGGATGGACTCCAAAATAAGTCAGAATTTTCGTTTATCTCCAAATATAGGAAGGCTTACAACTTTAGAATTTCGAAAACAAATTTACCTGTTTCAACAATTTTTACGACGTAATGGCCATGTGTATAAAGTTTGGTGATGGGAAAAAAAGAGTTTCGACAGTACTAACAGAAAAATTATGAAAGTTTCACATCTTATTTCAATTTTATAAATGTAATACCAAAATCTATCTAAGTTATAGATACACCTAGTTATGTAAATATTCATGACATTAATTTTATATACATTTTCAATTTATTGCATTGATAGGAGCAAGGTGATAATAAAAAATTTAATAAAAAAAAAACTACATATGTACGTCATAACATCTAAAAAATTAAATGAGTATAGATCCATATTAAATTTGAAGCTAGCAAGCATCAAGAAGGATCAAATTTCTTAAGGTGTATTTTTTTTATCATTTAATATGAAGGAATCAATACATGACATAGAATTAAATGATAAAAAAAAATACACATTAAAAAATTTGATATTTTAGATGCTTGATAAATTCTAATTGTTTAAGATGGATCTACTTTGTGTTTATATAAATTAAAGTGACAATTTTAAGTGCATAAATATTTATAGAGTGTGAATTGTAAATTCATATAAAATTATAAATAATCAATTTTTTTAAATAAAAAATTTAACTATTATTGTTTATGGTTAAAGTTAATATAACTACACAATCAAAAATACATTTTCAATATGAATACAAATACAAATATCATAAGGTAAGGTAAACTTTAAAAACATAACTAACATTAAAAAAAAAATTAATATAAATATAAAAAGAGAGCCAAAAAAAATATATATTCATATGAAATAAAATTACACTATTCACATTGAAAATCTAAATTAAATCGAAAAATACGTGTTCAAATTTTTACTATATCTATAAAATGAATTTCCAAAATCATAGTATGTCATCTAATGATGCAAAATATCATAATGCTTTGTAAATGTTGGTCCCCATTTGTTGTTAAACCAAAAGGTCGACCTAATAGTTTCTGATACAACCGCTAGAGTTAACAAATCCACGGGAGGTTGTTAAACCCTGTCACGATTCCCGAAGGACATACTGACCACCAATTCAACGATGTCTCCCTCAACACCAATTGAGGTACTCGGCACCAACCGAGAAAATTCGAACCTGAAACCTTTGGCTTTGATACCAATTGTTGGCCCTCGTTTGTTGTTAAACCAAAAGACCGGCCTATTAGTTTCTGATACAACTGTCAGAGTTAATGAATTAGTTTTCAATACAACCGCTAGAGTTAATGGATCCACGAGAGACTCTTAAACCATGTCATGAGTCCCAAAGGAGGTGTTGACCACCAAGTCAACAACAAATATAGACAATAATGTTATCATAATAATAATAATGATAATAATAATCTATTTTTAAGGTCACGACCAAGCCACCACACCAAATTGGTGTATGAGACCCCCTTGTTTGTGGGACAAGGGACCCCCCTCCNCCCAACGATTTGACTGGTAAAGTCTACGAAGGTATACATACCCTACCCCCCTCTGGATTTGAACTTGTGAAAAGTTAATGGTTATAAATAAAGTTTTTAAATTCTATAATTAAGGCTATTTCCAATTGTAAAAGAGATAACAAGCTTGGCAAGGAAAGTTTTGGTCACGTTAGAAGTTTCTATTTAAAAACAAAGTTTATAATATAAAAAATGACAAATTATATAAATGTAGAAACAAGCCCATAATGACTCTCCAGTGAATCAATAACAACCAAACATGTCATATTAATGTCTCTGAAGTCAAATAAAATGAAAGAGAAATTTGTTTACATACACCGAGAGCTTCAAATTTAAAGACAATGAGCCTATATACTAAGTAGGCAATATATATGAACTTTAGACTACATAGATCTATCTCTCAACTCTAGACGAGATCGAAATGAAAATAAAATGTAAATTTATTACATAAAAGAGCTATAATACATATAGTGAATAGTCGTGACATAGGTGCGGTACCAAATCTTGATATATTTTCATAAAATTTAGTAGGTAGGTAGAGAAAGGTGTACTTTATATGGTAGGGACTTAACCTTCCTAACCCGTCACGTAGGTAGTATAATATATTTTTCATGTAATAAAGGATGATATTAATAAGGCCCAGTAATAAGTAAGAATAAGTCAAATGTAAGAAGACCTTATAGAAGTTTCCGCTTCTAGAAAGATCTTCCTCTAGATTTTTCTTTTAGTAGACAGATTTAGTATAAATAGGAGTAGAGGGCATAATAAGTCTTGTCTTGAGAATTATTTCAATTGAGCTCTACTCTGTTGGAGGTTTCCCCCTCGAAGAGGCAAGTGAACATTGTTTCCTTTCAATAAAGGTATTATTTTGGTGTTGTGGTTCCATATAATTTGTTGTTCCATTGTCATTCTCTGTAGTATTTTTGTTTCCTATTGTTATTCTGATGTTATTCTCTACGGTATTTCTCTTTTTTTATATTATAATAGATCTAGTACCTAATAAGTGGTATCAAAACATTTTCCTTGGCAGAAACTATGGGTAATTTTTTTCAGGGTAGAGACGTATTACGACATCTTAAAGCTATAGTGATTTATTGTTCAGTACATAAATCTGCAGCTAGGGAAGCATACACACAAGAACTACACGTGGTACTTAAGCGCACATTGTTGGCCACCCTTGTCGGTACCCCTTCGAGTGGTAGCACATGAGACAACACCTGTATGTGGATTGGCCTAGATATAATGAATCCCTCCTTAGATAAACCGATCGACCACCTAACTATTATAGTTCAACCAAGAATAACACTTAGGAAGATACTCTCCAGTACATGGGTAATCGGGTAGTACGACTAAGGGTATGGCCTGGCCTCCTTAGTTGGTGCGCTGGGATATTGGGTCGAGTACTATTGTTCGACCCCACACGTATATCAGAGAGATATAGAATAGGGAAAACCCTTGTTTGTAGGCACCCTGAAAACCCTAACCCTTGGGATGAAAATGAAACAGAAAAGGAATAGACAAGATCTATTGTTGCCTACATTCGGGTTGTGAAATTACTACATATTTTTTCCTGTTAAGAGTATGGGGCCTACTTGCACCCTTGTTTGATACCTATTTCATTGGACTCCTCTTGTCATCCTGATTGCAGTGATACCTATCATTTTTATCCTTTTTTCCTTCCTGTGATCCTGATCCCCTTCCGGCCCCTTATTTGACACTTATATCATTGGATTCCCCTTTTCGACATGATCGTTGTGATACCTATCATTTTCAACTATCTTTTTTTACCCCATGGAGCCACCCCTCATTCCCTCATAGCTCCCACCCGCCAAGAAGAAACCAATCATAAAATGAGTACTGACCTTGTTTTTGTTCAAGCCCAAGTAAATAGGTACATTCTGGTCCCTCATGCCAAAATGGACCACATTCAAGACCAACTCAGTAGTGAAATTATGGAATTCAATTTCACTCTACACCAATTCATCAACAAACTCTAGGGTCCTTCCTCCTCTGACCCACCACTCTATACTAAAGGTGTTGACTCCAACCAGCCTCTACACTCTCATTCCAACTACATCCCTCGTGACCCTTGTCTTCCCCAAGTTGAGGTAAAAAAATATGATGGATCAGATCCACAATATTGGGTTACTCATATGGAACATTATTTCTCCATGCATGGTATCACTAATGAATTAACCAAGATTCGTTATGGAATTCTCTATTTGGGTCCGGAAAGATGGCAATGGTGGAAATGGCATCGAAATGCACACCAAGGGTATGTTTCTTGGTCACAGTTTGTTGTAGAGTTGTATGAACGCTTTGATACAGACACCCACTATTTATTACGTTTGACCAAGCTGAAACAATCTGGAACATTGGAATATTTTATTGTTTCCTTTGAGCACTTAGCTTTCCAAACGAAGGGCATGACATATTCTTTCTTTACAGAATTCTTTATTAGTGGCCTTAAGGATGAAATTTGTTCCCTGGTCATCATGGCTCGCACACAGTCTTGGTTGGAAGCCACTAAGAGTGCCAAGAAATCACAAAAAGTCATATTGGCCCAAAGAAGAAAACCCACCTTTGTTCCTCACCCTAAACCCAACACCCCTACCCCTCAGACGACTCCTCTCAAGGTCCAAAAGTTAACATAAGAGGAAATGGTTGAATTCCAACTCAAGGGTCTTTGTTATAATTATGATGATAAATAATTTCCTAGGCACAAGTGTAAAGAACATAAATTTTTTATGTATATTTCTGAGGATGTTTCTAAAGAAGAGGAAGATGTTTCTCAGGTACATGAGCTACCTCCACCAAATGATCTTACTCCACCCTCTGATCCACCGAAAGTTGAACCACTGATTTCTTTCAATGCACTCACAGGTTTCTCTTCTCCCCAATCCCTCAAATTAATTGGCTACATTAAGAATAGGAAATTCATTATTCTAGTTGATAGCGGAAACACCCATAATTTTATGCATCGTTGCATTTCCAAAGAAGTCAATTGTTATATTAGTCCAGTTAATAATTTCCAAATCATGATTGCCAATCGGGGTTCCATGAAATGTGGAGGGTGTTGTGAAAATGTGTGCCTCCAAATTAGTCAATATCACCTGAAATTTCATATGTTTGTTATTGACATGGGCAGTTGTGACATTGTACTTGGTGCACAATGCTTACACACTCTTGTCCCTATCACCATGGATTTCCATAAATTAACTATGAAATTCCAACAAGAGGGCCAACAACACAATTTCCAAGGCATCACAGCAGGTTCACCAGATATCCCCAGTTCCCATTGAATGGAAAAGCTCCTCTAAAAAGGTAATTTTGGCATTATTACCCAACTTCAGTCCATTCATATGGTTGAGACACCCTTTGTACATACTGACCTCCAATCTATCCTCTTCCAATACCAAGTTGTGTTTCAACCCCCCCCAGGGACTTCCACCTTCTCGTGGTGTCCATGATCATTCCATTCCTCTAGTTTTGGGGAATCTTCCTCGAAATGTTTTCCCTTATCATCATCCCTTCACCCTGAAGAATGAAATTGAGAATATTTTTAAAGAATTGATAGAAACCAGTGTCATCCATCCCAGTACTAGTCCCTATTCTTCTCCAACCATCATGGTACTCAAGAAAGAAGGTACTTGGTGCATGTGTCTTGATTTTAGAGCTCTCAACAAACTCACCATCAAATACAAATTTCCCATTCCTATCATTGATGACCTTTTTGATGAATTAAGTGTTGCTCAATATTTTACCAAACTTGATCTTCACTCTCGCTACCACAAAAAATCGTATGAAAGAAGAATAAATTCGCAAGACTGCATTCAAAACTCATGAGGGTCACTATGAGTTCTTGGTTATGTCATTCGGCCTCTGTAATTCTCCCTCCACTTTTCAAAGTCTCATGAATCATGT
Organism: Picea engelmannii; assembly: GCA_009831015.1. Taxonomy (NCBI): domain Eukaryota; kingdom Viridiplantae; phylum Streptophyta; class Pinopsida; order Pinales; family Pinaceae; genus Picea; species Picea engelmannii. The sequence continues at coordinate 919,276 of ML789174.1, read as the reverse complement.
TTTTCTTCCTTTCCTCCTTCATTTTGTCCTGGTTTTCTTTGATGATATTCTCATCTATAGAAAAACTTGGCAAGCCCATATTTCCCATGTAGATCAAATTCTCGAGCTACTATCTCATCCCAAACATTTTCTTAAGCAGTCTAAATGTGCTTTTGGAGCCTCTGAAGTTGACTACCTAGGACATATTGTTGGCAAGGATGGTGTCTGGGTGGATCCAAAGAAAATTGAAGCTATACAGGATTGGTTGCACCCAAAATCTATTAAAAGTCTACGTGTCTTCCTGGGTTTGACGGGATATTATCACAAATTTGTTAAGCATTATGGAAAAATTGCATCCCCCCTCACAACACTCCTTAAAAAGAATTATTTCAGTTGGACTCGAGAAGTCGACCATGCCTTCCAAGATTTGAAAACGGTTATGTGCACTACTATGGTTTTGTCTCTCCCTAACTTCAACAAGACCTTTGTACTAGAATGTGATACTTCGGGGAAAGGCATTGGGGTTGTTCTCATGCAAGATGGTAGACCTTCAAATTTCACCAAAAAACAATTTTCTGAGCACCATTTGGGCCAATCAACCTATGAAAAGTAAATGTTGGTTGTTGTTCACGCTGCGGATATTTGGCATCCTTATCTCTTGGGGAAATGCTTCCAAATAAAAATTGATCATCAAAGCCTCAAGTATTTTCTAGAACAAAGAATTTATTCTCTGGAGAAACAAAAATGGGTAACCAATTTGTTTGGATATGATTATGAGATCATCTACAAAAAGGAAAAGAAAATGTGGTGGTTGATTCCATTTCCAGGAAATATGAAGAAGACGGGTCTCTTTTGTTCCTCTATTTCATTATCGCAGATTGGCTTCAGGCAGTTCACTAGGAATGGTTGCAAGATCCCAAACTTTCAAGACCAATACAAATACTGCAGCAGGATCCGCAAGCTGCTCCAAGGTACTCGTGGCACTAGGATGATCTTCGTTATAAATGTCACATGTATTTAAGCAAATAGACGAACCTTAAATCCACTGTGCTCTGTAAGTTTCATGCTTCACCTATAGTTGGGCATTATGGTTTTACCAAAACATTGAACGAGTCAAACATTATTTTTTCTGGGATGGTATGAAATAGGACATTCACACCTTTGTGGTTAAATGTGATACCTATCAACACAATAAGGGAGAGACATCCAAATCCATAGGCACACTCCAACCGCTTCTGATCCCACCTACTCTTTGGAAAAATATTTCTATGGACTTCATTGTTGTCTTACCTAAATCATGAAATAAGTCAGTCATCGTGGCAATATTAGATCATCTTTCCAAATATGCTCATTTGTGTTCTCTTCAACACCCATTCACCGTCTCCATGGTCACTCAATTTTTTATGGATCATATCTTCAAACTCCATGGCATGCCTCATTCTATTTTTTTTTACCGTGATCCCACTTTCACCAACACTTTATGGCAAGAATTGTTTCGACTCTAGGGAACCCAATTACATCTCAGCACAACATATCATCCTCAGAATAATGGCCAAACTGAAGCAGTCAACAAGTGTTTGGAAAATTATTTGAGGTGTTTTGTATTTTACAGACAAAATCAGTGAGTTCAATAGTTACCCCTCATTGAATGGTGGCACAACAATTCTTACCAAAAAGCCACTTGCATGACTCCCTTCGAAGTAGTTTATGGGCACCCACCACCTTCAATTGTATCAAACATGCCCGGTCTCTCCAAGTTTTAGCAGGTGGATCAAAATATTATAGTCTACATGGCCATCCTCCGTACTCTCAAAGACAATTTGGTCATGGCTCAGAATCACATGAAACAACAAGCAGATCAAGTTTGTTCAGAACGTGAATTTGTTGAAAGGGACCATGTGTTTCTTTGTCTGCAACCTTATAATAAGACTTCAATCAAATCCAAACACTTTTAGAAACTCCCCCCCAAATTCTATGGTCGTTACCATATTCTCAAGAGAGTGGGGTCCGTGGCCTACCAGTTAGAGTTTCCCAATCACTCTAAGCTCCACCCTGTTTTTCATGTTTCTTGCTTAAAGAAAGTGATCGACACTAAGTTCCATAATCATACCAGTCTACCTGAGTTGAATGAATAAGGTTCCATTTGGTTACAACCATAAGAAGTCTTGGACCAGCACGAGTGTCATCTCCACCAACACACTATCAAGGAAGTTCTAGTTCAGTGGAAGGACACATAGCCAAAAGATGCCACTTGGGAGCCAACTACCATTCTGTAGCAATTTCCCCATCTCAAGCCTTGAGGACAAGGTTGTTTTTAAGGTACTTAAGCTTCCTTAAGGAATGTTAGGTACTTAAGCTTCCTAACCCCCCACATAGGTAGAATAATATATTTCCCATGTAATAAAGGTTGATATTAATAAGGCCTGGTAATAAGGAAGAATAAGTCAAATGTAACAAGACCTAATAGAAGCTTCTGCTTCTAGAAAGATGTTCCTCTAGATTGTTCTTTTAGTAGACAGATTTAGTATAAATAGGAGTAGAGGGAATGAGAAGTCTTGTCTTCATAATTATTTTAATAGAGATATGCTCTATCGTAGGTTGCCCCCTCGAAAAGGCAAGTGAACATTGTTTCCTATCAATAAAGGTATTATTTTGGTGTTGTGGTTCCATATAGTTTGTTGTTTTGCTATTATTCTTTGTAGTATTTTTCATTTCCTATTGTTATTTCATTATTATTCTCTACAATATTTCTCTTTTCTGATATTATAATAGATCTGGTACGTAACACTATAATATATCCAAATTCAGATCTTGATTCCAAGCGATAAGATCATGTTAATCAAAATATACCAGACCCCTATCACTATTGAAAATATGGAAACTTGAAATAAAACTAAAACAAAACTGAAAATACCTTTTTAGATGTGCAGGATTGTCAAAACTAGAGGATGTTGCTACATCAAGCTTCCCTAATTGGAAATGTAATCTTCTTTCTCATAAGGTAATTGATAAATCAACAACCACTGGATATCTATGTCTTTTCTTTCTTTTCTTCTTCCTTCTCTACCACACTCTATACCACTCATCCTTCCTTCTTCCATGCTTTGCATCCTTCTTATTCTCCTTCATAATCCACACCTCTACGAACTGAAATTATAGGTAATATCTCATACCTACCTTTATCTCTATTAAATTTTCTTGGTCCAACTTCAACGATATCGTTACAATTTGTTGTAACTTAAACCCAATTGCACCTAATGCATCATACTGCTGCCATTCATTGGTGCTTACTGCCTCCCTGCCCTCTTTCTTCTGCACTATTATTGTTGTCTCAACAAACTCCATCATGCTTTATACTCAATCATCTCCTCATTTTTCTTTTCTTTCACTACAACCACTCCTCTATTGTTGCAATCATCTTTGGACCCACTCTACATATCCACTTTGCACTACACTTCTTCATCTTCTCAATGTTTTGACATCAACTTTTCTTCTTGCAAATGTCACTCCATCATGAACAACTCTACATATATGCACATCTTCACCTCAACATCTTCTTCATTTTGACAACATTATTGTTACATCTTTATTTTAGTATGCTCCTCTTATTTTTCTCTTGCCACATATTCCACTACACCTACAACAAAATCAATAGAAAAAACATTATAGGAATCAAACATTCCCATCTACAAATCCCACGATGACGTTTCTCTTGCCACACTACCATCTTCTACAATACCATATTCTACTACAACATCACCTGCTATTGCAATATCTCTCATTTGCAACTTTCAACTATTGAATACCACTCATCTCTACAACATCTATTCTTTCTGCAACATCATCCAATCCTGCAACAACATATTTTTTCTGCACATACACTTTCTTAGGTAGACTACTATTATTTGCTACGTATTGAATTTTCTACACATAATCCTTCACCTTAATCTTCTCATTACATGTTTTGTTCCAAATCCTTCTTCTACACATACACTCTCTTATGCAAACTACAACTCTTGGTTACTTCTTGAGTTCACCTCAATCATCTCCTTGCATTCTTCCATTGCAAATATTTATTTTTCACTCACATTTGGCATGCTACCCACAACATGCATTTCACACACATTTTCCTCAACAACAAGTATCCCACTTTCATAATTAACACTCTCTGCAACCATGTCTAGATGAATTTATTTTCCCTTCTCTCTCTACCTACAATTTCTCTTTCTCTTCATCAACAACTTCTCATCTTCCAAAGCTACTTGAACAACCTTCTCCAATGTCTACACCTTGATGAAGGAGCATCGCGAGCAAGCAAAGCGGAGGACAACTGGATACGCACCAGCGCACATTTTGAAGATATTTTGAATTTCAAAAGGATGGCACATTAATGTAATATCTGGAGAGACATAAGTTCTCTTAAATGTTTTGGGGATTGCAACACAGATCTTGAGCGATTTCTCTCATCTGTCGGTTGTAGAAAATTAATGTAATGAATGTAAAGTACTTGTAGGCTTTAATTCGATAAGATATATTGATATTGTAGGAGGGAAAACTCGAGAAAGATCCCTCGTATGTATTGTATTGTATCATTATTTCTCATTCGTAAGAGAGTAGAGCTGTAGATAAAAGAGAGAAAGAGAGAGCAAAGAAGAACAGAGACTATAGAAGTTGTATAAGCATATATCTATTGTTATAGAAACCATGTACATAAGCACTTGAGTTAATATAAGAATTCTTTGACTCAATTTCATGGTTTTGTTATGAGTATTGTTTGCATCTATTGAATGGTATGTTTACAGTTTTCTTATATGCTCTGTCATGCATTTTTTTCAATGTTTTGTGTGTATGATTTCATGTTGAATGTATGAAGTATATGAGAGGGAGAATGTAAGTTTCAATTGTTTCTTGTCCCGAGAATTCCTGCAAGGAGTACAGTGAAGGTCCACAAGGAGTGCATTGACAAGATTATGAGTTTTACCTCAGAAAATCTCAGGAGAGACAGAGTTGTTCTTATACCATCAGAAGTGCAAGTATATCATAGAGTCATGCAAGGTGTGTGTAGGCTAGGTTGAAGTCTTAGAATTTTCCAACCAAGTGAGTGGTTGAAGAACTATTGTTGCAAGGAGTGTGCAGAGTTGGAAGGTTTCAGATAATCATATATTATTGTGAAGGCCGCAAGAAGTGTGTGAAAGAATCTCTTGGAATCCTTGAGTTTGCAGCCAACATCAAGCTCAGGAGGGATAGAATATTGGAAAGTTCAAAGGACAGACGAGGGTCAAATTCACCTCGCAGAAAACAAGATCAGGAGGAAGGACTCCAATTTATTTGGCCATGAGTCTTTGAGAACTTGAATGGATGGTTGAGTTTCTCAGAGGGAGAAATATCGATTTTTCGTGGACCGTTGGATCTAGTGGATTAGTGGGGAGGTTAATACTGAGTGTCTTTTAACACTCGCCAGCTCTGAAGGATTAGCAGCCGTTAGATTGGAGTTTCGGCATTTCAGAAGTCAGAATTTAGGAGGAAGCGGTTTTTGGGAATCCCCGATACGTGAAATCCCGACGCGATCTGGACCATCAGATCTTAGGAGGTTCAGGACCGTCGATCTGTGGTAAAAAAAGTCACGAGTTCAGACTTCGAGAAAAGGAGAAGAGTCACATCATGAAATCATAAGTCGTGAAATCCTGATGTGCTCGGAGGTGAGGCCCCAGGACTTGGCTAGAGGTCATATGGTTGAGGTATAAGGGAGGAGTTAAAGACCCGTTAACCATTTTCATTGTTTCAGGAATCAAAGGAGTCGAGGGAACTCACAATAGAAATCATGAAGATGTGAAATTCGAAACACATTTTTGGGTTAAGTCAGTGGTCACGTCGGGTGGTCACATGGAGTGGAGGTTCGCACCTAGTGCTTGTTCGCACAGGCGTAACTTCTAGAAGGACCTGTGGTACTATATGCATTGAAGGTTCTAGTGGGAACTAAAGATCCATTCCAACTCAAGGGAAAAGAAATATCCAAAGACTGGGAGGTCAAGCAGAACCTGCTGAGGTAGGGGTGCTGCGTCAGGTGGTATCAGAGCCTACAAATTTTGTTTTCTATAGAAGGAAGATAGAGGACAGTTGTGATTTGAATTCTGCTTGGACAGATTGAAATAATGCTGCCAAGGAGATGTCAAGAGAGACCCATGACTGATCCATCCGTGGAAAGGGAAATGAGAGAAATTCATGCTCAATTTGATGTTATGGAGACAACACAAAGGTGAACACCTAATACTGGAGATATCAGTGAGGCCGAGAGAGAAAACGAAGACAAAGCCGAAGAAGAAGTTGTAGCCAAAGATGCTGCAGAGGAACGTCTATTCAAAGTTGTTGCAAGAATAGGTGCCAGAGAAAAATGGACATCCCGATGTATGAAGGAAACTTGGACGTTAAGGAGCTTCTAGATTGGTTTAGAGATTTGGATAAATACTTCGACTATGAGGATATCGAAGAAGATAAGAAGGTTAAACATGTTGTCACTAGACTAAAAGGGCATGCAACACTGTGGTGGGATGAACAACAGGATGACAGGCATTGCAAAGGAAAACAAAGAATCAAAAGCTGGGATAGGATGGTAGAAAATATGAAAGCCAATTTTATACCTAGAGATTACCAAATTAATCTGTTTCGAAGAATGTAGAATTTGAGACAAAAAAGGGTGACAGTGAAGGAATACACTGAAGAATTTTACAGACTCAACATTAGAGTTGGTCATCATGAGAGTGATGATGAAAAATTTTCCAGATACATGAATGGCTTGAGATACAAGATTCAAGATGAGATGAGAATGGTGACAATCGGGAATGTGGAAGATGCTTATCAAATTTTTCTTCAAAGGCAGAAGTGAAATTGGCTCGGAAGCAAGGTCAAAGGGGCAGAGGTAGAAGTCTGAGAAGAGGCAAAACAATTGCCCAGGATAGAGTATAGAAGCCCAAGGATGAAGAAAAGAAACCTCATAACCACCTAGAAAAGGAAGGAATCTCACAAGGAGGACAGTATGCCGATAGGAACACTTTTCCTCGACCTAGAGGAAGAGGAAGAGGCAGAGGTGGTGAAATAAAGTGTTTTGTATGTGGAAAGATAGGACACAAATATTTTGAATGTCCCAATAGAAAAAGGGATGGAGGAGGCGAAACTCACATTTCAGAAGCATAGAGGCAAAATGTTGAGGTAGAAAATGCAGAAGGCGGAAGATCCTTAATGATGAAGAAAATTCTCTTGAAGCTAGAGAAGGAGATAGAGAATCTAGTCCAAAGGAATAGTCTATTCATAACTTCTTGCAAGACCAAGGATAGGGTATGCAAGGTAATTTTTGATAGTGGAAGCACGAATAATCTAGTATCCACAGAGATGGTGGAGAAGTTGGAATTAGAGACAGTTGCACATCCAAGCCCATACAAAGTTTAGTGGTTACAAAAAGGACATCAGGTAATAGTCACTAAACAATGTTTAGTTGAATTTAAGATAGAGGGATACAAAGATGAGATATTATGTGATGTTATTCCGATGGATGTCTGTCATATTTTGTTGGGAAGGCCTTGGAAATATGACAGGAATGTTATTCATGATGGAATAAAGAACACATACACCTTGGAAAAGAATGTTAGGATGCATATGTTGCTTCCAATTGAGGAAAAGAAGGTGAAAGAAGAAACAAGTAACACTATACTTCTCATGAGTGGGAAGGAACTTCTTGATGAAGTCAAGAAAGATGAAGAAATGTAGTTTGTTGTGTTGAGAAAAACTAGAGTCATCTTGACCAGTACCTCAATAGATGATCTACTTGAGGAGATTCAAGAAATGTTGGAGAATTTCGCTAATATAGTGGTGAACGATTTACCTTGTTCGTTATCTCCCATAAAAAGTATAATCCATCACATTGACCTTATACCAGGAGCAAGTTTACCAAACAAATAAGTGTATAGATTGACACCGCGGGAGAATGAAAAAGTTAAGAAGCAAGTCCAAGATTTGATGGACAAAGGGTTGATTAGAGAAAGCTCGAGTCCATGCGTTGTTCCAACAATGTTAAGTCCAAAAAAGGATGGTGGATGGAGAATGTGTATAGACTCAAGGGATATAAACAAAATCACCATCAGGTACAGATTTCCTTTA
>ML789174.1:884029-911046 GCA_009831015.1 Picea engelmannii | reverse complement strand
CCCAACGATTTGACTGGTAAAGTCTACGAAGGTATACATACCCTACCCCCCTCTGGATTTGAACTTGTGAAAAGTTAATGGTTATAAATAAAGTTTTTAAATTCTATAATTAAGGCTATTTCCAATTGTAAAAGAGATAACAAGCTTGGCAAGGAAAGTTTTGGTCACGTTAGAAGTTTCTATTTAAAAACAAAGTTTATAATATAAAAAATGACAAATTATATAAATGTAGAAACAAGCCCATAATGACTCTCCAGTGAATCAATAACAACCAAACATGTCATATTAATGTCTCTGAAGTCAAATAAAATGAAAGAGAAATTTGTTTACATACACCGAGAGCTTCAAATTTAAAGACAATGAGCCTATATACTAAGTAGGCAATATATATGAACTTTAGACTACATAGATCTATCTCTCAACTCTAGACGAGATCGAAATGAAAATAAAATGTAAATTTATTACATAAAAGAGCTATAATACATATAGTGAATAGTCGTGACATAGGTGCGGTACCAAATCTTGATATATTTTCATAAAATTTAGTAGGTAGGTAGAGAAAGGTGTACTTTATATGGTAGGGACTTAACCTTCCTAACCCGTCACGTAGGTAGTATAATATATTTTTCATGTAATAAAGGATGATATTAATAAGGCCCAGTAATAAGTAAGAATAAGTCAAATGTAAGAAGACCTTATAGAAGTTTCCGCTTCTAGAAAGATCTTCCTCTAGATTTTTCTTTTAGTAGACAGATTTAGTATAAATAGGAGTAGAGGGCATAATAAGTCTTGTCTTGAGAATTATTTCAATTGAGCTCTACTCTGTTGGAGGTTTCCCCCTCGAAGAGGCAAGTGAACATTGTTTCCTTTCAATAAAGGTATTATTTTGGTGTTGTGGTTCCATATAATTTGTTGTTCCATTGTCATTCTCTGTAGTATTTTTGTTTCCTATTGTTATTCTGATGTTATTCTCTACGGTATTTCTCTTTTTTTATATTATAATAGATCTAGTACCTAATAAGTGGTATCAAAACATTTTCCTTGGCAGAAACTATGGGTAATTTTTTTCAGGGTAGAGACGTATTACGACATCTTAAAGCTATAGTGATTTATTGTTCAGTACATAAATCTGCAGCTAGGGAAGCATACACACAAGAACTACACGTGGTACTTAAGCGCACATTGTTGGCCACCCTTGTCGGTACCCCTTCGAGTGGTAGCACATGAGACAACACCTGTATGTGGATTGGCCTAGATATAATGAATCCCTCCTTAGATAAACCGATCGACCACCTAACTATTATAGTTCAACCAAGAATAACACTTAGGAAGATACTCTCCAGTACATGGGTAATCGGGTAGTACGACTAAGGGTATGGCCTGGCCTCCTTAGTTGGTGCGCTGGGATATTGGGTCGAGTACTATTGTTCGACCCCACACGTATATCAGAGAGATATAGAATAGGGAAAACCCTTGTTTGTAGGCACCCTGAAAACCCTAACCCTTGGGATGAAAATGAAACAGAAAAGGAATAGACAAGATCTATTGTTGCCTACATTCGGGTTGTGAAATTACTACATATTTTTTCCTGTTAAGAGTATGGGGCCTACTTGCACCCTTGTTTGATACCTATTTCATTGGACTCCTCTTGTCATCCTGATTGCAGTGATACCTATCATTTTTATCCTTTTTTCCTTCCTGTGATCCTGATCCCCTTCCGGCCCCTTATTTGACACTTATATCATTGGATTCCCCTTTTCGACATGATCGTTGTGATACCTATCATTTTCAACTATCTTTTTTTACCCCATGGAGCCACCCCTCATTCCCTCATAGCTCCCACCCGCCAAGAAGAAACCAATCATAAAATGAGTACTGACCTTGTTTTTGTTCAAGCCCAAGTAAATAGGTACATTCTGGTCCCTCATGCCAAAATGGACCACATTCAAGACCAACTCAGTAGTGAAATTATGGAATTCAATTTCACTCTACACCAATTCATCAACAAACTCTAGGGTCCTTCCTCCTCTGACCCACCACTCTATACTAAAGGTGTTGACTCCAACCAGCCTCTACACTCTCATTCCAACTACATCCCTCGTGACCCTTGTCTTCCCCAAGTTGAGGTAAAAAAATATGATGGATCAGATCCACAATATTGGGTTACTCATATGGAACATTATTTCTCCATGCATGGTATCACTAATGAATTAACCAAGATTCGTTATGGAATTCTCTATTTGGGTCCGGAAAGATGGCAATGGTGGAAATGGCATCGAAATGCACACCAAGGGTATGTTTCTTGGTCACAGTTTGTTGTAGAGTTGTATGAACGCTTTGATACAGACACCCACTATTTATTACGTTTGACCAAGCTGAAACAATCTGGAACATTGGAATATTTTATTGTTTCCTTTGAGCACTTAGCTTTCCAAACGAAGGGCATGACATATTCTTTCTTTACAGAATTCTTTATTAGTGGCCTTAAGGATGAAATTTGTTCCCTGGTCATCATGGCTCGCACACAGTCTTGGTTGGAAGCCACTAAGAGTGCCAAGAAATCACAAAAAGTCATATTGGCCCAAAGAAGAAAACCCACCTTTGTTCCTCACCCTAAACCCAACACCCCTACCCCTCAGACGACTCCTCTCAAGGTCCAAAAGTTAACATAAGAGGAAATGGTTGAATTCCAACTCAAGGGTCTTTGTTATAATTATGATGATAAATAATTTCCTAGGCACAAGTGTAAAGAACATAAATTTTTTATGTATATTTCTGAGGATGTTTCTAAAGAAGAGGAAGATGTTTCTCAGGTACATGAGCTACCTCCACCAAATGATCTTACTCCACCCTCTGATCCACCGAAAGTTGAACCACTGATTTCTTTCAATGCACTCACAGGTTTCTCTTCTCCCCAATCCCTCAAATTAATTGGCTACATTAAGAATAGGAAATTCATTATTCTAGTTGATAGCGGAAACACCCATAATTTTATGCATCGTTGCATTTCCAAAGAAGTCAATTGTTATATTAGTCCAGTTAATAATTTCCAAATCATGATTGCCAATCGGGGTTCCATGAAATGTGGAGGGTGTTGTGAAAATGTGTGCCTCCAAATTAGTCAATATCACCTGAAATTTCATATGTTTGTTATTGACATGGGCAGTTGTGACATTGTACTTGGTGCACAATGCTTACACACTCTTGTCCCTATCACCATGGATTTCCATAAATTAACTATGAAATTCCAACAAGAGGGCCAACAACACAATTTCCAAGGCATCACAGCAGGTTCACCAGATATCCCCAGTTCCCATTGAATGGAAAAGCTCCTCTAAAAAGGTAATTTTGGCATTATTACCCAACTTCAGTCCATTCATATGGTTGAGACACCCTTTGTACATACTGACCTCCAATCTATCCTCTTCCAATACCAAGTTGTGTTTCAACCCCCCCCAGGGACTTCCACCTTCTCGTGGTGTCCATGATCATTCCATTCCTCTAGTTTTGGGGAATCTTCCTCGAAATGTTTTCCCTTATCATCATCCCTTCACCCTGAAGAATGAAATTGAGAATATTTTTAAAGAATTGATAGAAACCAGTGTCATCCATCCCAGTACTAGTCCCTATTCTTCTCCAACCATCATGGTACTCAAGAAAGAAGGTACTTGGTGCATGTGTCTTGATTTTAGAGCTCTCAACAAACTCACCATCAAATACAAATTTCCCATTCCTATCATTGATGACCTTTTTGATGAATTAAGTGTTGCTCAATATTTTACCAAACTTGATCTTCACTCTCGCTACCACAAAAAATCGTATGAAAGAAGAATAAATTCGCAAGACTGCATTCAAAACTCATGAGGGTCACTATGAGTTCTTGGTTATGTCATTCGGCCTCTGTAATTCTCCCTCCACTTTTCAAAGTCTCATGAATCATGTTTTTCTTCCTTTCCTCCTTCATTTTGTCCTGGTTTTCTTTGATGATATTCTCATCTATAGAAAAACTTGGCAAGCCCATATTTCCCATGTAGATCAAATTCTCGAGCTACTATCTCATCCCAAACATTTTCTTAAGCAGTCTAAATGTGCTTTTGGAGCCTCTGAAGTTGACTACCTAGGACATATTGTTGGCAAGGATGGTGTCTGGGTGGATCCAAAGAAAATTGAAGCTATACAGGATTGGTTGCACCCAAAATCTATTAAAAGTCTACGTGTCTTCCTGGGTTTGACGGGATATTATCACAAATTTGTTAAGCATTATGGAAAAATTGCATCCCCCCTCACAACACTCCTTAAAAAGAATTATTTCAGTTGGACTCGAGAAGTCGACCATGCCTTCCAAGATTTGAAAACGGTTATGTGCACTACTATGGTTTTGTCTCTCCCTAACTTCAACAAGACCTTTGTACTAGAATGTGATACTTCGGGGAAAGGCATTGGGGTTGTTCTCATGCAAGATGGTAGACCTTCAAATTTCACCAAAAAACAATTTTCTGAGCACCATTTGGGCCAATCAACCTATGAAAAGTAAATGTTGGTTGTTGTTCACGCTGCGGATATTTGGCATCCTTATCTCTTGGGGAAATGCTTCCAAATAAAAATTGATCATCAAAGCCTCAAGTATTTTCTAGAACAAAGAATTTATTCTCTGGAGAAACAAAAATGGGTAACCAATTTGTTTGGATATGATTATGAGATCATCTACAAAAAGGAAAAGAAAATGTGGTGGTTGATTCCATTTCCAGGAAATATGAAGAAGACGGGTCTCTTTTGTTCCTCTATTTCATTATCGCAGATTGGCTTCAGGCAGTTCACTAGGAATGGTTGCAAGATCCCAAACTTTCAAGACCAATACAAATACTGCAGCAGGATCCGCAAGCTGCTCCAAGGTACTCGTGGCACTAGGATGATCTTCGTTATAAATGTCACATGTATTTAAGCAAATAGACGAACCTTAAATCCACTGTGCTCTGTAAGTTTCATGCTTCACCTATAGTTGGGCATTATGGTTTTACCAAAACATTGAACGAGTCAAACATTATTTTTTCTGGGATGGTATGAAATAGGACATTCACACCTTTGTGGTTAAATGTGATACCTATCAACACAATAAGGGAGAGACATCCAAATCCATAGGCACACTCCAACCGCTTCTGATCCCACCTACTCTTTGGAAAAATATTTCTATGGACTTCATTGTTGTCTTACCTAAATCATGAAATAAGTCAGTCATCGTGGCAATATTAGATCATCTTTCCAAATATGCTCATTTGTGTTCTCTTCAACACCCATTCACCGTCTCCATGGTCACTCAATTTTTTATGGATCATATCTTCAAACTCCATGGCATGCCTCATTCTATTTTTTTTTACCGTGATCCCACTTTCACCAACACTTTATGGCAAGAATTGTTTCGACTCTAGGGAACCCAATTACATCTCAGCACAACATATCATCCTCAGAATAATGGCCAAACTGAAGCAGTCAACAAGTGTTTGGAAAATTATTTGAGGTGTTTTGTATTTTACAGACAAAATCAGTGAGTTCAATAGTTACCCCTCATTGAATGGTGGCACAACAATTCTTACCAAAAAGCCACTTGCATGACTCCCTTCGAAGTAGTTTATGGGCACCCACCACCTTCAATTGTATCAAACATGCCCGGTCTCTCCAAGTTTTAGCAGGTGGATCAAAATATTATAGTCTACATGGCCATCCTCCGTACTCTCAAAGACAATTTGGTCATGGCTCAGAATCACATGAAACAACAAGCAGATCAAGTTTGTTCAGAACGTGAATTTGTTGAAAGGGACCATGTGTTTCTTTGTCTGCAACCTTATAATAAGACTTCAATCAAATCCAAACACTTTTAGAAACTCCCCCCCAAATTCTATGGTCGTTACCATATTCTCAAGAGAGTGGGGTCCGTGGCCTACCAGTTAGAGTTTCCCAATCACTCTAAGCTCCACCCTGTTTTTCATGTTTCTTGCTTAAAGAAAGTGATCGACACTAAGTTCCATAATCATACCAGTCTACCTGAGTTGAATGAATAAGGTTCCATTTGGTTACAACCATAAGAAGTCTTGGACCAGCACGAGTGTCATCTCCACCAACACACTATCAAGGAAGTTCTAGTTCAGTGGAAGGACACATAGCCAAAAGATGCCACTTGGGAGCCAACTACCATTCTGTAGCAATTTCCCCATCTCAAGCCTTGAGGACAAGGTTGTTTTTAAGGTACTTAAGCTTCCTTAAGGAATGTTAGGTACTTAAGCTTCCTAACCCCCCACATAGGTAGAATAATATATTTCCCATGTAATAAAGGTTGATATTAATAAGGCCTGGTAATAAGGAAGAATAAGTCAAATGTAACAAGACCTAATAGAAGCTTCTGCTTCTAGAAAGATGTTCCTCTAGATTGTTCTTTTAGTAGACAGATTTAGTATAAATAGGAGTAGAGGGAATGAGAAGTCTTGTCTTCATAATTATTTTAATAGAGATATGCTCTATCGTAGGTTGCCCCCTCGAAAAGGCAAGTGAACATTGTTTCCTATCAATAAAGGTATTATTTTGGTGTTGTGGTTCCATATAGTTTGTTGTTTTGCTATTATTCTTTGTAGTATTTTTCATTTCCTATTGTTATTTCATTATTATTCTCTACAATATTTCTCTTTTCTGATATTATAATAGATCTGGTACGTAACACTATAATATATCCAAATTCAGATCTTGATTCCAAGCGATAAGATCATGTTAATCAAAATATACCAGACCCCTATCACTATTGAAAATATGGAAACTTGAAATAAAACTAAAACAAAACTGAAAATACCTTTTTAGATGTGCAGGATTGTCAAAACTAGAGGATGTTGCTACATCAAGCTTCCCTAATTGGAAATGTAATCTTCTTTCTCATAAGGTAATTGATAAATCAACAACCACTGGATATCTATGTCTTTTCTTTCTTTTCTTCTTCCTTCTCTACCACACTCTATACCACTCATCCTTCCTTCTTCCATGCTTTGCATCCTTCTTATTCTCCTTCATAATCCACACCTCTACGAACTGAAATTATAGGTAATATCTCATACCTACCTTTATCTCTATTAAATTTTCTTGGTCCAACTTCAACGATATCGTTACAATTTGTTGTAACTTAAACCCAATTGCACCTAATGCATCATACTGCTGCCATTCATTGGTGCTTACTGCCTCCCTGCCCTCTTTCTTCTGCACTATTATTGTTGTCTCAACAAACTCCATCATGCTTTATACTCAATCATCTCCTCATTTTTCTTTTCTTTCACTACAACCACTCCTCTATTGTTGCAATCATCTTTGGACCCACTCTACATATCCACTTTGCACTACACTTCTTCATCTTCTCAATGTTTTGACATCAACTTTTCTTCTTGCAAATGTCACTCCATCATGAACAACTCTACATATATGCACATCTTCACCTCAACATCTTCTTCATTTTGACAACATTATTGTTACATCTTTATTTTAGTATGCTCCTCTTATTTTTCTCTTGCCACATATTCCACTACACCTACAACAAAATCAATAGAAAAAACATTATAGGAATCAAACATTCCCATCTACAAATCCCACGATGACGTTTCTCTTGCCACACTACCATCTTCTACAATACCATATTCTACTACAACATCACCTGCTATTGCAATATCTCTCATTTGCAACTTTCAACTATTGAATACCACTCATCTCTACAACATCTATTCTTTCTGCAACATCATCCAATCCTGCAACAACATATTTTTTCTGCACATACACTTTCTTAGGTAGACTACTATTATTTGCTACGTATTGAATTTTCTACACATAATCCTTCACCTTAATCTTCTCATTACATGTTTTGTTCCAAATCCTTCTTCTACACATACACTCTCTTATGCAAACTACAACTCTTGGTTACTTCTTGAGTTCACCTCAATCATCTCCTTGCATTCTTCCATTGCAAATATTTATTTTTCACTCACATTTGGCATGCTACCCACAACATGCATTTCACACACATTTTCCTCAACAACAAGTATCCCACTTTCATAATTAACACTCTCTGCAACCATGTCTAGATGAATTTATTTTCCCTTCTCTCTCTACCTACAATTTCTCTTTCTCTTCATCAACAACTTCTCATCTTCCAAAGCTACTTGAACAACCTTCTCCAATGTCTACACCTTGATGAAGGAGCATCGCGAGCAAGCAAAGCGGAGGACAACTGGATACGCACCAGCGCACATTTTGAAGATATTTTGAATTTCAAAAGGATGGCACATTAATGTAATATCTGGAGAGACATAAGTTCTCTTAAATGTTTTGGGGATTGCAACACAGATCTTGAGCGATTTCTCTCATCTGTCGGTTGTAGAAAATTAATGTAATGAATGTAAAGTACTTGTAGGCTTTAATTCGATAAGATATATTGATATTGTAGGAGGGAAAACTCGAGAAAGATCCCTCGTATGTATTGTATTGTATCATTATTTCTCATTCGTAAGAGAGTAGAGCTGTAGATAAAAGAGAGAAAGAGAGAGCAAAGAAGAACAGAGACTATAGAAGTTGTATAAGCATATATCTATTGTTATAGAAACCATGTACATAAGCACTTGAGTTAATATAAGAATTCTTTGACTCAATTTCATGGTTTTGTTATGAGTATTGTTTGCATCTATTGAATGGTATGTTTACAGTTTTCTTATATGCTCTGTCATGCATTTTTTTCAATGTTTTGTGTGTATGATTTCATGTTGAATGTATGAAGTATATGAGAGGGAGAATGTAAGTTTCAATTGTTTCTTGTCCCGAGAATTCCTGCAAGGAGTACAGTGAAGGTCCACAAGGAGTGCATTGACAAGATTATGAGTTTTACCTCAGAAAATCTCAGGAGAGACAGAGTTGTTCTTATACCATCAGAAGTGCAAGTATATCATAGAGTCATGCAAGGTGTGTGTAGGCTAGGTTGAAGTCTTAGAATTTTCCAACCAAGTGAGTGGTTGAAGAACTATTGTTGCAAGGAGTGTGCAGAGTTGGAAGGTTTCAGATAATCATATATTATTGTGAAGGCCGCAAGAAGTGTGTGAAAGAATCTCTTGGAATCCTTGAGTTTGCAGCCAACATCAAGCTCAGGAGGGATAGAATATTGGAAAGTTCAAAGGACAGACGAGGGTCAAATTCACCTCGCAGAAAACAAGATCAGGAGGAAGGACTCCAATTTATTTGGCCATGAGTCTTTGAGAACTTGAATGGATGGTTGAGTTTCTCAGAGGGAGAAATATCGATTTTTCGTGGACCGTTGGATCTAGTGGATTAGTGGGGAGGTTAATACTGAGTGTCTTTTAACACTCGCCAGCTCTGAAGGATTAGCAGCCGTTAGATTGGAGTTTCGGCATTTCAGAAGTCAGAATTTAGGAGGAAGCGGTTTTTGGGAATCCCCGATACGTGAAATCCCGACGCGATCTGGACCATCAGATCTTAGGAGGTTCAGGACCGTCGATCTGTGGTAAAAAAAGTCACGAGTTCAGACTTCGAGAAAAGGAGAAGAGTCACATCATGAAATCATAAGTCGTGAAATCCTGATGTGCTCGGAGGTGAGGCCCCAGGACTTGGCTAGAGGTCATATGGTTGAGGTATAAGGGAGGAGTTAAAGACCCGTTAACCATTTTCATTGTTTCAGGAATCAAAGGAGTCGAGGGAACTCACAATAGAAATCATGAAGATGTGAAATTCGAAACACATTTTTGGGTTAAGTCAGTGGTCACGTCGGGTGGTCACATGGAGTGGAGGTTCGCACCTAGTGCTTGTTCGCACAGGCGTAACTTCTAGAAGGACCTGTGGTACTATATGCATTGAAGGTTCTAGTGGGAACTAAAGATCCATTCCAACTCAAGGGAAAAGAAATATCCAAAGACTGGGAGGTCAAGCAGAACCTGCTGAGGTAGGGGTGCTGCGTCAGGTGGTATCAGAGCCTACAAATTTTGTTTTCTATAGAAGGAAGATAGAGGACAGTTGTGATTTGAATTCTGCTTGGACAGATTGAAATAATGCTGCCAAGGAGATGTCAAGAGAGACCCATGACTGATCCATCCGTGGAAAGGGAAATGAGAGAAATTCATGCTCAATTTGATGTTATGGAGACAACACAAAGGTGAACACCTAATACTGGAGATATCAGTGAGGCCGAGAGAGAAAACGAAGACAAAGCCGAAGAAGAAGTTGTAGCCAAAGATGCTGCAGAGGAACGTCTATTCAAAGTTGTTGCAAGAATAGGTGCCAGAGAAAAATGGACATCCCGATGTATGAAGGAAACTTGGACGTTAAGGAGCTTCTAGATTGGTTTAGAGATTTGGATAAATACTTCGACTATGAGGATATCGAAGAAGATAAGAAGGTTAAACATGTTGTCACTAGACTAAAAGGGCATGCAACACTGTGGTGGGATGAACAACAGGATGACAGGCATTGCAAAGGAAAACAAAGAATCAAAAGCTGGGATAGGATGGTAGAAAATATGAAAGCCAATTTTATACCTAGAGATTACCAAATTAATCTGTTTCGAAGAATGTAGAATTTGAGACAAAAAAGGGTGACAGTGAAGGAATACACTGAAGAATTTTACAGACTCAACATTAGAGTTGGTCATCATGAGAGTGATGATGAAAAATTTTCCAGATACATGAATGGCTTGAGATACAAGATTCAAGATGAGATGAGAATGGTGACAATCGGGAATGTGGAAGATGCTTATCAAATTTTTCTTCAAAGGCAGAAGTGAAATTGGCTCGGAAGCAAGGTCAAAGGGGCAGAGGTAGAAGTCTGAGAAGAGGCAAAACAATTGCCCAGGATAGAGTATAGAAGCCCAAGGATGAAGAAAAGAAACCTCATAACCACCTAGAAAAGGAAGGAATCTCACAAGGAGGACAGTATGCCGATAGGAACACTTTTCCTCGACCTAGAGGAAGAGGAAGAGGCAGAGGTGGTGAAATAAAGTGTTTTGTATGTGGAAAGATAGGACACAAATATTTTGAATGTCCCAATAGAAAAAGGGATGGAGGAGGCGAAACTCACATTTCAGAAGCATAGAGGCAAAATGTTGAGGTAGAAAATGCAGAAGGCGGAAGATCCTTAATGATGAAGAAAATTCTCTTGAAGCTAGAGAAGGAGATAGAGAATCTAGTCCAAAGGAATAGTCTATTCATAACTTCTTGCAAGACCAAGGATAGGGTATGCAAGGTAATTTTTGATAGTGGAAGCACGAATAATCTAGTATCCACAGAGATGGTGGAGAAGTTGGAATTAGAGACAGTTGCACATCCAAGCCCATACAAAGTTTAGTGGTTACAAAAAGGACATCAGGTAATAGTCACTAAACAATGTTTAGTTGAATTTAAGATAGAGGGATACAAAGATGAGATATTATGTGATGTTATTCCGATGGATGTCTGTCATATTTTGTTGGGAAGGCCTTGGAAATATGACAGGAATGTTATTCATGATGGAATAAAGAACACATACACCTTGGAAAAGAATGTTAGGATGCATATGTTGCTTCCAATTGAGGAAAAGAAGGTGAAAGAAGAAACAAGTAACACTATACTTCTCATGAGTGGGAAGGAACTTCTTGATGAAGTCAAGAAAGATGAAGAAATGTAGTTTGTTGTGTTGAGAAAAACTAGAGTCATCTTGACCAGTACCTCAATAGATGATCTACTTGAGGAGATTCAAGAAATGTTGGAGAATTTCGCTAATATAGTGGTGAACGATTTACCTTGTTCGTTATCTCCCATAAAAAGTATAATCCATCACATTGACCTTATACCAGGAGCAAGTTTACCAAACAAATAAGTGTATAGATTGACACCGCGGGAGAATGAAAAAGTTAAGAAGCAAGTCCAAGATTTGATGGACAAAGGGTTGATTAGAGAAAGCTCGAGTCCATGCGTTGTTCCAACAATGTTAAGTCCAAAAAAGGATGGTGGATGGAGAATGTGTATAGACTCAAGGGATATAAACAAAATCACCATCAGGTACAGATTTCCTTTATCTAGGATGGATGACTTGATGGATTGCTTGAGTGGAGAAAAGTTTTTTTCAAAAATTGATTTGAAAAGAAGATATCATCATATTAGAGTGAGGGAAGGTGATGAATGGAAGACAACATTCAAGACGAATGAAGGACTATATGAATGGATTGCCATGCCATTTGGTTTGCAAATGTGCCAAGTACTTTCATGAGATTGATGAACGAAGTCTTGAAACATTTCATTGGGAAGTTTGTAATTGTGTATCTTGATGATATACTGATCTTCAGTAAGACTGAGGAAGAACACTTGAGACATTTAACTCTAGTGATGAGGAGGTTACAGCAAGAGAAGTTGTTGATAAATCTAAAGAAGTCATCTTTCACGAAGAAATAACTCATTTATTTGGGGTTTGTGATCTCTTCGAACGAGTTGAAGATGGATCATGTGAAGGTAAAAGCAATCAAAGAGTGGTTGTCACCAAGGAATATCTTTGAAGTCAGAAGCTTCCATGGATTAGCCAGTTTTTACAGGAAATTCATCAGGAATTTTAGTGGAATTTGTACACCAATGATGGACACAGTCAAGAAAAGACATAAATCTTTTCATTGGACAGAGGAAGCAGAGAAAAGTTTCAAGTTGTTAAAGGAGAAAATAACTGGACAACTACTTCTAGTTCTACCAGATTCTAGTAAGACATTTCAAGTGAGATGTGACGCAAGTGGATTTGTGATTGGAACGGTCTTAAGTCAGGACAATATACCGGTTGCATACTTCAGTGAGAAGCTAAATGATGCTAAGAGGAATTATTCCTCGTATGATAAAGAGTTTTATGCAGTCATACAAGCATTTAAGAAATGGAGGCACTACCTAGTTCCGAAAGAGTTCATTTTGTACAACAAAAACCAGGCGTTACAGTTTATAACCAGACAGGAAAAATTGAACCCGAAAGTTGCAAAATGAGTTGAATATATGCAGAACTTTACTTTTGTTATAAAACACATTTCTAGAAATGCTAACAAGGTTGTTGATGCATTGAGCAAGAAATGTTTGATTCTGTAAGAGTTTCGTGTGAAAACATTAGGTTTTGATAGCCTTAAGGGCATGTACAGAGATGATTCAAATTTCAAGGATTATTATGAAGCATGTGAGAATCATGTTCTGAGAGACAGAAGCCAATGGGTTGAATACTTGATCTAGGATGGATTACTATTCAAAGGAAATCAATTATGTATCCCGAAGAGTTCTATGAGGGAAAACCTTTTGAAGGAAAAGCATAGTGGGGGATTGGATGGACACTTCGGCCATGACAAGACATTTGTGAAACTGGACAGTTTGTATTATTGGCCAGGAATGAGGAAAAATGCCAACAAATTTGTCAACATATGTAGAATTTTCCAGCACGCAAAGGGGAAAAGACGGAATATAGGATTGTATCAACCGTTGCTAGTACCAGAGAGGTCATGGGATGCAGTAAGCATGGATTTTATGTTAGGAATGCCAAGGACACAGAGAATTTGTTATTCCATATTAGTGGTAGTCGACAGATTCTAAAAAATGGCACATTTTATTCCATGTCAGAAAACCAGTGATGCAACACACTTTGCAAACCTGTTTTTCAAAGAAGTTGTTTGACTTCATGGTTTACCCAAGAGTATTGTTTTAGAAAGAGATACCAAATTTGTTGGTCATTTTTGGAGGACACTATGGAAGAAGCTGGGGATGAGTTTATATTTTATCTCAACATATCACCCTCATACGGATGGACAGACTGAGGTAGTAAATCAGAGTTTGGGAGACTTAATGAGGAGTTTAGTAGCTGAACATCACAGTTAGTCGGATCAGATTCTGCTGCAAGAGGAATTTGCATATTATGACTCACCTAATAGAAGCATAAGATAAATCCCATTTCAGATAATGTATGGAATGTAGCGAAGAGGAGTATCTGAGTTGAGAGACTTAGAGCAGAATGAGTTCAAAAGTGTTGGAGCAAAATATTTTGCAGCAAAGATGCAGGAGCTCCACAGTAAGATTAAAGAGCAGTTGCAGAGTTCCAACCAGGAATACAAGCATAGAGCAGATCAACACAAAAGAGAGTTTCAGTTCAAAGTGGGAGATCTAGTCTTAGCACATCTAAGAAAGGAAAGGTTCCCAAGGGGAACATATAATAAGCTGAAGATGAAAAAAATAGGGTCGTGTAAGATTCTGAGAAAAATTGAGGAAAATTCTTATGAGATAGAATTTCCAGATGATGTGGGCATATCACCCATATTTAACGTAGAAGATCTGTATCCTTACAGAGAAAATGAAGTAGATGGGGAAGAGAATCAACAGGAACTTCAGTGGGTCAAACAGATGCCTGTAGATGAAAAGCCGCAGATGGAAAAGATCATTAATCAGAGAGTTAGCAAGAAGACCTGGAGGAAGACATATTTTGAGTATCTGATAAAGTGGAAGGGACACTCGATTGAATATGCCAGTTGGGAAAACAAAGAAGATATCTAGAAACATGGACAGATGATGTAGGAGCCCATGAATATTTTCATCTAGAGGAGCATCGCGAGCAAGCAAAGCAGCGCACATTTTGAAGATATTTTGAATTTCAAAAGGATGGCACATTAATGTAATATCTGGAGAGACATAACTACTCTTAAATGTTTTGGGGATTGTAACGCATATCTTGAGCGATTGCTCTCATCTGTCGGTTGTAGAAAATTAATGTAATGAATGTAAAGTATTTGTAGGATTTAATTCGATAAGATATCTTAAGGTTGTAGGAAGGAAAACTCGAGAAATCTCTCTCGTATGTATTGTATTGTATCATTATTTCTCATTTGTAAGAGAGTAGAGATGTAGAGCAAAGAGAGAAAGAGAGAGAAGAGAAGAACAAAGACTGTATAAGTTGTATAAGCAGATATTTGTTGCTATAGAAACCATGTACAAAAGCACTTGAGTTAATATAAGAATGATTTGACTCAATTTCATGGTGTTGTTATGAATACTGTTTGCATCTATTGAATGGTATGTTTACAGTTTTCTTATATGCTCTATCATGCATTTGTTTCAATGCTTTGTGTGTATGATTTCATGTTGAATGTATGAAGTCTATGAGAGGGAGAGTGTAAGTTTCAATTGCTTCTCATCCCAATAATTCCTACAAGGAGTGAAGTGAAGGTCTGCAAGGAGTGCGTTGACAAGATTCTGAGTCTTACCTTAGAAAAGTTCAGGAGAGACAGAGTTGTTCTTATACCATCAGAAGTGCAAGTATAGCATCGAGCCGTACAAGGTGTGCGTAGGCCAGGTTGAAGTTTTAGAATTTTCCAACCAGGTGAGTGGTTGAAGAACTGTTGTTGCAAGGAGTGCGCAAAGTTGGGAGGTTTCAGATAATCAGAGATTATCATGAAGGCTGCAAGGAGTGCGTGCAAGAATCTCTTGGAATCCTTGAGTTTGCAGCCAGCATCAAGCTCAAGAGGGATAGAGTCTTGGAAATTTAAAAGGATAGACGAGGGTTGAAGTCACCTCACAGAAACCAAGCTCAGGAGGAAGGATGCCAAGTTATTTGGCCAGACGCCTTTAAGAACTTGAATGGACGGTTGAGTTTCTTAGAGGGAGAAATATCGATTTTCTGTGGACCGTTGGATCCAATGGATTAGCGGGGATTTTAATACTGAGTGCCTTTTAACACTAGCCATCTCAAAAGGATCAACAGTCATTAGATTGGAGTTTCAACATTTCAGAAGTCGAAAGTTGCGAGGAAGCTATTTTCGAGAATCCTCGATACGCGAAATCCCGACGCAATCTGGACCGTTAGATCTTGGGAGGTTCAGGACCATCAATCTGTGGTAAAAATAAGTCACGAGTTCGGACTTTAGGAAAAGGAGAAGAGTCACATCGTGAACTCACGAGTCACGAAATCTCGATGCGCTCGGAGGTGAGGCCCTAGGACTTGGTTGGAGGTCATTGTTGAAGTTACTTTACACACACCTAGGATTTATTTTTCCTAAGGTTATTCCTTGTTTATTAGTCATAATTAGTCATTATCCAGTCTCCTATATTTTAGGGAAGAATATTCCACCTGGAGAATATTCTCTTTCAGTTGACACTCCAGTTTGACTAGTTGAGTTGAGTTTAGATGTTGCATTGGTTTTGTCACCATGCAACATTGGGATCATCACCAACTCACTACTCTTTGTCCAGTCAGTTAACTGAAGACTAGTTGACTAGTTAACTCAGCTAGGTGGAAGTTCACTCCCGTAACTACCTGAGAGACTAGACTAGGTGGTAGTTTACTCTTGTAACTGTTGGTGTGTGTCCAATATCAATCTAGACCACCACTATGGCTCATTAGTTACTTGTGTATCCTATATCTATTGTAAATTATTCACTCTTTGAGTGTGGAATAACGGTTAATGAGAATTCTTCCATTCTTTCTATCTTACTTCTTCTTTCTTAATTTCTCTCTCCAAATGTGTGTAGTATTTTCTAACTAGATCTATTATGTGCAGGTTCAACACATTTACATGGTATCAAAACCGACGGACTGCTAAGAAAAAGCTACACCAAATTTTTTTTTTCCAGGTACAAAAGATTGAAGACAACAAAAACATGGATTATTCGTCGGAAATACTTCTCATGCCTCATAACTATTTGGAATGGAAGACAAAGATTCTACTTCTTCTTAGATGTAGAGGCTTATACCAAATAACCATGGAAATGGAAGTAGAGCATGATTCTGTCGATGAGAAAAATGATTTTCTCATTAGACAAGATATGGCCATAGGAAGTATCGGCATGTCTGTTTCTCCCAAACTTTTCCATCAAGTATATGAAGAATCACAAGGATTAAATCCAAATGAATTATGGCCCAGATTGGAGGTTCTATTTTGGAATAAATAATATTGTGAATATTTCATGCTGGAGGTCGAACAGATAGAGCCAGAAGAGAAATCGTCAGAAGATCAAACCTCTTATTCTGAAGAGTCTTCTACACAAGTGTCTACAAAAATTTGTATTCCATTAATTGAAGATGATGTCTACTCCATTTCAAATTTGTTTTCTGAAATTCATGTGCAATATATATGGCATGCATCTCAGGAGTTACATGCACCATGCATGCATGTCAGGAGACAAAAAGAGAGTCGCACACATTAGATGACATTCTGATATTTTCTTAGAAAACCTTGCAGAAAAAAATTGTATATTTGAATTCCTCTCGGGAAAATAGCCAATTTCAAAAAAAAAATCATCCAAAATGGATTCTGGGAACTGAAGTTATGATCGTTTCAAAATCAACAAAATTTCAGCATTTTTCTGGAAACCGCCGCACGATTTTCAAAATTTCATCCAAAATTTATTTGGATATTTTTCATTACAAGAAGATAAAGTGGATATGTGTGGAAATATCAATGATGCGTATACTTCATCAGATCCATGTAGACATCTACATCTTCAACAAAATATTCAAAGAGCACAAACTTGCATAGTTGTGAGGTCTTCTTGGATAGAAGGACATGGTTTCTTAGCAACTGCCTTTTGTTCCTTATCATTTTTTATTTTATGCATTGTAATTTGAGGGGGGGGTTTGTTCCCATGAGGTTTTCCCTCTTTCCTCGTTTAGTTCAATGTATATTTTGTATTTGGGTACCTAACATGGCCTCGTAGCTGGGACCCATTCTTTATTTTCACCATAGTGATGTTCAAGGGGGGTGTTGGAGTTACTTCACACACACCTAGGTTTTATTTTTCCTAAGGTTATTCCTTGTTTATTAGTCATAATTAGTCATTATCCAGTCTCTTATATTTTAGGGGAGAATATTCCACCTGGAGAATATTCTCTTTCAGTTGACAGTTCAATTTGACTAGTTGAGTTGAGTTTAGATGTTGCATTGGTTTTGTCACCATGCAACATTGGGATCATCACCAACTCACTACTCTTTGTTCAGTCAGTTAACTAAAGACTAGTTGACTAGTTAACTCAGCTAGGTGGCAGTTCACTCCCGTAACTGCCTGAGAGACTAAACTAGGTGGTAGTTTACTCTTGTAACTGCTGGTGTGTGTCCAAGATCAATCTAGACCACCACTATGGCTCATTAGTTACTCATGTATCCTATATCTATTGTAAATTATTCACTCTTTGAGTGTGGAATAATAGTTAATGAGAATTCTTCCATTCTTTCTATCTTGCTTCTTCTTTCGTAATTTCTCTCTACAAATGTGTGTAGTATTTTCTAACTAGATCTATTATGTGCAGGTTCAACACATTTACATTCATATGGTTGAGGCATAAGGGAGGAGATAAAGACCCGTTAGCCCTTTTCGGGGTTTTGGGAATCAAAGGAGTCGGGGGAACTCACAATATAAATCGTGAAACCACGAAATCCGAAACACCTTTTCGGGTTAAGTCAGTGATCACGCTGGGTGGTCACGTGGAGTGGAGGTTCAGGCCTAGTGCTTGTTCGCGCAGGCATAACTTCTAGAAGGACCCGTGGTACTATATGCATTGAAGAATCCAGTGGGAACTAAAGAGCCATTCCATCTCAAGGGAAAAGAAATATACAAAGACCGGGAGGTCAAGCAGAACCTGCTGAGGTAGGGGTGCGACGTCACACCTTCTTCACACAATTTTTTTAATGGACAATTTAAGAACATCCATAAACTTTATGATTTATTTTTTACTATCTCTTACAAGACCGACTCTCGTGGCCACTTTACAAAATTCACCTAAATATTCTTTTACACATCTACTATTCTACTTCAATTTCTCTAATATTCTCTTCATTTTCAAATGATAATCATAATTTACAAACCTACCTCTCAAGTCGGTGACCATCTTCTCCCAACTCTATGTCTTGTCTTTTCCTCTCAACGTTTTGTTCATGTTCAACTACAACCACCAATCATATGCATAGATCTGCAATATCCTACATGAAATCTTCACTCTTCGGAGGTCTTTAAACTCATCGCACTCAAAATATTAGTTTATTATTTCAATCCACTCCATTAACCATTCTAGATCTACTCTTTTAGAAAACTCTAGCATCTCCATCTTCATTTGGTGCTGCTACACATCCTCCTCTTCATCTTTGACACTCAAGTTCAGATCACTTTAGCTATGACCCTTCCCATCTACCAAGCCAATTCAATGGAATCCAACATCTTCATCATCTACAACATGAATTATTTTCCTTGTAGCATCTTCCTCACCTCTTATGTCATCTCTTCCTCTACCAATCATGGGAAATTATTTTCTTCCTGCCATGTTGTCTCATTCAACATGTCCACTCTCAACATTACTATTTTTTTTCTCATATGCAAGTTGCTTCACTTAGAATTTTGTTTGCATCATCTTCTTCTCTTTCTTATACAAATTTCCTCTATAACACCCTGTTTCCCCCAGTTTGTAAAAATAACTAGACTGGCCAAGAACTGTGGCAAACTCAGAAATGTGAATGTGTGATGTGAATGGACCTTGTGGAAAAGGTCGATGAATGTGAATAATATTATATATATATATATATATATATATATATATATATATATATATTGCAGGACTGCTGAGAGGGGATATGCTAAAAAAGAGACCATGATGGCTGGAGAAAGGCGGTGGAAGGCACCTAGAATGGTGGCGTTAACTTCCACCGAAAACAATACCGTATTTGGACTTCACTGGCCCGGAGAACCAAGAGCGGCTCGCTGGCCCCGAATTAAATGTCTCACAGGCTGGTAGGTAGATGGATCCTCGGGAATTAATTAGGGATGGGGGGGCGAACCGCCCATCTGTAGAGCCATCAGGCCTAACCAGTGCGAGGGAAATCACACCACACACAACCTCACAAGAGGATAAGGCGTGAGGGAGAAGCGATTGGGGGCAGATGCAAGCGGAGGAAGAGAACTCTGGAGATATGTAGAGTGAGTGATAGCAGAGAAGGGGGAGAGTAACCCTCGTTCTCGATCACTGGCAAACCGAGACACAGTCTCGCAGCATCGTGGTCTCAGCTCGAGGGTGGCTGGTGGCTAGTGGTAAATCCTATCAGAATTGTTGAGCCTACGGTTGGGTGGAAACGAGCACCCCTCTCAGTAGTTGTACTTACATCTGGTGTTATTGTTGATAAGTGTTTTACATATTGCACCTTGAAATTCATATGCTAACATATATGCTCATAAACTGTGAAATTGTGAATGATTACAGTATAAGACTGTCTATGCAGTGTTTTGATAAGAAATGGTAGATGTATGCTTGTAACAGAAAAACCACGCATGGCTTATGTTGATAGATAAATTTATTTATGTGAAAGTTGAACCAAGTTAGACTTCCAGTCCATTCTTGGGAATTTGTTTCCCCTTATCTGTCTCCAGGAATGCCTCGGAATAGATCTCTCCACAGAGATACCCTTCTTGGAAAAGTTTACCAAGAACCTGGAAAAAGGACTTGAATGCGCAAGTCTTAGCAACCTTGTACGAGGAAGAATGATCCTCTTGAAATCCTGAAGTAGTAGCGTAGGGATAACTATCAATCGACAGAAGAGATCCCATCAGAAGATCTGCAGTCATTCACGACCATTAGATTGGAGAAAGAAACAAGGGCATTACATGCCTTACCCATTTTATTTTATCTTCGTGAGTAGCGAGGAAATCGGGACCGTTGATCCCCAAGGTCTGTGGGAGTATCTGGACCATTGGTTTTTATACATCCAGAGAGCATTGGGAGAGTGCTCGGCGTAGGACAGGTCTGAGCCATCAGATCTTAGCTAGAAAACCTAATAGCTATTGGATCTGTTAGGAGATGTAGGAGGGTTAAGCCCTCGTGAATAGGGGCGAAAGTCCCGAAGGAGGAGTCGGTACACGGTGTGGGACAGATCTGAGTCGTCAGATATTAGCTAGAAAACCCGACAGCTATTGGATATGCTAGGAGATGCATGAGGGTTAAGACATCGTGAACAAGGGTGAAAGTCCCGAGAGAGGAGTCGGTATCGAGGATTCAGATTTCGGGATTCTGGGAGTCCTGATGACAAGAGATCGGGACACTCCATGGTGAAAGTCTCGATATAGATCTGGACCGTCCATCCGTGGAGGACACATGGCAGAGATCGAGAGTCCATCGGTATTTCGGATACCGGGGATTCGAGTTGACAGAGGATTTGTGTCACTGGGAGTTGCAAAATCCCGATTACCGAAACCCCGAATCGGGTTAAGTGTGAATAAGTTTGAGAAAGGAGGGATTTAATCGTGATCATTGATCATCCTGAAAACATCATAACGGTTGATCATGGGTGAAGGTTGCAGCCATCTATTGGAGGGACATGTGGTTGTCAATCGGCATTTCGGTGTTTCAGTATCCGGGAAACCAAAGGGCAATAACCCTTGTCTTCGTGAGTCGTGAAATCCCAATCACCAAAACCCTGAAATAGCGAGAGGTGTGAATGAGTTTAAGGAAAGCCGGGATTTGATCGTGATTGTTGATCATCCCGAAAAGATCATGACCATTTATCTTGGTTGAAGGTCGTCGCCATCCATCGGAGGGACATGTGGCTGCCAGTCGACGTTTCGGCGTTTCGGCATCCGGGAAACCAAAGGGCTAGAAAACCTTGCCCCTGCGATTCGAAAAATCTGGATGCCCAAAATCCCGATACGCGCTGTAGTGGAGAGGAGAAGTACTGAAAGAATCTGGACCGTCCATTCGAGGAGACACGTGGTGAGCGGTCAGTGTTTTGGGAAAAGTCCTGAAATCCCATGGACCATTGGATCCACACTCTTAAGAGCCATCGATCTCTTACACGAACTTCCATAATGGAATTCGGATATTTAAATGACAAGGAGTCTTGGAGTCGTTGCATTTCAAGCTCCCGAGTACCAAAACCCCGAAAGGATCCATACCGTCGGATCAGGGGAGGCTTATAGCCGTGGATCTCCCTTTAGAGGGAAACTTGGGAGACTTCATGGTTTTTGGGGATTTTAATGGGAAAGGAAGAAGTCATGCATCGAGATTTCCCGAATCGCGAAAGGCTGGTACTAGCCTTGCCTGTTTAATCGCGTGATCACAGAACATGGTCATGAGGACAAGACCCAAACAGGAAACTTGTACTCGCCATCCCTTTCGGGGTTCGGCGCCTCACTGTGTTGGGGTTTGCAGAGTCAAAAGACTCGACGCTCTAGTAGCGTTGAGTCGCGAAGAGCGAAAGGACGCCATATTTGTTCGACCTGTGGTCGTGACCCGCGATCCTATGGGAACAGACGAGGGAAGAGCTAGCTTATGCTAGACCTCTGTAGACATTTCGTGGGTCGGATCGTTGAGAAATCAACAAAAAAAATCGATTTCCATAGTGGGTATGTGACAAATTGGTATCAGAGCATGGTTACAACACTTGACCTGCTTGGGCTCATGAACGAGTTGCGCAGAAGCTCCATTCAGAACACTCTTAAAAAGAGTAACCCTCTATCTTAACCCTCTTATTTCAAAAAGGTCAAAGTCCGAAATGAAAACCCGACTGTGTATGCATGTGAAAGAAATATGAATTTTGTGCGGGTTATAAAATTGTATCTAACTATTGACTAACAACCAACGTTTGTCTTTGCACACAAGCGGAAGATCAACCGCAGGAAATTATCAACACATACTATGGTGACTCACCATGAAGTGGGAGAGGGCTCCCACAATAGAGACGAAGAGTCTGACGAAAGAAGGGCAGTAGGGACCCCTCCATATCTAGCCGAGACTGTGAGGAGTCTCATGGTCGAATTACAAAGCTGTAAGGCTGACAATGAAAGGATGATGAAAGAACAAGAAAAATAAACAGAAATTAATGCAATTTTACTACAGAGTTTATCCGATCTACAAAGACAAATGCAGCATGAACCTGAAACTCAGACACATGGTCATATCAGTGGCCATACTGAGAGGAGCACCTCGAAAAAGGTCCACCCTAGAGGTAAAGGACAAGTGTCGGATGATTCCTCTGAGAAGGAAGCTGGAGATTCAAAGGGATCTTCTAGTAGTAGAACCAGTTCCTATCCTCGAAGAAAACAGAAGAAGCAAAAGTCTTCCAACGGTTGAAAATTTGAAGAATTCAGAAAGGCCAAACCACCCTCCTTCGACGGTGAAATAAAGAAGGGGGAGGAAGCAGAGGCCTGGCTGCTTGGACTAAAGAAGTATTTCAAAGTCCGTGACTTTTCAGAAAATATAAAGGCCCGAGTGGCCACCTTCAACTTGAACGGAAAAGCTTCCATTTGGTGGGAAGACCTTAAGAATGTGAAAGGGGTTCGTGAAGAGGACCTGTCTTGGAAACGATTTGAGAAGTACTTCCGGAAGAAGTATCTGTCGGAAAAATATTTCGACGAAAAGACTAAAGAGTTTTATGAACTCAAACTGGGACAACTTACTATAGAAGAATATGTTAACATATTCCTCGACTTATTGAGGTATGTACCTTATACAAAAGAAGAAAAGGCAAAGGTGAAACACTTCATTAGTGGGCTACCCAAGGAATATCGGAACAAAATTGAATTTGATGAGCCAAAGACCCTAGAAGGCACCATTCGAAAGGCAACCTATTGTCATGAACAGTTTGGGCATCGAGCAGAACCTCGTGAAGGATGGAAACTGAAGAATAGTTCAAGATTTCAGAAAAAGGGGATCAAATCCCTAGGATTTAAGAACTACAAGAAGAACCCAAGAATGAACTTTCCAACTCGGAGTGTACACCAGCAGAACTTTCCCTCATCGGGCGGAAATAAAACTTCTGGACGTATACCAGCGAAGGTGGATAACACCAAGAGAGAACCTCTGAAATGTTGGGGTTGCGGAGAGGAACATCTCTTGAGAGACTGTCCACACCGACAACAGAATAGTCGGAGGATTTATAACATCCAGGAAACTACTACTGTCAATGATGTGGCTAGGAGTGTGCCACAAATTTATGCAGCCTTGGATAATAACCAAGTTGACCATCAAGCTTCAGTAGTGGAAATAGAAGGTATGATTTTCGACCATCTAGTGTCTGTTTTGATTGACCCTGGTTCAAATTTGAGTTGTTTAGCCCCTAAAGATGTTGATAAGTGTAAACTACAGCCACAAAAACATACCAAGCCATGGTTGGTACAGTTAGCCACTGGCACCAAAAGGAAGATAGCAGAGGTTATACTAGCCTGCCAATTAATGTTGGGTGAATTCCCCACCCAAGCAACCCTTAACATATTACCCCTGGGATCATATGATTTGTTGATCGGTATGGACTGGCTAGCCACCCATAAAGCCAGACTGGACTGTTACCATAAAACCTTAGAGTGTGTAAGTAAAGAAGGGAGAAGAATAACCCTTCAAGGGATCCGAAAACCCGTCTCGATGAGACAAACATCATCCCTGCAAATGAGAAAATATTGTTGAAAGGGATGTCCCCTATATGCAATACATGTGTTGAAAACAATCGAAGGTGATAAACCAAGCCCTGACGATCACCCTATCCTGAGAGAATACAGAGATGTGTTTCCGGAAGAGGTACCGGGTCTATCTCCGAGGAGGGACATAGACTTCTCGATAGAACTTGCACCAGGAGCGGTGCTGGTGTCTAGGACACCCTACCGGATGAGCACACCCGAGTTAGTTGAACACAAATTGCAATTAAAAGAAATGATGGATAAAGGCTATATTCGACCCAACATGTCTCCATGGGGAGCACCAGTCCTGTTTGTGAAAAATAAGGACAACACCCTTATACTGTGTATAGATTATAGACAACTCAATAAGTTAACCATAAAGAACAAGTACCCTTTGCCCAGGATCGATGATCTGTTCGATCAATTGGGAGGCACGTCTATTTTCTCAAAGATCGACTTGAGGTTGGGATACCATC
Source organism: Picea engelmannii (assembly GCA_009831015.1). Classification (NCBI taxonomy): domain Eukaryota; kingdom Viridiplantae; phylum Streptophyta; class Pinopsida; order Pinales; family Pinaceae; genus Picea; species Picea engelmannii. Next base: position 886,151 of record ML789174.1, on the reverse strand, counting down.
AAGTTCGAATCAAGGATGAAGACATCCATAAAACTTCCTTCCGGACACGGTATGGTCACTATGAGTTTGTGGTAGTGCCATTTGGGTTAACCAATGCCCCTGCCACTTTTATGTGCATGATGAACAATGTACTCAATAAATTTCTAGATAAATTTGTGATAGTTTTTATTGATGACATATTAATCTACTCTAAGAATAGAGAAGAGCATGAAGAACATCTTAGACTTGTGATACAAATTCTAAGAGAACATCAGCTCTATGCCAAATTCAGCAAATGTGAATTCTTCCAGAAGGAAATACATTACTTAGGCCATGTTCTCTCCGAAGAAGGAGTAGCGGTAGACCCTGACAAAATCAGGTCTATCATGGAATGGCCTACCCTGAAGGATGTTTCGGATATCAGATCCTTTATGGGATTAGAAGGATACTATAGGAGATTTATAAAAGGATTCTCCAATATTGGTTGTCCAATCACTGCCCTCCAGAAGAAGGGGACAAAATTCCTGTGGACACAGAAATGTGAAGAAATATTTCAAACCCTGAAACATCTACTGACCCATGCACCCATACTAAAGATCATCGATACAGAAGTTGACTTCCTCGTGTGCACGTATGCATGTAAGGAAGGGCTCAGAGGAGTCCTTATGTAGGAAGGAAGTGTGATCTACTATGAATCCCAAAAATTGAACGAGCATGAAGTCAACTATGTGACCCATGATCTAGAACTGGCTTCCATAGTGCATGCCTTGAAAATGTGGAGGCATTACCTCCTGGAAAGAAAATTTGTACTTATGACAGATCACTGTGGATTGCGATACCTGTTTGATCAACCAAATCTCAATGCTAGACAAGCTAGGTGGATGGACCTCCTTAGCAAGTTTGATTTCGAAATCAAACACATTAAAGGAAAGGAAAAAAGGGTGGTCAATGCCCTTAGCAGAAGTATGAAAACAATTCACCTGGCAGCGATGATCACTTGTGAGATAGAAGTTAAGGAAAGAATCAGAAATCCACAAGAAACAGATCCCTTCATCTAGACCGTGGCCATGTAACTATAGCAAGAACCCACCGGAGTAAAATATGAGGGCTACCAGATGACCGAAGGAGGTCTTCTCACTTACAGAAATAGACTGTATATTCCAAATTGTGACGACTTGAAGAGGTGCATACTGGATGAACTACATAAAAGACCCTATTTCGGTCATCCAGGATACCAGAAAATGATCACTGCCACCAGGAGACAATTTTATTGGCCTGGAATGAAGAAAGACATAGCCGAGTACTTAGCCAAATGCATAGAGTGCTAGCAGGTTAAAGTAGAACATCGACACCCAGCAGGATTATTGCAACCTTTACCAATCCGAGAATGGAAATGGGAAACCATCTCCATGGATTTCATCACTGGATTACCAACCTCAACCAAATAGAATGATGCCATTATGGTAGTGGTGGATAAATTGAGCAAGTTTTCTCATTTCATCCCTATCAAATCAACCTGCAAAGCAATCGATATCGCCCAGGTGTTCATGAAGGAGATATTTAGACTACATGGTATGCCGAAAGAGATCGTGTCTGACAAAGACACAAAATTTACCTCTAACTTTTGGAAATCATTGATGGTTGGTTCAGAGACCAAATTGCTATTTAGCATAGCTTATCACCCTCAAACCGACGAACAGACGGAAAGAGTGAACCAAGTACTTGAAGACATGCTAAGAATGCATGTAATGCATCAACCCAAGAAGTGGGAAGAATACCTGACACTGGTAGAATTCGCCTACAACAACGACTACCAAGCATCCTTAAAGATGAGTCCCTTCAAAGTCCTCTATGGTAGATTGTGTAATACTCTAGTCAGTTGGGGTAATCCCATAAACATGATTTCTTTTGGACCCGACATGTTGAAAGAAATGGAACAATAGGTGACTCAGATAAAACAAAACCTGAAGGTCGCTCAAAACCAACAGAAAAGTTATGCCGACCAAAAGAGAACTCCAAGAGAGTTCAAAGCGGGAGATCATGTATATCTCAGAGTTAGGCCCAGGAAGAGTTCCCTGAAAATGGGAGCTTGTGCCAAGTTGGCACCTCGGTATTGTGGACCCTTTGAGGTTCTAGATAGAGT
>ML789174.1:863019-882939 GCA_009831015.1 Picea engelmannii | reverse complement strand
CCTCTCAGCAGTTGCACTTACATCTGGTGTTATTGCTGATAAGTGTTTTACATCTTGCACCTTGAAATTCATATGCTGACATATATGCTCATAAACTGTGAAATTGTGAATGATTACAGTATAAGACTGTATGTGCAGTGTTTTGATAAGAAATGGTAGTTGTATGCTTGTAACAGAAAAACCACGCATGGCTTATGTTGATAGATAAACTTATTTATGCGAATGTTGAACCAAGTTACACTTCCAGTCCGTTCGCAGGAATTTGTTTCCCTTTATCTATCTCCAGGAATGCCCCGGAATAGATCTCTCCATAGAGATACCCTTCTTGGAAAATTTTACCAAGAACCTGGAAAAAGGACTTGAATGCGCAAGTCTTAGCAACCCTGTACGAGGAAGAATGATCCTCTTGAAATCCTGAAGTAGTAGCGTAGGGATAAGTATCTATCGACGAACGAGATCTCGTCGAAAGATTTGCGGTCATTCACGACCGTTATATTGGAGGAAGAAACAAGGGCGTTACATGCCTTACCCCTTTTCTTTTATCTTCATGAGTAGCGAGGAAATCAAGACCGTTGATCCCCAAGGTCTGTGGGAGTATCTAGACCATTGGTTTTTCCACGTCCAAAGAGAAGTGGGAGAGTGTGTTATAGGATAAATCCGTGAGTGCGGACACAAACCGATCTCCCTAGATCCACCTGGTATCTAGAACAAAACAGGACAGAATAATACACTTTCCCTAGATCTAGCCTATTGAATGAACTAAGAGATAAGGGTTATGGACATACCTTATGAACGATTTCCTTAGATCTCTTTTGTTCCAAGATTTGCTCCAATGCTCTCTTCCCGTCCAGATCACAACAAAACAAACCAATTGAAGTAAAGGCAGATTAACTTATTCAATGACTAGTCTATACATATGATCAAGGAATTATGTAATAAAGTGACATCATCTTTATGGGAAAGGGACATATTGCTGTATTGAATTAATTGAAAGTGAGACTTACAACCTGAACCTTGATGTCATAGGTCTCCTTTCAATGGCTTCCAGCTCTGACACACACACTTGCTCATGCATGAAGAAAATCAACCACATGTGATGACCTTGCTGTTGTCTCTAGTTGTTGTAGCATCAGTCCTCCATATAGTCTTGCACTAATTCTCTAATCAATCTCTTGCTAACTTGTTGCTTGCTTCACTTAACCCTTTCCATGAGCAATCTCTTCAATATATAGGAAGAGATAGATTAGTTACTTGGATAGGGAATGATCCCAAGATATCTGGAATGCCATCACCTGAATAACCATTCGAAAGCCAACTCATCCTTCTAGAAGATTCCCTTCTAGAAGGTTCGAGATCTTTATCTTTTTCCCCTTTAAGAGCATGTTCGCACCCTAACAATGAGTACAGTGCGAGAAGTTCGCACCCCAGCTTAAGGTAGCCTGCGGGAATCAGACATTCTCGCAGGAGAATATATAAGTAGCCTGCGGACATGTTTCAAAGTGTGAATTCTGGAAGAAGACAACTGTAACTTTTCTCAGGAAAGTGTTCTTGGTAAAGAGCTTGATTTTCCATCATCGTAACATCATCATGACATCATCACAATGACCAAATTTGTGGATAACAGAGTGCACGACGTAGGACAAGTTTGAGCCGTCGGATCTTAGCTAGAAAACCCGATAGCCGTTGGATCTGTTAGGAGATGCAGGAGGGTTAAGCCCTCGTGAACATGGGCAAAAGTCCCGAAGGAGGAGTTGGTACACAACGTGGGACAGATCTGAGTCATCAGATCTTATCTAGAAAACTCGACAGCTGTTGGATCTGCTAGGAGATGCATGAGGGTTAAGCCCTCGTGAACAAGGGCGAAAGTCCTGAGAGAGGAGTCGATATCACGGATTTAGAGTTCGAGATTCCGGGAGTCCTGATGACAAGAGATCGGGACACTCCATGGTGAAAGTCCCGATATAGATCTGGACCATCCATCCGTGGAGGACACATGGCAGAGATCGAGAGTCCATTGGTATTTCAGATACCGGGGATTCGAGTTGACAGAGGATTTTTGTCACTGGGAGTCGCGAAATCCCGATTACCGAAACCCCGAATCAGTTTAAGTGTGAATAAGTTTGAGAAAGGCGGGATTTAATCATGACCGCTGATCATCCTGAAAAGATCATAACGGTTGATCGTGGGTGAAGTTCACAGCCATCTATCGGAGGGACATGTGGCTTCCGATCGACATTTCGGTGTTTTGGCACCCGGGAAACCAAAGGGCAAGAACCCTTGTCTTCGCGAGTCGCAAAATCCCGATCACCGAAACCCCGAAATAGCGAGAGGTGTGAATGAGGTTAAGGAAATCCAGGATTTGATCGTGACCATTGATCATCCAGAAAATATCATGACTGTTGATCTTGGCTGAAGGTCGCTGCCGTCCATCGGAGGGACACGTGGCTACCAGTCGACGTTTCGGCGTTTCGGCGTTTCAGCATCCAGGAAACTAGAGGGCTAGAAAACCTTTCCCCCACGATTCGCGAAATCCCGATACGCGCTGTAGTGGAGAGGAGAAGTACCGGAGAAGTATCGAAAGAATCTGGACCGTCCATTCGAGGAGATGCGTGGTGAGTGGTCAGAGTTTTGGGAAAAGTCCTTAAATATCGTGGACCATTGGATCCACACTCTTAAGAGCTGTCGATCTCTTACATGAACTTCCATAATGGAATTCGGAGATTTAAATGACAAGGATTCTTGGATTCGTTGCATTTCGAACTCCCAAGTACCGAAACCCCGAAAGGATCCATACTGTCGGATCAGGGGAGGCTTACAGCCGTGGATCTCCCTTTGGAGGGAAACTTGGGAGACTTCTTGGTTTTCAGGGATTTTAATGGGAAAGGAAGAAGTCATGCATCGTGATTTCCCGAATCGTGAAAGGCTGGTAAGGGCCTTGCTGGTTTAAGCGTGTGGTCACAGAACATGGTCACAAGGATAAGACCCAAACAGGAAACTTGTACTCGCCAGCCATTTCGGGGTTCGGCGCCTCGCTGTGTTGGGGTTTGCAGATTCGAAAGACTCGACGCTTTGGTAGCGCTGAGTCACGAAGAGCGAAAGGACGCCATATTTGTTCGACCTGTGGTCGTGACCTACGATCCTATGGGAAAAGACGAGGGAAGAGCTAGCTTACGCTAGACCTCCGTAGACATTTCGGGGGTCTGATCGTTGAGAAATCGAAAAAAAAAATTGATTTCCATAGTGGGTATGTGACATCCTCACTTGACGTCATAGTTGGTTTTTGAAAACAAATATTTTAATGTACGTCAATATTTTTCAATTTAATTGATTAATATTAAAATATTTTATACATCTCATCCATATTGAATTGTAAATTTACATATCTTCTCTCTATACAAAAATGATATATTTTAATCAAAATAACAAATTAAATGTTATTTACACCACTTGATTATAAAATTATTTAAAATAATCTTCTCCATCACTAAGAAAATCTTAAAGTATCCACCTTTTCACAACCTTTTTACAACTTAAATATATTTTCACAACCTTTTTACTAAACCTTGATTGAACCAATTTTATAATAACAATAATTCATAAAAAAATTACATTTAAATCCTTATCTACTATAAGAAAAGGGTTATTATTCATAACCATTACCCACACTAAAAGTTTAATGTGGACAATTTCTATAAAACCAACACCACCACCACATTTTTAAGTATACGGATAGAAAATCTCTCCAACCTTTACATTTTTAAAATGGTATAAATAGAATTTGAGAAAATCCATATTGCCTTTATATTATGTAGTGTATGGATTTTTCACTTAATGTACCAATACTCAATGTTCAAACATGACCATTAGGTGTTCCATCATATTGAGATAAATTACTTTTGTTAGTAGTCTTTCCTTAGATATCACCTTGCTTTAGCCTAGGTGTATTAATGTGTTTTCTACTTTTGGTGTCAAGTGTCTAGTCAAGGTCTCTTTGCCTTCTTTCCTAGGTTATATTTTGGTCTTGTTTATCCCTTGTTGAGTTCCTTTACAATATATTCTTACCTTGGATCAACCTCAACATATTTTCTTGAATTGGTCTGCCTTAGTTAGGCAGAGATCTTTTTTTGAGGTTCTCATTGTCCTCATATCCATTGTGTGGGCACACAAGAGTTGATAGGGTCAAAAATGATCTCCCTCATTTTTTGAACTATGTCTGATGAAAAAATCTATTGGTTGTACAACTCATTTGCATCTATCTCTCATAGACCAGTTGAGTAGAGATAACTTTTACAATAAAAACCTTACAAATTTCCCTATGACCAACGAATGTCTTGGTTAGACTACTAGATTAATATTTGGAGGTGGATGGTTATTATTGCACCCTGGACCTTCCTATGCATTTTTCTAGTGTATAAATACATTCATTTCATCTTTGTAAAGGTTCCCAACTTAATTCTTAAGCCTCACTAAAAATATGTTTAATTTTCACTAGGATTGTTTTCTCCTTTATGTCAAGCACTTGGGTTTCCTGGAACTACTATAGTCTTGACCAACCCTATCACAACAAGGACCATTCCTTATAGGTTGTATTTTCTCTTTGTTTGAGATTCTTGCTTGTCTCTTTAGTTGTATCTAGGGTTTCCCTTGTGGGTTTGTCTTGGATCATTTCAATTTGTCTCCAAGGATAACTACCAACACTACTATTATAGGGAGAGAACCTTGTAAATGAGGGCTAAATTCATCTATCATTATGTTAACACTGGGGAATTTCTTTGGGTTGTATCAAAGAAAACCTCGAGGTAATTGTTTCGACCAACCTTAGATTGTATTTTGACCTATACAACCAGAGAGGTCTCTCTCAGATGTCTAATGACTGGTAATAAATCAAAGGATTCATCAGTAAATTCACAAAGGTCATATTTTGCAATAGGACGGGTTTGTTTTTGTTTTTAAAAGGGTTGGTAGGACAAACAAGGAAAAGGTACCATTGGTCAATGAAGTCAAGGCCTGAATTTCAATGTTTTTACAGTCAACAACTGGTTGGTTTCTTTTTGCAGATTTGAGGAAAAATAGGTGTTATGCTCAACAAATAAATGACATTAAATGGGAGATGGAAAGGAGAAGAAATCCCACTACACTACAGTCATCAATCAGTGGATTAATCTCCAGTGCATCTTTATAATAAAGAACACAAAGATTAATTACTAAACAGAGCATCAAATGAAGATGAATTATGTAAAAGTAACCATTAACACATAACAAGCATCATCAGTGTGAAAGGAGCATCAAACATGGATGAATTCCTACCACTTATTCTCAGACAATGCTAGCAGAAAAACATAATCATGGAAATGATATAAAATAAACACATACTGAACATTAAGACCGTGATGAATCTCAAATTTCATAAAAATGAAACTTTTGCATTAACTTCAAAGAAATAAACAAGTCTTCTTCCCCAAGGGCCCAAGCCCTCTCTACTTTTGTACCATGAAATATATATCACTATAGGTCCTTTCAATCTCATCATTTCGAACTCCAACCCCTTTCCCAAAATAGAAATAGTTACAAACAAAAAAATGACACGTTTTAACTGATTTCCTTCTTTTCAGGAGGTGAAATTATGAAAAATAGGCTTCAAAATGCCACTTGTAATTCTCAAACTATAACAGTTGTGTAACATCTGAGAATGTTTTTTGTAGGTAAGCTCGTTATAAAGAAAAACCTCTCTCGGTTTCTTGAAATTCATCTCCAATTGACCGGAATATGTGTCGCAAAAACATGTCTCAAACAAGAAATCATGAAAACTGAAAAATAGGGCTCAAATATTCCTTTAAATCTCCAAATCCGTGAACCATTTTTCAAATATGAGAGAGGTTTAAATTATTTTGTTTGTCCTCGACAAAAACCTCTCATAGATTTTCAAAATTCCTCTCTAGTTAGTCAGAAAGTGATCTTTAAATTGACTACTAAACCAATCATTTAGGCAATGTGCCCTGTATCCTCTATGTGGCAAATCCCTCTGCGCGTAAACATCCTCTGCGCGAAAAAATCCAGTGGATGAAAAAATCCCCTGCGCGAAAAAACCCTCTGCGTGACAAAATCCTCTGTGCATCAAAACCCTTTGCACAAAAAAATCCCATGCGCGACAAAATCCTCTGCGCGGTGAAATCCTCTACGCGACAAAATCCTTTGTGCAAAAAAACCCCATGCTCGACAAAATTCTCGGCGTGGTGAAATCCTTTGTGCATCGCGCAGTGAATTTTGCAGTGCACAGTTGCAAATGGAAATGGAAATAATAAATAATAAATATTCCTTCTGAAACTGACCCTTGGAGATGTTAGATGATGCCAGGCATAAAAACAATATTGGTGCTAACAGACATGACTTGGCAAAATGCTGACAAACATCTAACCTTAGCTATGAAAATCATGGTGCTAACGGCTGGCTCCAATGGAGATGCTATCCTCTCTAAGAGGTAGAAAATAACAATAGACCAAGTGCCTTATCCATTAGGCTGTTCCCAAGCCATATACTGTGATCTGCAACTTGTAATCTTTTTCACCACCAACTTATTATGCAACTAAACTAAACCCAAACTGAAAATAAAAAATAAAAAATGATGAAAGAAATGCTCTCCATGTTGAGCTTATTCAAACTGCTACCTACACTAAGCTAATATTTGAGCTATTTGATTAGGTGAAATCAAAAATCCGGTGCAACCATGCAAGTGTCTTGTCCACGGGTTGAATTCCTTGCATATCTTTGATCAATATTGAAAGGGAAAACCCTGTCAATGGAAACTCATCAAATTCAATATTGACCAAATTTAAAAACTTAGGTCCATTCGTTGTTTCTAAACATGTTGCAAAAGGATCTTGAAAAGAAAGAAAGTTGATTTCAGGAGATTGCACAAGACTGTCATCTTGTATCAGCCCTCAACCTACATTTCTGCTTCCATAAATCTCAAACTGATGGTTTTCATGAAAGGGATGAAGATATGTATTAAATTGCTACAATGAAACCCCTGATGGCAAGAAGAACATGGATGATTTGGGAAACAACTCATCATCATCTACAATTTCATATTCATCTTCGACTAATGGATACAATTTTGAACTGATAAAACCTTCCATATAACAATCAACAGGGTCATCAAACACATGAGAAGATTGTTGCAATTTCTTGTCAATTTGTTCGAGTGACTTAGTGTGATTTTGCATCAGAACACATTCCTCTTCTTCAATGATGATCTTAAAATTTTCTTTCAACAATTTAAACGAAGAAAAGCATAAAGGTAAAGAATTTCCTTCAACTGATTCATTAGTTTCTTCATATTCTTCTTTGTAACTGTGATATGTAGGCTAATTTTTCTCATTACATTGTTGGAAAGGAACATTTTTTGATAGATAACATGCAACTGGTTGTTCTAGGAATTCTACCTCATAATCATCATCATATTCATCATATATAGGAAAATCAACAACAACTGCAATTTCATCTAACAAGAAAAAGCTTGGGACATCAACCTGCTCTTCAACAAGTTGATTTGCAAATTCATTTTCTTGATTGTATACAAATGAATACATAAAAAAATCATCCCCATGCTTATCATGAGATGGATCAGAAGCTAAATTATCACCTTCTTTTTCAATAAGTGGAATATAATCCTTTGCAAAATTATCAACAATTAAAACTTCAAGAGGACATATGATATTATTAATCCTCTGCTCAAGATTCAAATCAACAGTTTTTTGTTCATATTTACTGTCATGTTCTTTAGCATCCAACTCCTCATTGCGAACCTGTTTACATGCCTGAGTATTGTGTTGAATCTCCTAAGCATCATTAAACATTTGTTGTAAGGACTTAGATCTTCTTTCCATCAGAAAGAAAGACAAATCTGGATGAAAGGTTGTTGCATAATGGAGCATGGAAACAACTTCAGTGGGTTGAATTTATTTGGGAAACTTGTAATAATTACTGGAAAACCTTCTACTAAATGTAGAAATAGTTTCGTTGCTCTGCCTTTTCATGGCATAGAACTCTGGAAGATGTAGAGCTAAATATTTCCTCTTGCCCCCAAATTTCAAAAAGACATTCTTCAATTCCTCCCATGAGATGATTATCTCTGGCTGCAAATGTTTAAACCAGTCTTTGGTATCCCCTTTCAAGGATTGAGAGAAGGACCTCATACAAACATCGTCATGATCAACCTCAAACAAATCTATAAAATGTTCAAAATCTTGGATATGTTTTTCAACTGTGATGGCATTAGGTTCTCCATCAAACACTTGTAGGTACTTATAGTGTTTTGGAGGAAAATTATGAAGGATGTGAGGTAATTTAAAGGTATGTATCTCTGCTGAATATTGGAGGGTGTTGGATCAAGTACAGGAGGTGAGATATCAACCTTGATTTCATGAGGCTCATCAAATTGGCTATGGTCATCACATGGCTCGGATGGAAGATTTTGATAAAAAAACAGTGATACAATGAGGAGATATATGTACAACTTTAAGAGGAGGATATATAAGTGCAAGATTCTCATGATCATCATTTGAATGCAGTAGGTAAAGAAAAAAATGTTTTGCATGTTCAGGAAATGACAAAAGGTAATTAGTTAGCAAAAAATATTATGTCTTGGAAAAAACTCAACTTAAGGTACTTGTTTTCTCCCATGATGTCCTTTCATACTTCTATCAGTGGATCTCGTCCTCCAATGGAGTCTCTGAATCACATTTGAAGCTTGATTGGAGTCGTTGGGTGGAAATGTATAGCCTTCTTGTGTCTGACCTCTATCCACCATTAGAAATCAGGTCTTAACCTTATTGTTTCTCCCAAGGAAAATGAAACTTTTGTTCCCCGGCAACGGTGCCAAAATGTTAACACTCGGGAATTTCTTTTGGATGTATCAAAGAAAACCCTGAGGTAACAGTTTCAACCAAATTTATATTGTATTCTGACCTATACAACTAGAGACAAGGAAATGGTACCATTGGGCAATGGAGTGAAGGCCTGAATTTCAATGTTTTTACAGTCAATAGCTAGTTGGTTTCTTTCTGCAGATTTGAGGCAAGATAGGTGTTATGCTCACCAAATAAATGATATGAAATGGGATATCGAAAGGATAAGAAATCCCACCACACTACAAGCATCAATCAGTGGATGAATCTACAAGGCAACTTTAGAATAAAGGACACAAAGATTAATTACTAAACAGAGCATCAAATGAAGATGAATTTTGTAAAAGTAACCATTAACACATAAAAAACATCATCGGTGTGAAAGGAGAATCAAACATGGATGAATTCCTACCACTTACTCTCAGACAATGCTAGAATAAAAACATAATCATGGAAAAGATATACAAGAAACACATGTTGAACACAAACATCGTGATGAATCTCAAATTTCAAAAAAATGAAACTTTTGCATTAACTTAAAAGAAATAAACAAGTCGTCTTCCCCAAGGGTCCCACCCCTCTCTACTCTTGTACCATGAAATTAGTTAAAATGACACATTTTAACTAATTTCCTACTTTTCAGGAGGCAAAATTGTGAAAAATAGGCTTCAAAATGCCACTTGTAATTCTCAAACTGTAACAGCTGTGTAACATCTGAGAACGTTTTTTTAGGTAATCTCATTATAAATAAAAAAAACTCTGTTGGTTTCTTGAAATTCATCTCCAACTGGCCAGAATACGTGTCACAAAAACATGTCTCAAACAGGAAATCGTGAAAACTGAAAAATAGGGCTCAAATATTCCTTCAAAACTCCCAATTCGTGACACCTTTTGAAAATTTGAGAGAGGTTTTTATTATTTGGTCTTTCCTTGACAAAAACCTCTTGGGGATTTTCAAAATTCCTCTCTAGTTAGTCAGAAAGTGATCTTGAAGTTTACCACTAAACCAGTCATTTACGCAACATGCCATGTATCCTCTGCACAACATAACCCTCTGCACAGCAAAATCCTTTGCACGAAAAAATCACCTGCGCGACAGAATCCCCTACGCGACAAAACCCTATGTGTGACAAAATCCTTTGCACGGTAAAATCCTCTGCGCGGAAAAATCCTCTATGCGAAAAAATCCCCTGCGCGACAAAATCCTCTATGTTGTGAAATCCTCTGCGCAACACACAACAAATTTTGCAGCGCGCAGTTGCAAATAGAAATGGAATAATAAATGATAAATCTTCCTTTTGAAACCGATCCTTGGAGATGTTAGATGATGTCAGGCATAAAAACAATATTGGTGCTAACATGCATGACTTTGCAAACTGTTGACAAACCTCTAACATTAGCTATGAAAATCATGCTGCTCTCAACTGGCTCCAATAGGGATGCTATCCTCTCTGTGAGGTAGAAAAGAATAGCAGACAAGGTGACTTATCCATTAGGTTGTTCCCAAGCCATATACTGTGATCTACAACCTGTAATCAGTTTCGCCACCAACTTATTCTGCAACTGAACTAAACCCAAACTGAAAATACAAAATGAAAAATGATGAAAGAAATTCTCTCCATGTTGAGCTTATTCAAACTACTACCTACACTAAGCTAATCTTTGAGCTATTTGATTAGGTGAAATCAAAAATCCAGTGCAACCATGCAAGTGTCTTGTCCACAGGTTGAATTCCTTGCGTATCTTTGATTAGTATTGAAAGGGAAAACCCTCTGAATGGAAACTCATCAAATTCAACATTGACCAAATTTAAAAACTTGGTTCCATTCGTTGTTTCCAAACATGTTGCAAAAGGATATTGAAAAGAAAGAAAGTTGATTTCAGGAGATTGCACAAGACTGTCATCTTGTATCAGCCCTCCAACTACATTTCTTCTTCCATAAATCTCAAAACGGTGGTTGTCATGAAAGGCTTGAAGATATGTATTAAATTGTTGCAATGAAACCCCTGATGGCAAGATGGACATGGATGATTTGGGAAACAACTCATCTTCATCATCTACATTTTCAGATTCATCTTCGACCAATGGCTGCAATTTTGAACTAGTAAACCTTCCATATAACAAGCAACATGGTCATCAAACACATGAGAAGATTGCTGCAATTTCTTGTCAATTTGTTCCAGTGAGTCAATGTGATTTTTCATCAGAATGCATTCCTCTGCTTCAATGATGATCTTAAAAAAAAAATTCAACAATTTAAACGAAGAAAAACATAAAGGTAAAGAATTTCCTTCAGTTGATTCGGTACTTTCTTCATATTCTTCTTTGTAACTGTGATATGTAGGTTGATTGCTCTCATTACACTGCTGAAAAGGAACATTTTTTGATAGAGAACATGCAGTTGGCTGTTCTAGGAATTCAACCTCATAATCATCATCATATTCATCATATATAGGAAAATCAACAACATCTGCAATGTCATATAACAAGAAAAAGCTTGGGACATCAACCTGCTCTTCAACAAGTTGATTTGCAAATTCATTTTCTTGATTGTCTACAAATGAATACATAAAACAATCAACCCCATGATTATCATGAGATGGATTAGAAGCTAAATTAGCACCTTCTTTTTCAATAAGTGGAATGTAATCCTTTGCAAAATCATTAGCATTTAAAACTTCAAGAGGACATATGATATTATTAACCCTCTGTTCAAGATTCAAATAATATATTTTTTGTTTATATTCACTGTCAGGTTATTTAGCATCCAACTCCTAATTTTCAATCTATTTACATGCTTGAATATTGTGTTGAATCTCCTGAGCATCATTAAACATTTGTTGTAAGGAGTTAGATATTATTTCCATTAGAAGGAAAGACAAATCTGGATGAATGGTTGTTTCATAATGGAGCATGTCATCAGCTTCAGTGGTTTGAATTTCTTTGGGTAACTTGTAATAAATACTAGAAAACCTTATACTGAATGTAGAAATAGTTTCACTGCTCTGCCTTTTCATGGCATAAAACTCTATAAGATGTAGATCCAAAGATTTCCTCTTGCCCCAAAATTTCAAAAAGACATTCTTCAATTCCTCCCATGAGCTAATTGTCTCTGGCTGCAAGTATTTAAACCATTCTTTGGTATCCCCTTTCAAGGATTGAGAGAAGGCCCTCATACAAACATCGTCATGATCAATCTCAAACAAATCTATAAAATGTTCAAAATCTTGGATGTGTTTTTCAGTTGTGATGGCATTAGGTTCTCCATCAAACATAGTTAGGTACTTATAGTGATTTGGAGGAAAATTATGAAGGTTGTGAGGTAATTTTAAAGGTCTGTATCTCTGTTGAATCTTGGAGGGTGTTGGATCAAGTACAGTAGGTGAGATATCATCCTTGATTTCATGAGGCTCATCAACTTGGCTATGGTCATCACATGCCTCAGATGGAAGATTTTGATTAAAATCAATGATACAATGAGGAGATATATGTACAACTTTAAGAGGAGGATATACAAGTGCAAGATTCTCATGATCATCATTTGAATGCAGCAGGTAAAGAAAAATTTGTTTAGCATGTTCAGGAAAGGACAAAAGGTAATTAGTAAAAAAACATATTATGTCTTGGAAAACACTCAACTTTAGGTACTTGTCTTCTCCCATGATGTCCTTTCATACCTCTATCAGTGGATCTCGTCCTCTAGTGGAGTCTTTGAATCAAATTTGAAGCTTGATTGGAGTCGCTAGGTGGAAATGTACAACTTTCTTGTGTCTGACCTCTGTCAACCATCAGAAATCAGGTCTTAACCTTGTCGTTTCTCCCAGGGGAAATGTAACTTTTGTTCCCCGACAACGACACCAAAATGTTAACACTCGAGAATTTATTTTGGTTTTATCAAAGAAAACCTCGAGGTAACTATTTCAACCAAATTTATATTGTATTTTGACCTATACAACTAGAGAGGGATATCTCAGATGTCTAATGACTAGTAATAACTCAAAGGATTCATTAGTAAATGCACAGAGGTCAGATTCTGCAATAGGATAGGTTTTTTTTTGTTTTTAAAAGGGATGATAGGATAAACAAGGAAAATGTACCATTGGGCATTGGAATCAAGGCCCGAATTTCAATGTTTTTACAATCAACAACTAGTTGGTTTCTTTGTGCAAATTTGAGGCAAAATAGGTGTTATGCTCAACAAATAATTTTTATGAAATGGGAGATGGAACAGAGAAGAATTCCCACTAAAATATAGGAATCAATCATTGGATGAATCTCCAGTACAACTTTAGAATAAAGGACACAAAGATTAATTACTAAACAGAGCATCAAATGAAGATGAATTATGTAAAAGTAACCATTAACATATAACAAGCATCATCAGTGTGAAAGGAGCATAAAACATGGATGAATTCCTACCACTTACTCTCAGACAATGCTAGCAGAAAAACATAATCATAGAAATCATATACAAGAAACACATACTGAACATAAACACCGTGATGAATCTCAAATTTCAGAAAAAGGAAACTTCTACATTAACTTCAAAGAAATAAACAAGTCTTCTTCCCTAAGGGTCCAAATCCTCTATACTCTTGTACCATGAAATATATATCACTATAGATCCTTTCCAGATCACCATTTCGAACTCCAACCCCTTTCCCAAAATAGAAACAATTACAAACAAAAAACGACACGTTTTAACTGATTTCCTGCTTTTCAGGAGGCGAAATTCTGAAAAATAGTCTTCAAAATGCCACTTGTAATTCTCAAACTGTAAAATTTGTGTAGCATCTAAGAACTTATTTTGTATTTAATATCGTTATAAAGAAAAACCTCTCTCAGTTTCTTGAAATTCATCTCCAGGTGGCCGGAATACGTGTCACAAAAACATGTCTCAAACAGGAAATCATGAAAACTTAAAAATAGGGCTCAAATATTCCTTTGAATCTCCCAAACCGTGACACCTTTTTCAAATATGAGAGAGGTTTTTATTATGTGGTTTGTACTTGACAAAACCCTCTTGGGGATTTTCAAAATTCCTCTCTAGCTAGTCATAAATTGATCGTGAGGTTGACCACTAAACCATTCATTTACGTAGTGTGCCCTGTATCCTTTGTGTGGCAAAACCCTCTGTGCGGAAAAATCCTCTACGTAAAAAAATCCCCTGCGCGACAAAATCCCTTGCATGGAAAAACCCTCTGTGCAACAAAATCCTCTGCATGACAAAATCCTCTGTGCTGTGAAATCCTCTGCACGACAAAATCCTCTGCGCGAAAAAAACCCTTGCACAACAAAATCCTCTGCGCAATGAAATCCTTTGCACAACACACAACAAATTTTGCAACACGTAGTGAATTTTGCAGTGCACAGTTGCAAATGGAAATGGAAATAATAAATGATACAACTTCCTTTTGAAACCGACCCTTGGAGATGTTAGATGATGCCAGGCATAAAAATAATATTGGTGCTAACATGCATGACTTTGCAAACTGTTGACAAACCTCTAACCTTAGCTATGAAAATCATGGTGCTAATAGCTGGCTCCAATGGGGATGCTATCCTCCCTGTGAGGTAGAAAAGAACAGTAGACCAGGTGCCTTATCCATTGGGTTGTTCGCAAGCCACATATTTTGATCTACAACCTATAATCTGTTTCACTAGCAACTTATTCTGCAACTGAACTAAACCCAAACTAAAAATACAAACTGAAAAATGATGAAAGAAATGCTCGGCATGTTGAGTTTTTTCAAACTGCTACCTACACTAAGCTAATCTCTGAGCTATTTGATTATTTTAAATAAAAAATCCAGTGCAACCATGCAAGTGTCTTTTCCACGAGTTGAATTCCTTGCATATCTTTGATCAGTATTGAAAGGGAAAACCCTCTCAATGGAAACTCATCAAATTCAATATTGACCAAATTTAAAAACTTAGGTCCATTCGTTGTTTCCAAACATGTTGCAAAAGGATTTTGAAAAGAAAGAAAGTTGATTTCAGGAGATTGCACAAGATTGTCATCTTGTATCATCCCTCTAACTACATTTTTGCTTCCATAAATCTCAAACTGATGGTTGTCATGAAAGGGATGAATATATGTATTAAATTGTTGCAATGAAACCCCTGATGGAAAGAAGGACATGGCTGATTTGGGCAACAACTCATCATCATCTACATTTTCAGATTCATCTTCAACCAATGGCTACAACTTTGAACTGATAAAGCCTTCCATATAACAAGCAACATGGTCATCAAACACATGAGAAGATTGATGCAATTTATTGCCAATTTGTTCAAGTGAATCAATGTGATTTTGCATCATAACACATTCCTTTGCTTCAGTGATGATCTTAAAATTTTCTTTCAATAATTTAAACGAAGAAAAGCATAAAGGAAAAGAATTTCCTTCAGCTGATTCAATACTTTCTTCATATTCTTCTTTGTAACTGTGATATGTAGGTTGATTGCTCTCATTACACTACTGAAAAGGAATTTTTTTTGATAGAGAACATGTATCTAGTTGGTCTAGGAAGTCAACATCATAATCATCATCATATTCATCATATATAGGCAAATCAACAACCTTAGCAATGTCATCTAACAAGAAAAATCTTGAGACATCAACCTGCTCTTCAACAAGCTGATTTGCAAATTCATTTTCTTGACTGTCTACAAATGAATACATAAAACAATCAACCCCATGCTTATCATGAGATGGATCAAAAGCTAAATTAGCACCTTATTTTTCAATAAGTGAAATATAATCCTTTGCAAAATCATCAACATTTAAAACTTCAAGAGGACATATGATATTAGTAACCCTCTGTTCAAGATTCAAATCAATTGTTTTTTGTTCATATTCATTGTCATGTTCTTTAGCTTCCAACTCCTCATTTCAAATATGTTTACATGCTTGAATATTGTGTTGAATCTCCTGAGAATAATTAAACATTTGTTGTAAGGACTTAGATCTTCTTTACATCAGAAGGAAAGACACATCTGGATGAAAGGTTGTTGCATAATGGAGCATGGAAACAAATTAAGTGGGTATAATTTCTTTGGGCAACTTGTAATAAATACTGAAAAACATTCTACTGAATGTAGAAATAGTTTCACTGCTCTACCTTTTCATGGCATAGAACTCTGTAAGATGTAGATCCAAAGATTTCCTCTTGCCCCAAAATTTCAAAAAGACATTCTTCAATTCCTCCCATGAGCTAATTGTCTCTCGCTACAAGTGTTTAACCCAGTCTTTGGTATCCCCTTTCAAGGATTGAGAGAAGGCCCTCATACAAACATCGTCATGATCAATCTCAAACAAATCTATAAAATGTTCAAAATCTTGAATGTGTTTTTCAACTGTGATGGCATTAGGTTCTCCATCAAACACAGGTAGGTACTTATAGTGCTTTGGAGGAAAATTATGAAGGATGTGAGGTAATTTTAAAGGTTTGTATCTCTATTGAATCTTGGAGGGTTTCGGATCAAGTACAAGAGGTGATATATCATCCTTGATTTCATGAGGCTCATCAACTTGGCTATGGTCATCACATGGCTCGGATGGAAGATTTTGATCAAAATCAATGATATAATGAGGAGATATATGTACAACTTTAAGAGGAGGATATACAAGTGCAAGATTCTCATGATCATCATTTGAATGCAGCAGGTAAAGAAAAAATTGTTTAGCATGTTCAGGAAAGGAATAAAGGTAATTAGAAACAAACAATATTATGTCTTGGAAAAAACTCAACTTTAGGTACTTGTTTTCTCCCATGATGTTCTTTCATACCTCTGTCAGTGGATATCGTCCTCTAGTGAAGTCTCTGAATCACATTTGAAGCTTGATTGGAGTGACCAGGTGGAAATGTACATCCTTCTTGTTTCTTACCTCTATCCACCATAAAAAAATCAGGTCTTAACCTTATTGTTTCTCCCAGTGAAAACAAAACTTTTATTCCCTGGCAATGACGCCAAAATGTTAACACTCGGGAATTTCTTTGGGATATATCAAAGAAAACCTTGAGGTAACTGTTTCAACCAAATTTAGATTGTCTTCTGACCTATACAACCAGAGAGGGCTCTCTCAGATGTCTAATGACTGGTAATAACTCTAAGGATTCATCAATAAATGCACAGAGATCAGATTCTACAATAGTACAAGTTTTTTTTTGTTTTTAAAAGGGTTGATAGGAAAAACAAGAAAAAGGTACCATTGGGAAATGGAGTTAAGGCCTGAATTTCAATGTTTTTATAGTCTATAGTTGGTTGGTTTCTTTCTTCGGATTTGAGGCAAAATAGGTTCTATACTCAGCAAATAAATTATATGAAATGGGAGATGGAAAGGAGAAGAAATCCCACTACACTACAGGCATCAAACAGTGGATGAATCTCCAATGCATATTTAGAAGAAAGGACACAAAGATTAATTACTAAACAAAGCATCAAATGAAGATGAATTCTGTAAAAGTAACCATTAACACATAACAAGCATCATCAGTGTGAAAGGAGCATCAAACATGGATGAATTCATACCACTTACTCTCTGACAATGCTGGCAAAATAACATAATCATGGAAATGATATACAAGAAACACATACTAAACATAAACACCGTGATGAATCTCAAATTTCAGAAAAATGAAACTTTTGCATTAACTTCAAAGAAATAAACAAGTCTTCTTCCCCAAGGGTCCAAACCCTCTCTACTCTTGTACCATGAAATATATAGCACTACAGGTCCTTTCCATCTCACCATTTCAAACTCCAACCCCTTTCCCAAAATAGAAACAGTTACAAACATAAAATGACACGTTTTAACTGATTTCCTGCTTTTTAGAAGGTGAAATTCTGAAAAATAGGCTTCAAAACGCCACTTGTAATTCTGAAATTGTAATAGTTTTGTAACATATGAGAATATTTTTGTAGGTAACCTCGTTATAAAGAAAAACCTCTCTCGGTTTCTTGAAATTCATCTCCAGCTGGCCATAATATGTGTTGTAAAAACATGTCTCAAACAGGAAATCATGAAAACTAAAACATAAGGCTCAAATATTCCTTTGAATCTCCGAATCTGTGAAACCTTTTGCAAATATGAGAGAGTTTTTTATTATTTGGTTTGTCCTCGACAAAAACCTCTCGAGTAATTTCAAAATTACTCTCCAATTGGTCAGAAAATGATCTTGAAGTTGACCATTAAACCAGTCATTTACGCAGCATGCCATGTATCCTCTGCGGAAAAACCCTCTGTGCGACAAAATCCTCTATGCGAAAAAATCCCATGTGTGACAAAATTCCCTACACGACAAAACCCTATGCGCAGAAAAATCCTCTGCGCTACAAAATCCTCTGCGCGGTGAAATCCTCTGCGCGAAAAAAACCCCTGCGTGAAAAAATACTCTACACGGTGAAATCCTCTACGCAACGTGCAACAAATTTTGCAACACGTTGTTGCAAATGGAAATTGAAAGAATAAATGATAAAGCTTCCTTTTGAACCGACCCTTGGAGATGTTAGATGATGCCACGCATAAAAACAATATTGGTGCTAGCAGGCATGACTTTTCAAACTGCTGACAAACCTCTAACCTTAGCTATGAAAATCATGGTGCTAACACATTATGTAACATTGTTTCATTTATTTACTTTGATAGATCTAGTGTGATTTTACATATGTTGTACATTGTTTGGATACATTGTTTCAAGAACAATACAAGAAGGATCTTAACACTTTGGAGCATGGCGAGAGGCTCAACTCTTTCTTGTTTCAACTATTGGCTCAATCCCTTCTATGCAAAAGTGTGTACCATCCATCTCTCCCCCTTTTAATTTTGTTTTGTTTAATTATGTTTCTAACTAGATCAAATAGATTAACTTGGATGTAAATATTTTTTTGTTTTCCAAGTTCTCTTTGTTTCTTAGTTGTAAAATAAACCCTTGAGACCTTAGAATCAGAGTATCATTTAAATCAAGTAAACCTAGGTGAAACATTAAGTCTGATTTTAATAAATAATCTAGTGGCTTCTTCTCTTTCCCCCTTTTCCTACTTTCAATTCTCAATTTCCTTCATGAATTCGGTGGTGACTCCACTCCCTTCCTCCCCCCTTTGAGGTGGTTGTAAGTCCATTTATGTGGTAGTACAAGGCCACATATATTTTTTCATGCCATATATACCTTTATTCTTTCTTTTTTATATAATTAACATTACTCGAATGCATTTCACTCTAATTTCTTTAATTATTGTTTTTCTACCAATAACATACCTCCATGCTTGACCCTTGTAAGTCTAATTGTTCTTCATGTTACATTGATAATTGACACAACCTACCCAAAGGCATTAGTTAGTCAATTTAGAATTTAGTCTTACAAAATCTCACTTGTAGACCTTATCACCAACAACAACTCACCAATCCTTCTCATCCAGATTGCAAATATTAAATTATGTTATTGTTTTACCTTCTTTCATCTTCAATGAATAACACTAATTTCTAAAGTATGATATTGGAATGATTAGAAATCTCTTACAAAATAGTCCAAATCTCATGTGTGAATCCACACTTCCGATTTGAGGTAGAACATGCTCTATAATAAAAGTTTCAAATGTCTATATCATCATCTTGTGCTTTCCATTTCTCCCTTTCATCTTCGTCTATGTGTTTTGTCTCTTTAGCCCAACTTTACTAGCTTCTACTTCGTAACAAGTTTTTGATTCATTATTGTAAATCCTATAAATTTTTCCATCAAACTTATTTTAAGCAGCAAAAACAAGTATTAGTGTAGAATTCACAACCAATGAGGAGCATATGATTCTAGCTCTACAAATCCTCGTGGATTCTAACTTTCTATGCGGCTCTATTACTTAGAGCTCAATGTTATTAAACATTCAACAAAATCTTCAAAATTAGAACACAAATAACTTTGAAACTATGTCAAAAGTTTCACTTCAACTTGTTTCACACAATTTCTTTGTGTGAAGCTTCAAAATACTATACCAAGAAAACAAAATTTAGCAACC
>ML789174.1:844439-856895 GCA_009831015.1 Picea engelmannii | reverse complement strand
AGTCATTTGTCTTTGTTTAGCAATCATTGACTTCGTCAATAATTACAATTGTCATTGCTCATATATATGTTGAAGATAGTCATTAATGCTTGAAATACTAACCACTGCAGCACATTTTAGTTTCATTTGTCTTGTCTCGCAAATAGGTGCTCGTTCAGTGATATATCTCTTCTTTGACTATCTCATTCTTGGCAGTAATCTGTGAAAGGGAATCTCTTACCTTGATCCTTAAACCTTTAGCCCTTCAGAAAATTAGATTACATAGGGATGTCTCCCTTGGACTAGCCATCCTAAATAGAAAGAGCTCCCCATCGACGTGACAGTGGGTGGGGAAGCTCATGTTACGCCAGTTTGAAGCCTTGACTCAAGCTAACCTAAACCCTTCCTACAAACTGTGCGATAACACAACCAAAATCAACAATGCAAAATTAGAACACAAATAACTTTGAAACTATGTCAAAAGTTTCATTTCAACTTGTTTCACACAATTTCTTTGTGTGAAACTTCAAAATACTATACCAACAAAACAAAATTTAGCAACCAAAATCAACAATGAATTTACAATTATTGATCACTATCTGAAAGAAAATCTGTCACTATTTTAAAGAGAACCCATCACTATATTAGCTATATGCAAGAGAACAACTAGTAATAATTGTGTCCACTTCTAATTGACGACTGCTACCACTATAACCCAATCACTCTTCATCGGACACACAAAGTAAATTTAAGTTTTTAAACCAGTTACATAGTGCCTTGACAGTACACTCCACCACCAACTATTTTATACCCCTAAAACTATTTGACATAATTTTATTAATATTAAAATTAAAAAAAAAAAAATTGTAATTATCATAAATACTTACTTGACATTTATTAAAAATGTGTAACGAAAATTTTTAATCTTATTTGATGTTCAAAACACTCCATAAAAAAATTGTAATTATAATAAATACTTACTTGCCATTTATTAAAGATGTGTAATGAAATTTTTTAATCTTATTTGATGCTCAAAACACCCCATAAGATATATTTGTTCCATCAAATTCCAAGACCGATGGGTCACGTGGCCCTCTCAAACCCAACGAGATAGGAATTTGAAATCTAATAAACCTATCGAAATTGACGATTTTTAACAACTTTATTAAATGTATAAAGCATTTTCCTTTTGTTTTGTGACGTGTTGATAGGACTTCTTACCTATTTGACACGGTCCGCCAGTGGACAAACAGAGAAACGTGACGAGCATGTAGTGATCAAGTAATGTCGTGCGACATGGGAGATGCCATCAGCCAAGCCAGGCGGGGAAGTTCTGCGTCCAATAATGTGATCATATTAAAACAAGATACCGCGGCGCCTTCAAATGGGTAACGTCCAATTAGAGTGCATAGAATGTTCCATGTGGACATAAACCCAAAGATTCCGACAATCAGACCGAGGGTTGGAATTTCAAAGTTGAAAACCCCGTCAAACCTGACGGTTTCAACTACTATAATGTCAGTTCTGCCCGTTCCAACGAAGAAGTTTGACAGTTATACAATTTTTTTGTTGGACAACTGAGAGGGGGGTGAATCAGTTGTTACCGCTCTTAAACAATTATGATTATTTTAAATTCTTTGCAGAGCACTTAATGACAATCACAATAATGCATGGAAGTAAGCAATAGAACATTCAACATCATTCTCACATATGAAATATACAGAGACAAATATTTCCTGAGGAAACCCATAAAGGGTAAAAACCTCTTCTTCTTTATATAATAAGTAATCTTTACATTATGTACATTATCATACATATGAGCTCCAACTCATTGTGAGGCTACAACCTCTATATTGCAAGCTGCAACTTGTTGAGAGCACCAACTCTCTGTTTTCTCTAGCACCTACTAGAAGGAAGCACCAACTCCCTGGTTTCTCTAGCACCCACTAGAAGGAAGCACCAACTCCCTAAATGTTCCAACACCAACTGGATGGAAGAAATAACTTCCAATCACACAGGCACCAACCTGTACAACAGAGAACAACAGTTCTCCCTTGCGCCACCCTGCCACCCAGGTTTTTCTGGTTGCAACCAGATGGAAGATACAACTCCCTGTGTTCAAGAAACCACTTGAACCTCTGAGGACAACAGTCCTCCCTAGCACTTCCCAACCACCCTGATTATAAATTTTCTACTAAAATTTATTACAGTAATACAATATTTATTAATGGCTTACCGGATTTATCATTGTTCTGATACACTGCTTTGCTCTACCTGTATCAGTTTTTTCCTGCACTCATCCCTTGCGCTTTATATTCTTCTGCCTTTAATGCTCTGTGTGCCATGTTCATTTCATGCACCATTCCTCTTATATGCATTTCAGTTGTTGCACACTGTCTCCTTCTACACGCCTGAATCACTCTCAACAACAACTCCCATCTCTTCTTTGTTCTACATTCTTATAGTCTTTGTGCACCTTGTGCATCCCTGTGCACCTTGTGCATCCCTGTGCACAATGCTTCTGCATGCTCCTCATGTCGAGTGCTCTGCCTAATCATTATTACAACTCTTCAGCTTCTCTGGTAGTTCAACCCATGTGTCCATCATCATTGGGTGTTATGCTAAGATTCCTTATCTTGTCTAGCAGTTGAGACTCTTCATCTTCTTTGTCACAGTCTAGCTCATCCTCTTTGTTGTAGTTACAGGCTTCAACACTCTTCCATCTATCAATCGCCTCCTGAACAGTCTTCATTCCACTAGCATATGCCTTGAGAATCTTCATCTTCTCTGGTGATCACCCTGAAGTCTCTTCCAATCCTCTGGCAGAAGCAATCAGTCGTTTCTAGTAGTTACAATGTGAACCTCCAAAAACCACATCAGCAACTGAATCACCACTGATCGATTAACTGAGAAGAGCAACAGTATCCCTTTGATCATATTCTCAAATAACCTGCACCGTTGGATCATAAATGATGGATCTCTCGCTTATTTTGCAATTCGACATTTCGGCATTTCGACATTCCTGTGGTGAGGCATCTCGTCTCTCCAAGTCGCGATCTCTGAAATGGAGATTAACTTTGTGCGACCTCCTCCCTTGAGCCTTCGTCGATGTGACCATAGGTTATGACAAGGGGCCAATTCTGAACACGTATTTCACATTTCGTGTTTCGGGGATTCTGTGATGAGTCGTCTCAACTCTCCATGTCCCAATCTCCGAAATGGAGCTCGTCTCTTCGATCTCTTCTCTACAGCTCTTCAACGATGTGACCACCGATGGTGACCAAGCGCTTATCCATACAACGCTTTCGCAATTTTGCATTTCGTCACTTTGGGACTCCTGTGATGAAGAGTCTCAACTCTTGACTCCTCCAACTCCCAGTATCCGAAACTCCGGTCGATGTGCTTGTTTCGGGATTTTCGGCATTTCACATTTCAACACTTCGGGACTCCTATGGTGAAGAGTCTCGACTCTTGAATCCTCCAACTCCTGGTATCTGAAACTTCGGTCGATGTTCCTGTTTCGGGATTTTCAGTGTTTCGCATTTCAGCACTTCGGGACTCCTGTGGTGAAGAGTCTCGACTCTTGACTCCTCCAACTCTCAGTATCTGAAACTCCGGTCGATGTGTCTGTTTCGTGATTTCGACGTTTCAATATTTTTGTGATGAAGTGTTTCGACACTTCCAACTCCCGGTATCCGAAACTGTCCTCCTGCTTTCGGGATTTCGGCATTTCGCATTTTGCGATTCCGGGACTCCCGATGATGAAGAGTCTCGACTCTTCCAACTCCCGGTATCCAAAACTATCCTCCTACTTTCGGGATTTTGGCGTTTCGCATTTTGCGATTCTGGGACTCCTGATGATGAAGAGTCTCGACTCTTCCAACTCCTGGTATCCGAAACTGTCCTCCTTCTTTCGGGACTTTGTAGCCCTGCTTCACCTTGCTCTTTAAAGAACATGTAGGTTCTCCTGGATCCAACGCCGGTCGGACCTCAGGCTCAGATCTGACGTTCATCAGGAATTCTCAATGGGATCCAATGATCATTGTCGCTTCTCCTTTCGGGCTTACACATCCTCCTAGCTTGGAATAATTTCTAAGTGTCAAAGGCCTCGACCTTTGATCCGTCTAAGATCCTGGGTACGCTATCTCTCTTGAGCTTTGGCAATGAGTTAACCTCGTCCCTAGTGCACACCTACGCATTATGTGCGACTCTGCGCTAATCCTCCTAAGCTTACGTTGTCCCTATTTTTCCATCGCTGCATACTCTGATCTTACCATCAATCACAAGCACACCTGCCTGAAAACATGCCAACAATTTTTAAGTATTATATGTATTTAACGGGTAAATTGACCAGTCATGAGCAAATTGTCCATCAAATTTCATTCCTGAAACCTGAAAAGAAAAGCATTTAATAAAAAAAATAAAACCCCAAACAGAGAGAGCGCCAGTCGTAGGATGTCAGCTATTAGTATAAAATTTTCGTAACGAGATAAATGACGACAATGGTTGGTTAGCTGTTCTATGAAATGGTTTTTTCATCATAATCTGGCGATATAAATTTATACGAATCACTATTTTTTGTTGTTGAGAATTCATTTTTGAATGCAGAAATGGATTCAGCATGCTGAAAAACTCCTAGGGCACTCAGATTCTACAGAAATAATCACTTAAATCTACGAATCCAACAATTTCTCACCGGATTTCGAGTAAATATCCTCACAAAAAAAATTCATTTTCTTTCTACCATCCATTTTGGGAATCTTCCTATGCCAACTTTATGCATCATGGGGACGGTTGTGCCAATATTTAGATAGATTTGATTTTATTAAAAATGTTTTTAAAAGCATACATTTATTCTATGCATCATGTAGTAAGTTAATCATTAGTTTATTGTCTTTCCATCCAACAGGTTGGATACCACATGCTTATTGCATGGTGCATAATTTTCTCTATAACAAAATCTACATACATATAGGCCCACAGTTGGTATTTTATATATGTTATTTAACTACTAGTTGCAGGCAGTTCTTCCATGCAGGACTATTTTTTTATTGGGACTAACATTAAGCACCATACAGTGAATCAATGATTGGTTCAATGTCTGGTACATCCTTTCACCATCAAACAAACATGATGCACCAAGTGATGAAGAAATAATTAGCTTACTGCATGATGCTTAATACACATTATTCACCATCAAACAAACATAATACATTAATCGGTGAGCCAATAATTAGCTAACTACATGGTGCTTAATATTAGCTAAGTTCAAGCGCCGCAAGGGTGTAGACGGACTGACAAATGTCATGTAAATGGAAGGAAATATGTAAAAGAGGTCTCAAGTTTGATTCTCACCCCAATTTACCCATACCCCATGCTTGCAGGTTGTGTGGAACTACTAACAATGCTGACTAGCATTGATTTTATTTGGGGTATTGGGCACACACAAGGTACCTTGGAAGATTTCATTTGGGGTATTGGGCACACATAAGGTACCTTGGAAGAGATAAAGCGAGAGAAACATTGGCAAGTTGGCAACCATCCATTTAATTTCAGGTCAAATAAGAGTCAGGATGGATTGCATTGCGTGTAACAAGGACGCCCTGGAACCGTCGATCATCATTCACAATGCAGTGGAATAAATAATTGTACAAACTCACTTTTGTTCTTTTGTTTTCACCGCTAAAGTAATTTATTAAGTGTTCAAATTTACTTTTGTAGCTAAAGTGTCCTGAATTTTTTTCCAAATTTATAATATTGTGAAGTTATAATTTAGTATAATATTGTGAAGTTATAATTTAGTTGATCGATGATATTTATGATTTTGGTGTATTATAATATTATATTTAGTAAATTCTTCAATGTAATTATGTCGAAGGCATTCGTTAGTGTTAGGCTTTTTAGAAAACCTATCAACTGGTTGACAGGTTTTCTAAAACCATCTTTTTAGTCTTTTTGCAATAAAACCATCTACACACAAACCAATAAAACAATCTCAACAAAAATCAAGTAACAAATTTCGAGCAGAAAATCTAGAGGTCGTGGGAAACAAATTTCGAACAGAAAATTTAGAGGCAGTGGGAAACAAATTCGACGTGGTCAGTCGCAGGTGGGAGTCTGCCACCGTCCACAAAATAGTCAAAATTACACAACAATCTCCGGACAGAACTGTCGACCTCAATTTGTTGATCTCCCTGGACCCCTTCATGACACAGATTTTAATTTCTTCATATCGATAAAACACCAAAGACAGGTTCTACCCAATTTTCTTATATTTCCATTGGACTCATTGTGGATGTCGGCGAAGAAGAAGAGCTTGAAGTCGGAGCCGACATCCTGGGCGGCCTGGTAATGGCGTCTGTATGCGCTAGGCGCCAGACGTTGGTGTTGAGGGAAAAGGTGTTGATGCCTTTGCTCTGGGTGAGTTGGATCTCTTTTTTCAGTGTCTCCACTGTGTCTTCTGTGTAAAGCATGTAATGAGAAAACACGAGGCCCAGATCCACTGCTCTAGTGCAGGAGACGAGAGTAAGTAACAACATCAACAACTAAATCATGTTGGTGGACCTCATCATGCAAGCTACAAAATCGTGCTTTCATTGCTTGGCCATATCACCTATTTCAAAGAAAAGTTCGCAATCCTATGATCAGGCCCAGGTTTTACTTAATTCAGTGTCTTGACTGTGTACACTTTAAAAAATACCTAAACTCCGAGATTTTGTGGAAACACTGCACATAATTTGAATTCTTCTGATTTTTTTAGCAAATAATTGTGAATAGTTTAAAGTTTTGTCAACTCTTTCTATAATATTGTTAATTTGGAACTTTTCAAAACATTATGTGGCAATTTGAAATTCGCTGTAAATATTTTTCAAATAGTTGTGAATAGTTTAAAGTTCTATAAAAGCTTTATTTAACTTACAAAATTTGAACATTTTATAGAATGATTGTCAATAATTTGAATGATTGTCAATCATTTTATAGAATGATTGTCTGTAAATGTTTTGCAAATATATAGGTAAATTTTTAAAAGTTCTATGATTTTCTTTTGACATCAAAGGATGTCAATGAGTGTTGATTTAGTGCGTCGTGCTTTCAAATGGATCCATTCCTCTTGTTAGATGATTTCTTTTCTTTTTTTCATTAAAAAAATTGAAATATTTTCCTTTTATGTTGTTTTCTTGTAAGAGGACTATGAAGATTGTTAATATATGTTTCCTGTTTGTTTGCAAGTGGATTCATTTGACTGATGCTTTTAATGTTCCTTATTCTTTTGAATGGTTTCCAGTTATGTTTAGACATTCGAATTTAGGGCTTGAATGCCCTATAATTTGTATTTTCATGTTTCTTTTAAGAGGACTGTGAAGACTGTTAATCCACTATTCATGTTTGCAAGGGAATTTGTTTGCTTTCTGATCTCTTGACGATCCTTATTATTTTGAATAGTTTTCTCTTTTTGCATTTATAGTTTCGAATTTTAGGGCTTGAATGCTCTTGAATGGTCAATTTCTATGCCATGGAAAGTTTGTGAATATTTTTCCCTGGAAATATGGACAACACTTTTGTTTAATCAAAACTCTTATTAAATTCTGATAAAACTCTAAATTATTTCTCCTTTTTCAGTTTTGAATTCGATTCTTAGTGAAAAGGTCATATAGACCAGGTAGGTCTCACAGGACATTAAAAGAAAACATGAACATAAATTTATGTCTACCTTTGGTTTAGGTGATTTTTAGAATGAAAGCATGGTCCAACCCGCTAATTTTGGTACCCACCTGGTCCATTTTATTGCAAAAATTGATAGGAAGGATGCAGTGTTCCTATACCCGACATGGAACTATTACTACAACCATTGAAGCAACCTCAAAACATAAAACTAAGAGTGACAAAAATGAGATCCAAAAACAAAAATATCGTGGGGGGGGACCTCCACATCCAAGGGTGGATTGCATCTGCACCAAGACTTGTCTAAAGACTTGTTACCTGGTCAGAACTCGTCAAACTCACCTCAGTATGCTATTTTAAATATTTTATGGGTTGGAAATGGCAGTATTAGTTTTTCTGCACAAAATTTCTTATATTTTTAGTTTTTTTCTATTCCCTGAGTTTCATAGAGTCTTGAGCTAAGTTTTGTCAAGTTGTTGAGTTTCTTTGAGCCCAATGAGGCTGATTTTTTATCACTATGCTATTTATACCAATAAGAGGCAAAACCCCTAACTTCTGGCCCACTTTTTGTTTTCCCAGAAAAAAGAAACATAGCTTCTATTGAGTAAATGGAAGTTACAAACCTTAGTGGAAAGACGCATTTTAGGAGTAAAATCTTATGTCAAGTTCAAGTGTGTCTAAAACTGAAAAGTGGCTTGAAAAAAGCCATTTCAAAAATGAGCCCCCAAAAGATAAACCTACAATAATCACAACAGTCTGTATAAGGAAAATTGCATAGAGAAAATCTAACCCAGTTGTTACACATCAAAATTACTCACTTCAATGATGACCCATTGTCGTCATTACTAGTGTCGCAAGTGTCTCATTTTTGGTCGCAAGTATCGCAAGTGTCGCAAACATCATACTACCATCTTGTGTATGTTGTGTCTCTAACGACATCATAAGGACACTTAAGACAACTTCAAAGACTAGTTTAAGAAGGAGAAATCATCTGATGAGGAGTACAAAGCATCAGCCATGGAAAAAACCACTTAAAAAATATTTTTGGAAGGAAACACTCCCCTACCCACTGTTAGGGAGTGCTAGCACTCCCTGACCTCCTTTGGGGGAGTGTTGTGGCACTCTAGACACCCTTCTGGGATAGGTTGAGGATCTTTCTCCTTCAGTTGTGGATCCTCCCAAGAATCTCTAAGGTGGTTGGGTCTCTCCAAGCTTATATAAGGAGGCATTCTCATGGTTAAAAGCATATGGCATTTTAGAGGCATCAAACTTATGATCTCATAAGGGAGAATTATCAATGAAAGTTACAATCATTCTGATCGTGGAAATTTTGAGCAAGGGTCTGGACAAAGAGAGCTTAGTGAAGTTGTTGCATCTACATCTATAGTTGTAAGCACTTTGCTTTGTTTTCATTAATATAAATATGTGCTTGGCATGTTTCCTTTAAGTTTGTGTATGTTTCATGAACTTGTTTCTTTTGATAGATCTATTATGAAGCTAATCATGGTAGAGTAGGAAGTATGTTTCGTTGTTATTGCTCATTGTATTGCAGGGCCTTTTGAAGAAATTGGAGATCAAGATCAACCTAGATCAAGCAAGGAAAAACGTCGGTAGAGGTATTTACCTTTCTTTCTTCTTCTTCTTTGAATAGTTTAGCTTCATGAAAAGGAATGCCAGTGTTCACATTAGCACCTTTCTGTCTTGGTTATAGGGGTCTAGTATCCAAGAAGAAATCCACTTGTCCGCAGGGGGATTTTCCTATAACAAAAATTGGTGACTCCACTGGGGAAGGAATCCTATTTGTTTTTCCTTGGTTTTTCCCTGCCCTTTTCCCACCTTTTATATCACTTTTATCGTTTATTCATCATCCATTAACCTTCTCCTACCTTCACTAGTAATTTCACCAATTTTCATGCATTCTGGGTGAATTTTTGCATGGTTTTTGGCTCTTTTCTGAGTTTCTGGGAGGACCAATGCCCCCCTGTATACCATACTAGAGTTCCAATGCTCCCCTATAGTGTCTTAGGGAGCATTTCAACACTCTATGCACCCTTTTGGGGGAGCGCTAGTCTCTTTTTTCAGAGTTTTTGCCTTCTTCTGCTCAGTCTTTTGCAGCCTGTTTTGCAGAGCTATTTACCCAGAGTATGTGGTTGGTTTGTGAAGTTGTTTACATTGGTTTTTGATGATTTTTTATTCTTATCACTCCCTATTTTCTTGCTTGGATCTTGAAAACTTTTTGAGAAATGCGAAAATGCCTTTTCCAGCTGCCTTTTTGTCAGGACAGTTTTGAGTGATTTCTCTGTCTCCCTATCTTTTCTTGGATTCTTCTCTGCATTTTATTTGTGTTCCTTGAATGCTTGATTGGTTGTAGAATCCTTGATAGTGTTCTTACTTGTTAGAACAATTTTCTACATGTTTTCTTTCATACCTCACTGCCTTGAGTGCATGCTTTGTTTGTAGCCCTTTTGCTTCGTGTCTTTTGCATCTGCATAGGACTCTTTCTCCTGATTGAAAGTAGTGGAGAATTGAAGGTTTTGTATTTAATTTTTGTATACATCATAATCAAACAAATAACATAGATGCATTTTTTTCTTTTGGGTAGTGAAACTAGATTTCATTTGAAGTAGCGGAATTGCATGTTTTTTTGGCATTTTGGGACATTGTACATCTGGAATGATGAATGTTTTCTCCTTCTCGTAGCATAGCTTTCATCGAAATGAAAAGATTTCATATTCATCTCTTTGCATAACTTTCAAGTCGATCAAAACACCATATTTTCCACTCCATGTTCCTCTTGAGTAAACAACAGCCTTAATATCAAGCCCTAAACTAAAATTGATTAGACATTTTTACATATTCTGGTAGCAAACCTACATTAGATTAGTTGTAGGGATTTTGAATAGGTGTGAAACATAACTTTCCAAAGCTTCAAACAAGCATAGGATCTTGTGTTAGGGAGCGGTGATATCCAATTCCTACATTTTTTCCTGGGAAGCCCTTCTCACACAAGAGTCAAACTTGAGGTTGCATTGAGACTAGTAGAGTTACTCACCCTGCTTTGTTGGTCTTGGTGTAGAGACTGCGCGAATTATGGGGGTCGCTTGAAGGTATACCCACAATGATGAGTGGAATCCTTTCAAGTTGATTTCAGGCCAGATACCCTGCCCTTGCGCGTAGATCGGACTGTCGACTGTTTCCCCGGGCATTCTTGTTGTAGTTGTTAACCTTAGTGCCCTATCTCTTTAGGGTCTTTACACAAGGTGACTATGGAGGGGCAAGTCTTCATGGTACCTAGAATCGACATTGGCCAAACTCACTCGAGCTCCTTGGAGGGTATACCCACGATTATGTGTGGGAGCTTGCACCAAGGCATAAGTCCATTAAGCAAGTCATCAATGTAACTTTTCCACCCGCTCTATCTCAACCCCTTCTTACTTTTTTCCTGCAACGTTGAATTTCATCCCCAACTCGTGTGCTCATTGTGAGAAGGTTTTGTTTGCTTGTTTTCTTACTAGATTTTTAGCGTGTGTTGTCTATTCTCCCTAGCAGAATCTAGGTTGGATATTTATTTTTTATGGCGTTAGTTCCCGAAATGACCAATGAAGGAACCCCTTTTCCATGGGAAACCTTTGTTTTTCCTTCTTACGGAAACGTTGGTCCTCCTTACATCACTACTTTGAGCCTTCCAGGTCTCACAATTGGGTTACCAGTATGGTTGTTTTCCACTCTGGTGATCTCAAATGCAGGTTCTTTAGATGTAAGCACACCACCCACACATCAACCTCATGTCGACCTTTCTCCTTCTTCGCCCGTCGGGTCTCCTTCCATTTCTCCTTCTTCGCCTAGTGAAATATCTAAAGCGAGTAGCTAGGTTGATAAGAAGAAAAAGAAACGAAAAGAGAAGAAGAATAACCAGAAAGGGACCAAGCCTCCAACTGCATCAGATGTTGGATCCAAGAAAACAACTACTGTTAATAGTACTGGTAGTGTTGATGAGGTTGATAAGATTAAAATGAAGAATCTGAAACCCAAATTCCCTTGTAGTCTTTGTAAGGGTGACCACTTTCTGAGGGATTGCCTTGGTATTCCCAAGGTCTTGAAAATGTGGTCCTCCACATCATCGACCCCTGTTGGTCATGTTGGTGATGCCCCATCAACTAGTGACGTTAATGTTGGTAAGAAGAAGACAACTGTCAAATTTCCTTGTATGTTATGCAAAGGTGATCATTATTCTCACCTTTGTCCTTGTATGGACGAGGCTTCTTCTCTTTTGGAAAATCTTCAACTTCCAACTGGTTATCGTAAGATTTACCCCAACCCATCATTAGTTGATGGAATGGTCAATCCAATTCCATCCTCAGTCATTATGGTTGATCAGGTGGTCAATCTAGTTTCATCCTTGGTTGAACCACTAACCAAAGTAGTTGATCCAGTTCCGTCATCAATCGGCCCCACTTTTCCTATGAAAAGTGAAACCCAAGTGGTTGATCTGATCCCATCTTCGGTTGATCCCGCTCTCCCGTTAGAGAGTGCCAACATGGTCAATCCCACTCCTCCTCTTATGAGTGCCAAAGTGGTTTCTCTGGTCCCTTTATCGATCAGTCTGAATGATCATGTCATCAATCTGGTCACATCCTTAGTTAAACCAGTTGACAAAGTGGTTGATCTGATCCTATCTTCGGTCGATCCTGCTCTCCCGTTAGAGAGTGCAACCCAAGTGGTCGATCTGTTTCCACCTGTAGACCCCATTTTCCCTTTGGAGAATGAAACCCAAGTGGTCAATTTGATGTCGTTATCAGTCGATCCTACTCTCCC
>ML789174.1:806686-832560 GCA_009831015.1 Picea engelmannii | reverse complement strand
TGCTTTATTTTGTGAGGCTTGTTGTTTTCATTGTTTCGTTCTTTACCTTATATATATAAGTAATAAGTTTTTAAATATGAATGAAGTTAAATATTTTTTTAAGAAAATTTATAAATATCATTTTAAAAAATTGATGTTTTTTTTCTTTTATATTAAATAAATTATCATAAATTCTTTTTAATATGAAATTTGATAAATATAAAAAGAATGAAAACAAGTTAAATGGATTTATATTAGATTGTTTTATTATAATATTTATAATTATTATCGTATTTTTTTTATTATAATTAAATATTTTTTAATTTTTTAAATCTTATTATAATAAATTTATAAGTAGTTAACCAATGACTCAACTTAGTTGCTACAATATTTGTGAATTTTAAGTTCATAAATATATTTTTAGAATATCATTTTTTAAATTTATAAAAAGTTATAAATATGATAAAATAAACTATGTAATCAAAAACACATTTTAAATATTAATGTAAATACAAAATATGATAAAATACATTCTAAAATATAATATTAAAATTTTTAATATAAATTGTTATTGTATATAATTAAATATATAGAGAAAGAAAGAAATAAAATTATATATTCATTTAAAAATATAAATTAAAATCAAACAATGCATTTTCAACCATGTAAAATGTTATAATATCTTATATGTAATAACGTCTTATATGTAATGACATCTTATATATAATGACATCTTATATTATAACATCTTACATGTAATATGTAATAACATATAACATTTTATATGTAATATGTTATTATATCTTATATGTAAAATGGAAAGGAGACTAATCATTGGTATTTATTCTCTTTTCCCAATTCTTTTTCTATTTATAACGTGAGTTATTCCTTTTCTAATTAGCATCAATGAGAAGGATAATAAATGACTCCTCATGTTGTATCTATGGGGATTCCTTACCTCTTCTTTTTGATAGGTAAGGTAAAGAGAACGTATTTACTATCTAAGAGGGAGGTATTGCCAAAATTGATAGGTAAGGTAAAGAATATCTATAAAATGAAATCCAAAATCATGGTATATCACTACATATAAAGTATCATAATGTTTCACAAATATATACAATAATATTATAATAAGTATTAATGATTATAAATAAGGTTTTTTAAGTTTTGTAATTATTCATTTACAAGTTTGATATTTATGAAAATGGTACTTCCAATTGTAAAGGAGAGAACAAGTTTGCTAAAGGAAGTTTTGAATTAACATTTAAACTTTCAATAAAAAGAAAATAAGATGGATATATTTAAAAAATATTGATGCGTAATAAATGTGTGAGTTAATAGATTGATGGTTGGGATGGATTTACATTAGGTTTCATCAAATTAAACATAAATGAGGTTTTATTTGCAAACAAAAAGATAGATTTATGATATAGAAAGTAAGATGAATAATGTGTTATAATCACAATTTTCAAATTTGCAACATTGTAGTTGTAATGTTGTAAATTTGATAATAATAACAGCTAGATGTCATTGTTGTATTTTCACCATTTGTGTTGCATCAGTGCTCTCATCATATTTTTATTCCATGTTATTAGTGGTTTTTAATATGGTGTATTTTTTCGCAATTGAGAGATTCAAAGCTTGTTCATTTTTGTGTACTTAAATGTGCATATGTCAAATGCAATGCATTTTGGGCCATTAGAAACTTCTCTTGCTATTTGGAAAAAACATCCATGTTATTAATGGTTTTTTATATACTTTGGTTTTTCCTTACTTGTAGATTCAAATCTTGTTAATGTTGTTACACTATGTCCATATGCCAGATGCAAGGCATTTTAGGCCATGTGAAACGTTTAATTACTCTCCAGTAAATCAATAATAACCAAACATGGCATATTAATGCATCTTATTAATAAAATAAAATAAAATAGAAAATGGTTCACATATGATACAACCTTCAAATTTTAAAATTTAATGACTTGACCTTAAAACAATGAGGCTATATGGTAAGTAGGAAATATAGATGAACTTTAGACTACATAGATCTATCTTAATTGTAGAAGGGATCTAAATGAAACTTATTGCATAAAATAGAGAGAATACTTATACCAAACACCATGTGTTCATCTAGTGTATAAATATCTTCATTTCATATTTGTAAAGGTTTCAAACTTGATTCTTAAACCTCACTAAAAATTTGTTAGATTTTCACTAAGATTTCATCATCATTCTCTTAAGCACTTGGGCTACTTAGAACTACTATTGTCTCGAACAACTCTCTCACAACAAGGATGGACCCTCACTAATTTGCTTGTCTCTTTGGTTGCATCTAGGGTGTTCCCTTGTTGGTTTCTCTTGGGTCAATCCAATCCCTCTCTAAGGAAGATTACCAACACCACTATTATAGGGAGTGATCTGTAATCGAAGGCCCATGCCCAAAGGATTCATTGACACATATCTTAATGTGGAATAATGTGAATCGTATACAAAATAATATAATAACTCATCGTGCATAAACAATGACCATGGTTTCTTTAAGCATTGCAATCACACATACATAGATACTACAAGAGATACCTTGGAGAAACCCAGTTTGGGGAAACACTAGCTTAGAAATGCTTCTCTTGCTCCAATTATTAATAATGGTGCTCTTATAGTTACATGGCTCTCTAGTTATAAACACAAGAAATACAATGTACAATGTTAATACAAGACTGAGTATAATAATATCTCTTCCAAAGTCACTCAACTAGATCCTCTCTAAGTTGATCTCTCTGACCACCAAAAACAATGCAAATTTGAAATCAACCCGACTTGTTGACGATCTTCTATCTTCTATGTTACCTCCTCACTAGTCAAACCTCCAATCCAACCTCCTCTATTTTCTTCTTGTTTGAACCCCTCTTCAAGTGTAAACCTACCATTTTATTCCTATTAATCCCAATTATGTTGAAGGACAATGACCTCCCAACCATTCTCCAAAGAAGTGGCTACAATACCTATGAAAGTTTACCCATCATTTCAAATTCTATAGAATTCAAGAAATTTTGTTTTTCCCCGGACTACCATCTGGCCTCTCATGGTTTGTCAAATGGTACATGTGTGAAAACCCTGGGTGTCCATGTCATCTATGAAGTAGGTTTCCACATTATTTATTGTTAGGCACCTACTTCTATTAAAATGGGGAGGTTTTGTTGTGGAGTGGAGCATGTATCATGTTATGTAAGTTGTTATCTCTTTCATTGTTCCCTTTGTGTAAAGTGTGAAGTGCGGAGTTAGATTCTTACCCTACTCACACCTTTTCCTCCACACACTTTGGTCTTTACAAGGCTTAACCCTTGGTCTTGTTCCCTTTACTTATGCCCAAGCTCCTTTTCCAATGTGCCTTGTAACTTGTGTATAATGTAGAGCTGGGAGGCTTAGACCTCTGTTCATCTAGGTCAAAACCTCTACATGCATTTCCTTTTGCAAACCTTGTTAACTTATGAGGTGTGTGAATGTTGGTTGTGGAGCCTGATTATCTTCCTAATTCAAAGGTATTTGTTTTTAGCCGTGTTTATACCCCATGAAGACTTTACACCCCGAAAGAATGTACACTCCTCCACGCGGGGGAGTGCAGAGGGGGATTACCCCCTCTGCGGGGTATGGGGGAAAGTGGGCCCCTAGCAGGGGTTCGGGGATGAAGCCCTCGAAGGAAAAATTGCCTTGTAAATATATATTGTAATTCCATTGTAAATATGGACCATTCATTATAAGGTCACAAATCTGACGGCATGAGTTATGTTAGAGTTTTTTTTCATTAGAAGGCAACCCTCTTTTATGAGGGAAATGAATTGTGGCTATGTATTATTGCGAATATTGTATTCTGAGAGAGGAGACTGTGAGAGAAAGAAGAGGAAGTTACAATGGGTATGTTATAGGTTATATCCCTTCATTCACTGGATAATAATAAAGGAAGGACCTGACAATTTCTCTAGTGGGCGTATCCCACACTGGGTGAACCACATATATATGTGTCTCTATTGTATTGTGTATCTTCTGTGTTTTATTTTTGCATTTGTTTTATTTCATTACTCCGCAATCCTGTTTTTCTAACAACTCGTATCAGAGTGAAAGGTAACTCGCAGGAAAAGAGGGTTCCTGGTTCGAGTGGGAGCAATGGAGGAAGATGGAAAGTTTAGGGTCGAGAAATGTAACGGCCAAAATTACCAGTTATGGAAGATGTAGGTGAAAGATTATTTATATCAGAAGGATCTATTCCTACCATTGGGTGGAATAACAAAGAAGTCGATGGCCATGAAGGATGAAGAATGGGAGGTTCTTGACAAAAATGCACTAGGAACGATACGGTTGAGCCTGGAAGCATTGGTGGCTTTCAATATTTTGAAAGAAAAGACAACGAAGGAGTTGATTGATGCATTGGATAAACTGTATGAAAAACCCTTAGCATCCGATAAGGTATTTCTAATGAAGAGATTAGTTAATATGAAGATGTCATAAGGTGGGTCTGTTGCAAATCATTTAAATGAATTTAATATGGTTACTAATCAACTAAGTTCTGTAAAAGTGGACTTTGATGATGAGGTTAGGGCTCTTCCAATCTTGTGCTCATTTCCAAAAATCAAGAATGGCTTGGTCATGGCTATAAGTAACTCTGTTTTTGGTTCAAGCACTTTAAAATTTGATGATGTTGTTGGTGTTATCCTTAGTGAGGAAATGTGATTAAAATCATAGGTGAGACATCAGGTAATGTGTTAAACATGGAGAATAGGGGAAGAAAATAGGATAGAGGAAAGGGCCCAGGGAACCGTAGGAATTCTAGGAAGGGCAGATCCAAATACAGATTTGGAAAGATAGAGTGTTGGAATTGTGGGAAGAAAGGACATCTGAAGAAATACTGCAGAGCTCCAAAGAAACAAAGAGTTGGATAGGAGGAGAAAAATCAGGAAGCAAATGTAACAGGTGATGTGTTATAAGATGCTTTGATTATTTTTGTAGATAATATTTTTAAGTCTTGGGTAGTATATTCAAGGGCCTCAGTTCATGCCACACCCCATAGGAAACATTTTCTAGATTATGTTCAAGGTGATTTTGTACAGGTTCATTTGGGTGATGATGCACCATGCAAAATTGTTGGAACGGGAAAGGTAAAAATAAAGCAAAACAATGGAAACCAATAGTTGTTGAAAGAGGTAAGACATGTTCCAGATCTAAGGAAAAATTTGTTTTCAACAGGGCAGTTGGCAAATGAAGGTTGTATATCCATATTTACAGATAAGGTGTGGAATGTCACCAAAGGATCATTGGTGATAGAAAAATGAGAGAAAGTAGGTACATTGTATTTGTGTACTGATAATGTTGAATCTTCTATCTCTTTAGCTTCTACAATAGTGGATACAACATTGTGGCATCATAGGCTTGTACACATGAGTGAGAAGGGGATGTAGATACTTCAAAAAAGAAATTTGTTGCCAGATCTTCAAACAAATTGATTTGGATTTCTGTGAGCAATGTGTTTATATAAAACATAAGAGAGTCAAATTTCTTAGAGTCGGAAAAGAAAAGAAAGTGAAAGGTTATAGCTTGTGCATACATATGTATGGGGACTAGCTCAGGTATCATCTCTAGGTGGATCTCGTTATTATGTTACTTTTATTGATGATGCAACTATAAAAACTTGGTTTTATTGCATTCGACAAAAAATTGATGTTTTTGATACTTTTAAGAAATGTAAAGATTTGGTTGAGAATGAGACAAGAAAAAGGTTGAAGTGTCTCAGATCAGAAAATGGAGGTGAATATTGCAGCAATGAGTTTGATGATTATTTTTCATACCATGGGATTCGTAGAGAGAAGATAGTTCCAGGAACACCATAAGAAAATTGTGTGTCAGAAAGGATGAACAAGCCAATCATGGAGCGTGCAAGGAGTATGAGATTGCATGTTGGTTTTCCCTTATAGTTCCGGGCAAATGTTGTAGATATTTTTGTTTACTTAATAAATAGAGGACCTTTAAGCTCTTTTGATGGTAGAATTCTATCGGAGGCATGGACAGGTAAAAAGGTAAACTGTTATTTTTTGAAGACTTTCGGTTGTGAATCATTTGTCCATATTGATAAAGAAAATAGAACAAAGCTTGATGAAAAATCCAAGAAGTGTACCTTTATTGGATACAATGTTAATTATTTTGGTTATCACTTATGGGATTATGAAAATAACAAAATCATTAGGAGTAGAGATGTCATATTCAATGAGAAGGCCATGTACAAAGATCAGTTGCAAGGAAAGAAATAGGAAAAAGAAAAACCAGAATACGTAGTGCTTGATGAGATCACTGGAAAAAAATTCCAAAGGCACCAGAAAATCATAATGTACAACAACGGGATCAACATGTACCTCAAACTCTTGCAAGTGTTGTTATAATATCTACCAGGTTAAGTATACCCCCTGAACGATACTCTCCTTCATTGTATTATTTATTGTTGATTGATTCTGGTGAACCAGAATTTTATGAAGAGGCAATGCAGGTAGACACCAAAAAGAAGTGAGAGCAAAGAATGAAAGATGGATTGGATTCCTTGGTAAATAACCAAACTTGGGACTTGGTTCAGTTTCCTACAGGAAAAAGAGCATTGTAGAATAAATGGGTTTACAAGTTTAAGGAAGAAGATGGAGAAAAAAAGAGGTACAAGGCTAGACTTGTTGTAAAGGGTTTTGCACAAAAGAAAGGTATAGATTTTGATGAAATATTTTCTCTTGTTGTTAAAATGACTTCAATTAGGACTATTTTAAGTCTTGTGGCAACATAATATTTTCATCTTGAAAAGTTAGATGTAAACACGACTTTTATCCATGGGGATTTGGAGGAAGAGATTTATATGCAACAACCACAGGGGTATGAGATCAAAGGGAAGGAGAATTTGGTATGCAGGTTGAAGAAGAGATTGTATGGCCTAAAGAAAGCTCCAAGGCAGAGGTATTTGAAGTTGGACAAGTTTATGACAGAACAAGGTTATAGTAGATGTCAGTCTGATCATTGTGTTTATTTCAAAAGGATAGAAAATGTAAGCTATCTTATCTTTCTATTGTATTTAGATGACATGCTTGTTGCAGGCTCTAATATGCAAGATATAAATATTCTCAAGAAGAAATTATCTAATTCATTTGCAATGAAGGATTTGGGTGCTGCAAAGAAAATCCTTGGTATGAGAATAATAAGAGACAGGAAAAATCACAAATTGACATTGTCTCAGGGTGAGTACATAGAGAAGGTGTTGGAGAGGTTTAGAATGCAGAATGCAAAACCAGTTAGTACACAT
Source organism: Picea engelmannii (assembly GCA_009831015.1). NCBI lineage: Eukaryota > Viridiplantae > Streptophyta > Pinopsida > Pinales > Pinaceae > Picea > Picea engelmannii. The sequence continues at coordinate 825,263 of ML789174.1, read as the reverse complement.
TTGGCCATCCATTTAAAATTAACTAAGGAAATGTGTCCCAAGACACAAGAGGAGATAGAATACATATCCAGGGTCCCTTATTCATGAGCAGTTGGTAGCTTGATGTATGCAATGGTTTGCACAAGACCATATATTGCACATGCAGAGGGAGTTGTGAGCCGGTATATGAACAATCCAAGTAAATAACTTTGGGAGGAAGTAAAGTGGATTCTCAGGTATTTTATAGGTGCTGCTACCCATGCATTATGTTTTGGAGGTTCAGACATTGTTCTACATGGATATGTTGATTTAGATATGGCATGTTATAAAGATAGCAGGAGGAGAACCACATGGTATGTTTTACTGTAGGTGGAAAAATAGTAAGTTGTATTTCGAGACTACAAAAGGTTGTTTCACTTTCAACACTAAAGGCAGAGTATGTTGCTGCTACAGAGGCTAGTAAAGAGATGATTTGGTTACAGAGGTTTATGGAAGAATTTGGAAAGAAGAAAGAGAATAGCAGGTTGTACTATGACAGTGAGAGTGCCATTCATCTTGCAAAGAACTCATCCTTCCATTCGAAGACTAAGCATATACAACTTAGGTACCATTTCATACGATCCATCTTGGAAGATGGACATTTGAAGTTGGAAAAGATACACACTAGCCAGAATCCTGCAGACATGTTAACTAAGAGAGTAACAAGGGAGAAACTAATTTCCTGCTCAGTTTCAGTTGGTCTTCAAGAATGAATATGAAGATGAGAAATTTTCTAGGTCCAAGAAGGTTCATAGTCTAGCAGATACAACAAAAGTGGAGTTGTTAAGATCAGTCTCCAAGTGGGATATTGTTGGTTTTGGAGCTTGATTATCTTCCTTATTCAAAGGTCATTGTTTTCAGCCATGTTTATACCCCATGAATATTTTACACCCCATAAGAATGTACACTCCTCTGTGCGGGGGAGTGCAGAGAGGGGTTACCCCCTCTGCGGGGTCTAGGGGCAAGCAGGGGTTCGGGAGCGAAGCCCTGTAAGGAAAAATTGCCTTGTAAATATATATTGTAATTTCATTGTAAATCTGGACCGTTCATTATAAGGTCGCAGATCTGACAGTAGAAGTTATGTTAGGGTTTTTTTTCCCTAGAAGGAAACCCTCTTTTATGAGGGAAATGTATTGCAAATATTGTATTCTGAGAAAGGAGATTGCGAGAGAAAGAAGAGGAAGTTACAATGGGTGTGTTGTAGTTTGTATCCCTTAATTTGTTGGATACTAATAAAGGAAGGACCTGGAAATTTATCTGGTGGACGTAGCCCACAATGGGTGAACCACGTATATCTGTGTCTCTATTGTATTGTGTATCTTCTATGTTTTATTTCCGCATTTTTTTTTATTTTATTGCTCTACGATCCTATTTTTCTAACAGTAAAGCATGAAGGTAACACCTCCCTCTAACGTCTCTACCTACCCACCTGAACAACGACTTAGTTCTTATGCCATGTGTAGATCATGGAGTATCAAGATCCCCTCCATGTGTTCATGTATTTGTGTAGCCTAAAGCTAAGCATAGCTTTTGTCCTAGCCATTTTTTGAAGACTTCCAAAAATTTTCCAAGGTATTAAGGCTTCTAAAAACAAGCCTCGAGAACAACAAATTGAGGGTTATTGAGAAAAAAAATGACAAATAACCAATTAGACATTTTATTTCTTCAATGATCCATTTGAATCAAAGAGAGTGCCTCATAAATGAGGGTCAATTTTGTTTGTCATTTGGTAACATTATGTCATTTATTTACTTTTATAGATCTAGTGTGGTTGTACATATATTCTGCATTGTTTGGAGACATTGTTCCAAGTACGATACAAATATAATCTTGGTGCTTTGAATCATGAAAACATGCTCAACTCTTGTTTGTTCAAATTGCCAACTCAAGCCCTTCTAATGCCTAAGTGTGTACCTTTCATCTCTTCCATTGAGTGGGCTTAATGGTTAAGAACACGTGTTTCCTCATAAGAGGTCACACGTTCAAATCCAAAGGGGAGTAGGGTATGTATACCTCCATATAATTTAACAGTCAAATCATTGCGTGGATGGGGTCCCTTGTACCACAAATAAGGGGATCGCATACACCAATTTGGTGTATGGCTTGGTCGTGACCTTAAAATTAGATTATTATTATTATTATTAACTAGGAGGTAAATCTTTCTTTTCTTTATGAGTTCTCTTTGTTCTCTGGCTATAAATTAAACCCTTAAGACCTAATCAAAGTATGATTTAAAAGTTCCCTTGAGACCTAACAAAATCATATTTTAAAATTCAGTCAAACACTAGATGAAACACTAAATCTGATTTTGATCAGTAATCTAATGGTTTCTCCTCTTTTCTCCACTTCCCCATCGTTGATTCACAGTTGCCTTTAAGATTCAGGTGGTTACTCCACTTCCTTCCTCCTCTGCAGTGGCAATAGTGTCAATTATGTGGTGGTACAAGGTCGTGAATATTTTTCTTGATATGTATACCTTTGTTATTTTTCTTTTTAGCTAATGCTACTCGATTTTTTCTCTATTTTCTTTAATTGTTGCTCTTTTACCAGTGACATACCTACAAGATCGACCAATATAAGTCTAGTTTCTAATAATGTCACATTGAGAATTGAAAAAACCTACCAAAAAACATTAGTTAATGCATTTAGAGTTTATTCCTACAATATTTTACTCATATACCTCATCAATTACAACAACTTACTCATTCTCCACTTTCTTTCATATTTAAAGAATAACACCAATTTCTAAAGTACAATGCAGGAATAACGAGAGATCTCATACTTATTCTAGAAAGTAATCCAAATCTTGTATGTTGAATTCACACTTCACACTTATAATATTCTCTATAATTAAAGTTTTAAAGATGTACATTACTTCATATTATACTTTCCATTTTTCCCTTTCATTTTGTCTATATGTTATCTTTAATCCCTCAACCAACTTTAGGAGTGAAGTGGATTTGGTTGTCCACTTCAAGAGAACATCATGAATACATAACATAATTCTATACATACATAGTAAATAATATTTTATTTACTATCCATTTCACATATTTACTTTACATCATATGAGATACAATATGTGTATATAAATACATGTAGGGAATGATAAGCCATGTCCTTGCCAAAGGTCATGACTTATCATAGACCAAAGTTCATGACTTATCATTTGCATTGTAATGCCTATTTACATAACAACAAATCTATAACATATTATTACATGACAAGAAATGTAATATACTTTAGGTATATTACAAGTCTTCCCCCCTTAAAAATATTTTGTCCTCAAAGCATAGGGAATGATAAAATCTTCTGATAGAATGAGGTTCTTTTGTAACTTCTATCGATTGGATAAAGTTGAAGACACCAGGCGATATGAAAATCTAAGTCTCGAACAATACTAGCGCATCGAAAAAGAATCAATCCATCTAAGGTGGATTTTTTCTCGAACTCTCTGATGATAAGATTATGGATACATTCTTCTTTGTTGACTTCGGGGAAAATATATTTTTGGATTCCTAGGAATTGTATCCTTCTTAATCCCTAGTTTAGTCTTGTTGTGATTTACTTGAGCCGTCATGATGATATCTGTTTTTTTTGTATTTATTGGTGTGACAACATCCTTTGACTAACCTATGACTTTATTAGTGGCGATCAACAATATTTCAACTTCAATTAAATCTATGAATGTTTCTTTATCATAGAATTGTTTGTTGAGATCGACATCTTGAAACACTTCTACTGATAATACTTCATTGATAAGAATAATAGGTTTTTCCATGTCGATAAAGTTGGTTCTAGTGCTCTTATCCATAGTTTGAGTTACTTGTTGTGTCTTCCTCTTTTTCTTCAATTTATTCATATCTACAAGTAGAATTTTATTATGATTTCTCAAACGAGAAATTTCTTCATCTTTGGACGATAGTTCTTCATTGATATTTTCATACTATTTTTATGAGTGTTTTTTATATTACTAATTTTTTGTTGCAACTCTTTAATTTGTTGTTGAAATTTATGAATTTATGTATCTTGCTTCTCCAATTCTATTCGATTTTGCACAATTTCTTCATCTTTGCTAATAAGAATTTTATTCAATTTTTTTTAACATTTTCATTAATTCTGTGTGATTTTCTTGGAGTTTGGCTATTTTGTCTTCTATTTTTCTTTTTATATGTGAGTCATCTTCTTGATCTTTCAACTGCAATTTTCTAGTACATTGGCATGTGGCATCTTGTAGGAGTGGTGTTTGATGCACACCTTGCAAGTTGGATTATGTTTCCTTTTATTCTTGAGTTGCATGTTCCTCCTAGTCAATATCACATTTTTGTTCGAGGTGACACTCCTTATCTCGACACATTTCCAATTTCTCTTGTCTCATCGAATTATCACTGAGATTTTGCTCAAGTTGTCTTTGAGTTCTATCTAATAACTTCGTAGTATATATTTTCATCAATTCTACTTCATTTCGATATTCGATTAAGTGAAACGTTTTGTAACACTTCGTGCAAACAACTGTTTTATTTATGAGCGACTCTATATAAATATAATACTTCTCTGCACAAAAAGAACATTTTGCGAAAAAACCAGAATTCTTTGCGAAATTCATAAAAAAAAATTGTAGTAACTTTATATTTTATTCTTTAGAAACTGAATTGGTCTTTTGATCCTTTGAATTAGAATTTAAATATCTCTTTCCTTTCACTTATTATACCTACCGCGACTTGTTCTCTTGAAGTGGATTTGGTTGTCCACTTCAAGAGAACATCATGAATACATAACATAATTCTATACATACATAATAAATAATATTTTATTTACTATCCATTTCACATATTTACTTTACATCATATGAGATACAATATGTGTATATAAATACATGTAGGGAATGATAAGTCAAGTCCTTGCCAAAGGTAATGAATTATCATAGACCAAAGTTCATGACTTATCATTTACATTGTAATGCCTATTTACATAACAACAAACCTATAACATATTATTACATGACAAGAAATGTAATATACTTTAGGTATATTACAAGTCTTCCCCCCTTAAAAATGTTTTGTCCTCAAAGCATAGGGAATGATAAAATCTTCTGATAGAATGAGGTTCTTTTGTAACTTCTATCGATTATATAAAGTTGAAGACACCAGGCGATATGAAAATCTAAGTCTCGAACAATACTAGCGCATCGAAAAAGAATCAATCCATCTAAGGTGGATTTTTTCTCGAACTCTCTGATGATAAGATTATGGATACATTCTTCTTTGTTGACTTCGGGGAAAATATATTTTTGGATTCCTAGGAATTGCATCCTTCTTAATCCCTAGTTTAGTCTTGTTGTGATTTACTTGAGTCGTCATGATGATATCTATTTTTTTGTATTTATTGGTGTGACAACATCCTTTGACTAACCTATGACTTTATTAGTGGCGATCAACAATATTTCAACTTCAACTAAATCTATGGATGTTACTTTATCATAGAATTGTTTGTTGAGATCGACATCTTGAAACACTTCTACTCATAATACTTCATTGATAAGAATAATAGGTGTTTCCATGTCGATAAATTTGGTTCTAGTGCTCTTATCCATTGTTTGGGTTACTCGTTGTGTCTTCCTCTTATTCTTCAATTTGTTCATATCTACAAGTAGAATTTTATTATGATTTCTCAAACGAGAAATTTCTTCATCTTTGGACGATAGTTCTTCATTGATATTTTCATACTATTTTTATGAGTGTTTTTTATATTAATAATTTTTTGTTGCAACTCTTTAATTTGTTGTTGAAATTTATGAATTTATGTATCTTGCTTCTCCAATTCTATTCGATTTCGCACAATTTCTTCATCTTTACTAATAAGAATTTTATTCAATTTTTTTTAACATTTCCATTAATTCTGTGTGATTTTGTTGGAGTTTGGATATTTCGTCTTCTATTTTTCTTTTTATATGTGAGTCATCTTCTTGATCTTTCAACTGCAATTTTCCAATACATTGACATGTGACATATTGTAGGAGTGGTGTTTGATGCACGACTTGCAAGTTGGATTTTGTTTCCTTTGATTCTTTAGTTGCATGTTCCTCCTAGTCAATATCACATTTTTGTTCGAGGTGACACTCCTTATTTCAACACATTTCCAATTTCTCCTGTCTCATCGAATTATCACTGAGAGTTTTCTCAAGTTGTCTTTGAGTTCTATCCAATAACTTCGTAGTATATATTTTCATCAATTCTACTTCATTTCGATATTCGATTAAGGGAAACGTTTTGCAACACTTCGTGCAAATGACTGTTTTATTTATGAGCAACTATATATAAATATAATACTTCTCTTCACAAAAAATAACATTTCATGAAAAAACCAGAATTCTTTGTGAAATTCATAAAAGAAAATTGTAGTAACTTTATATTTTATTCTTTAGAAACCTTTGAATTGGTATTTTGATCCTTTGAATTAGAATTTACATATCTCTTTCCTTTCACTTATCATACCTACCGTGACATGGTATGTATTAATCGATATGCCCAATGACTGTCTATTACTTCAAATGTTGACCATAAATTCCGGTCATTTTCCAAAGTTTAACTTTATACCATGCATTTTTTGTATTTTCTTAAAATATTTAAATTATTTTTCGATCTTCCTATTCATCTTTAAATTTAGCCTGTTATTGCACAGGTGACAACGGGCTTTGAAGAGGATATTTAAAACCATTAAATGTTTACCTATCACATGTCGTGTGGAAAAAATCTATTCAATTCCCAATGGAGATGAAGTTTTGTGAATTCTTCCCGGAGCTAGAGGATCGTTTCGAGATTTTCGAGCTATAGGCCTAAAACGTGAGATGGAATTTTTGTACACATTTCATAATCATGAAACATGTATCCATATATTTCCAGGTGGTACATCGCCTTTGTAATTTTAAAATGTTAGTTGCTATCCACAAAGGAAATATTGTTTTAGCCATCGGAAATTTTTCCACGACTTCACATGGGAATGAAGTAATATGTTGTGTGTACATTAATTGCGTCGTTGAAATAAACACAATTATCCATTGCTTCTTAATTTTAAAATGTTTTTTGTTCTCCATGAAGGAAATATTGTTATAGCCATGGATGTAGTTTCCACGGGCACACATGGGGATGAAGTTATAGGCTGTGTGTACATTAATTGTGTTGGCTCTACTAATACAGTTATCCACTGCCTTGCCTTCATAATTTTAAAATGTTTTTTGTCTTCCATGAAGGAATATTGTTTTAGCCATTGACGAATTTTCCACGCCCAAAAATGAGGATAAGGTATTATATTTCTAGATTCGATGGCTACTCATGTATAATAAAAATTCGATGCAAACTAAATTAATTAATTAATTAATTCAGAATCTTCTAGAATATTGATATTTTTAAATGTAAGTTAATTAATACACTATTTAATCCATAAGAAACTAAATTGGGATATATGTGAACTTAAGTCTTATTCCCCAAATTTCACATTGTGTTGTGAAACATTTGAATCCGTTTACAAGTTTTCATTAGTTCTCGCTGGCAAGTAAGAGATATATCCTGATTTCCCCCTCTTAAAGGTAGAAAATAGCCCTTGCAAACATTATCGTAGCAAGCGGCCGTTGCAAACCATGGACACCACACTACGATAGAAAATAGCACTTGCAAACATTAATTTTTATATGATTTCATTGCAAAGGCATACACAACACTCGATTGATCATTGATGGTCACTTGCTACTCATTATCATTTGTTTTTACATTGTGGTAGGTATGTCGATAGGCAAATCTTGTTTATATAAGAAATTGGGAATTGAATATATATATATATATATAACCTTGTATTTTACTTTATATTTATACTTTAATATAAAGTAATTAAATATTATTTCTCAATTTTCAAAACACTTCTTATGAAATACTTCTCCTTCTATATCACTTGACTTTGATTTCTTCTTTTTACTCTCTCCTCAATAATATTATATATATTTTTTCTTTTTTCCAATAGTTTATTTTGGTACTTTGTAAGAAAAAACCATGGGCTAATGGTTTACCAAAATGACGGTCCAAGGGAATACCATGAGCCAATGATTTACCATGACCATGGGCCTTGTAAATGAAAATTAACTTAACTAATGCCAACTATGGAATATTTCCTTGAAACTTCGAGGTGTTCAATTTTAACTTTTTCTTTTAAATGAACTTTTCTTACGTTGTAAATGGAAATTAACTTAACTTATTTCCAACTATGGATTTGTGTTTGACTTATACTTCTTCAATGGCACTTTAAGAAAATTATTTTGGCAATTTTTTATTTATTTACCCTACTATGGTGCGCCTTTAGACAATTATGTGCACCAGTGTGTGTTGTTCAACATCACCAGTGTGATTTATTCGATGCATGTAATTTTATTATAAAGTATGGTGGTGCTACTGGAACATCAGAATACTGGGGTATTATTGTTCATGAATTCTCCAATGCGTCAATTCCTTAAAGGCGCAACGAGAAAAAAAACCTTTGGTGACTTGCCTCCGCTATGAATAGTAACATGGCATTTGAACATTTAAGCATCAGTGTGGTAGTTTTTAGAGGCGCATTGGTGCATATGTGCCATAAAGGAACACCGAAAAAGAAAACTGCACAAAAACCTCTAGTCCCCTGCCTCCACTAACAACCTCCGCTATAAACAACTAAGGGAAGGGAGATTCCATAAAAACCTCTGCAAAAAGGTGTTCTCCTTGTAGTGAAAGTAGTTCCATGCCTTGTTAAAGAGAGAAGAATGAATGTGAAACCTCTTTGAAGGGGAAACCTCCTTTTACAATAGAACAATTGTACAAGATGAGATGATCCTAAAACTAAGTCTCCTTGGTATATATATAGGAGACCAAGGGTACAATTACAATTAAAAGGTTTAGTTGACAATACTAATATAACCATAGAAATACAACAAATCAATATTTAGGGCTTTAAATGGGGATTAATTCTTAACATGGGTCTTTTTATAAGGGCTTAACATGTCTCCCCCCTTCAAACAAGTGTTTCCCTCAACACTTGATTAACTACAGATGTTTTTGCATAAATAAATCATCTTCCCATGTGTCTTATTTTATTGGTAGGTTCTTCCACTTGACGAGGTACTTAGTAATTTATCAATTTGGTAGCTACTTAACCCTCATTTCAATGATTGTTTTTAGTTCTAGTATGATTTTCCCTTCTTCATTGATCTCTGGTAAAATAGTTTGAACTGGGATCTGGTCATTGATTACCTTATTTAAGCACGGAACATGGAATATTGAATGCTCATGTGAATATGGAGTTAACTCCAATTTGTATGCTACACTTTAAATCCTCTGCAACACCTTAAAGGGACTATAATATTTGGGTGCTAATTTTTTTCCTTCTTTTGTTGCTTGAGGGAGATCTGTTTATATGGTTGTATCCTTAAAAATACTCAATCCCCCTCTTCGAATTCCCTTTCTCTATGATGTTGATTTTCTTGTTGTTTCATCTTATTTTGTGTTGTATTCAAGTTTTCCTTCAATAGTTTGATAACCTCTTGTTGTTTCTCTATGTGGTCCTCCACTACTTGAACCTTCACTTGCCTTTTCAAGGGTAATCTAATGGATGGAGGATGATATCCATAAAGTGCCATAACAGGGGGAATTTTTTATGAAGTATGGAAGGCTTTGTTGTGCCACCATTCTACCAAGAGAAACCATGATCTGAAAATGAAAAGGCTTGAGTCTCTTTAAAATTGCAAGTGCAAATTGTATGTACTTGGGCAATAGCATCAAGTTACAAACACATAAAACTTAATGAGTTTTTACTTAAACATGAGCAACATAAAGAAACATAATAGCCATCAAAGTAAACACATTAACACAACAAAATGATAAAGGAGTTCACCCCTCTCTTGGGCTACATCTCCCGGTCCAACTTCCAATGGATGTCTTTTCATTAATGCTCAAAGTGTCAAAATCAGTGCTTTACAATGCTTAAAATGTAAGATAGATGGCTTCAATGGCTCTAGAACGTCTAAAAACCCCTAGTTGGGCTCTTCTGCACCTGGTTTGGCAAAAAACTGAATAGGAAACACTTCCTGGAATTTTTCCTAATTCTTTGTTGTCTTTGCTCCTCCAATTCGCACCTGTGTGTGACTAACCTGGCTCACAGGTGTTTCCTGTGCCAAAAACCCAGCACCGTGCACATTTCACAATTCATGGAATTATGTTGAATAGTTAGGAGGCATAGCTCCTTTCTTGGCGAAGGTCCTAGTTTCATGGAATCCATGTGGCCACGTCCTAGCGCCAAGTCTAGATCCGTTGGATAACCATTTGAAATATCCCACGCATTTTGGTGGTCATATATGGTAAGGTATCGTGTGACCAGGGTTAACATTGGAGAGTTCCCCCCATCCTCTGGACTTGTGGTAGATCGTTGATGTATCCGTGTGCGAATGGTCATATTGTTTGGAGGTTGGTGTGACCAATGGTTGGGGCTAGGCCCTAGCCCTTTCTCTGCCTGAACCATACTTTATATCTCATCCAGTATCTTTTCATCGATCTGACTTATTTAAGAATTGTATTAAATTAGCATGAATTGAAGTGCACCATAAAGAAAGAAACACTCAATAATAAAGAGACATAAGCATCAAATATGAACATAAAAACTTGATAACGGAGTTCATCCCTTATGGACTACGTCTCTGGGTCTTGCTCTCAAATGGGTAGGCCTTTTTATGAACTCAGAAAAATAATTTGGCAAAATACATATGTATACCTCATATTAGAATTAAGCTGTAGAAGTTTTGCTCAGATCAAAAAATAGACAACACCATTGAATTCGTGGCGTCGAATTACCCAAAAATGACTGTCTCCATGCCTCAATATGACTCTGGCACTCCCAGGCCCATGAGAAATCTTGTCTCGGTTTCTGTGCCTACAACCTAAAATTAACTCTCTATACTTGCCTCGTAATGTGCCTGCACGTACCATCGAGAGCCCATCTTCCCATGCATGGGCAATAAGCATTTTTAAATTAAAAGGTGGGTGGACTATCCAACTTAGTCATTTGGCCCAACGATTGGCAGAGGCTATTCTTAAAGCATTGGTTGGGGAGGTCTCGTGGTCGAACCTGCAGGCCTCCCCCTTTTGGATTATAGTTACAACGATATATATTTGGTGGTGTAACCACCACCAAGTTTGGAGATACGTCGTTTAGATTTTTCGAAGCCTGGATACAATGGAGGTTGGCCACCAGATTTGGTGGAACCTCCGCCATATTTGGTGGGCTGACCTTTTTTAAATTTGCAATTTCAGTTACGGGCCCTCATTGGGTAGTTGCGCACTGCCATGTGGTAGCCCATGACTGGGCCACGTGACGGCCATTCATCAGCCCACGTCATTTTCTTACACAATCACTACCACGTCACCTCCTCCCTAGTAAGCTTGCCACATCACCTTCCAGGTGGCTATATGGATGCCACGTCCTGTACAACCTACCATGTGGTTGTACAGACTGCCACATGGAACTTTTCAATTGGTCCACATACCGACCGGAAAATGCCAAAAATGAGTGACATGTGGCAGTTTTTGGTGTTGCCATGTCATCATGACATGTGTCAATCTCTGACTATTCCATGTACCCTGTACAGATGCTAACATCATTTGTATTGATGTTGACGTCAACAGTACAAATGTTGACTCATCCCTGCTGACTAGGCTAGGTTGAACAAAACTTTGACCGTGAATATATTTGGATCCGTAACTCAGGAAAGCTTATGATGCGCTCTTCACGATGATGCCAACTTTGTTGAGTTTTGAGGACTTTGAATTTTTTCCTTTTCTCCAACTGCTGAGGCCATTCTGAGCTTTCTGATGAACTTCTAAGAATTATGAGTTATCCTTAGGCCTCCCTAGATCCTTTTGGATCACGCCTTCCCATTGAGAGATTTTTGGACCACCAAAATCTTTTATCAATCAACATGTAAGTGAAGGAAGAGTTCCCTAAATTTGTCTTTCTCAATCCACTTTTCCTTGCTTGGATGTGTGCCCTTTAAGCCCACTCGAAGATAATCATCATCACCTCTGTGTGAAGTCCTCATCCTTCTGTCCACAATCATATCTTCCTTTAACTATTCCTAGTACTCTATATAAAACTCATCAACCGAGGGAAGTGGAACCTTTTCACCTTGATCCATGATCATGGGAGGCTCAAAAAGGTTTCAAGTTTTCCACATTTACAACTGAGTAAATCTACATGTAAGGTGGAAGATCTAGATGAAAAGCATCGGTGCCACTTTTCTCCAAAATAGTGAAGGGTCCATAGCGGATAGGCTTGAGTTTATTACCTTCACCCATCAACCACTCCTTGTTGATTTGAAGCCATACTTGGTCTCCAACCTGAAACTGATGATCAACTCTATGCTTGTCATGTCGAGCCTTATATTGTGCTTGACTTTTCTCCAATTGTTCCTTGACTGCTTGGTGCACTTGTTGGATCCATTGAATGAACTTGCAGGACCTATCTTCATTTCTCTCTTCTTTTAAATTGACATCTTTCCCATACATCAAGTCCAAAGGGACCTTAGGAAAGTATCCAAAAAAAATTTCAAATGGCGAACACTGAGTGGAGGAATGTAAGGCTCGATTGTAATCATGATGAATATAGGGTATCTATTCATCCCACAACCTGGGATGTTTACTACAGTAGCCTTGAAGAAAATGTACCACTGTTTGGTTAACAACCTTTGTCTAACCATCTAGATGTGGATGAAAATTTGTACTCCTCTTCAACTTGGTGTCCATCATTCTCCATAAACTTGTCCAAAACTCTCCAAGGAATCGAGTATCTCGATCCAAGATAATGGACATGGGAAACCCAAAGTGGACCCAAACATACTGAAAGAAGAGATTAGTAGTCTACTCAGCAGTGACCTGATTTTTACATGGCATCAAGATACATGTCTTGATAAACCTATCCACTACTACATACAAGTAGTCATGACCCCTTTTCGACATTGGTAAACCCCCTACAAAGTCCATGGAAATACTTTCCCATGGATGAGATGGAACAAGAAGTGGTGAGTACAACCCCTATTTTCTATTAGTGGGACTACAAGTAGAACACATCACACACCCCTTTGCATACTTGGTTGCAATTTCTTTCATCTAAGGCCAGTAACAAAACCTTTGCAGATGAGCCATGGTTTTTCCTACCCCAAAATGCCCAGACACAAGAGAAGTGTGAGCTTCTTGTATTACATGGACTCGTTCACTTTTAGGAATACATATCTTTTCAAGATGGTAGAGTAAGCTCTATTGCAAACAATAGTTCTCCACCTATGCACCATGGGTTAGCTTCTCAAATACATCCTTAAAATCTTCATCAACAACAGATTGCTCAACATAGCTATCATGAGATAAAGAAGCATTATTCAAAACAATAGAAGAAAAAATAGGAGGTGTAGAAAGCATATCAACTACTTTGTTACTTGTACCCTTTTTATACTTTATTACCAAATGGAACTGTTGAAGAAAACCCATCCACCTATCATGTCGATATTGCTACAACTTGGTTTGTGCTTGGAGATACTATAAGGGTTGGTGATCTGTATGTATGATTGTTTCCTTCCCTAACAAGTAATGCTTCCATTTTTTTACACTTTGAACTAATGAATACAAATCTTTATCACATGTAGGGTAGTTAACAACAACTTGGTTAAAATTTTCAGAGTGGTAATAGATAGGCTTACGATGCTGCATCAATACTGCACCTATGGTGTAACCGCTAACATCTGTCTTGATCTCAAATGGTTGTTGAAGATTCAGAAATGCTAATACTAGTTTTGTACTGATCTTTTCCTTCAAAGTGTCGAAGGCATTTTGTTGCTTTCCTCCCCACTTAAAAGTGTTCTTCAAACTGGTCAAGGCATGCAAAGGAGCTACAACAAATGAGAAGTTTGTGATGAATCTCCTCCAGTACTGAACTTCACCCAAGAAGATTTGTACTTTGGTTACATTTTTGGGCTCAGGCCAAATTACAATTACATCAATTTTGGAAGGATCAATTTTCAATTGTCCTCCTCCTACAATATTACCTAAGTACACCAGTCCAGTCTTTCTAAACTCACATTTGGACAATTTTACATACAAATTTTCCCTTGACAAAGTATCCAATACTTGCTTTACATGTCGTACATAATCCCAAGTCCCACTAAATATAAGAATTTCATCTAAATGCACAATTACAAAGTCATCTAAGAATGGCCTGAATACATCATTCCTTACATGCATGAAGGTTGTTGGGGCATTACAAATCCCAAATGGCATAACTAACCACTCAAATAGACCCTGTTTGGTTTTAAAGGCAGTTTTCCATGCATCCTGTTCTGCAACCCTGATCTGATGGTAACCACTAAGCAAATCCAACTTAGTGAAATAAACAACATTATTTAATTGATCAAGTAAATCATCTATACGAGGAATATGGTATCGCTTTTTCACCATGATTTTGTTTAAGGCTCGATAATCGACACACATTCTCCATGTGTCATCCTTCTTTGGCACCATCACAATCGGAGAACCACAAGGAGATGAACTAGGTCTGATGACCCTTCGGTCCAACAAGTCCTATACCTATTTCTTGATTTCTTTCATCTCTACAATAAACATTCAATACATTCCCACATTAGGAAGGGGAGAATCATATTGAATATGTATTTCATGTTGGATTTACCTCTTAGGAGGTAATCCATCTGGTTCCTGAAACACCTCATCATAGTTAGAAACAATATCAATTAATTTTTTCTTATGGGAAGGATCACATCCTTGGAAGGAATTGGATATTCCAACGTCCTTTTCTCTTAGAACAATGAGTACATATATCTTATTAGTGTTTATGAGTCTTTTTATTTGTCCTGCACTAACAAGTGTTGTATTAACCTTCATGTTGTGGGCTCTAACAATATATTCCACTCCTCCTTTAGTAAGGTGATATTTGTTCTCATGACGAAAGAAGACTGCTTTTCTATCATAAAGATATGGACTCCCCAACACTATGCCACATATATCAAGTGAAACAACATTCAAATCAACTGCATCAACCAATTTTGAAGCAATAGCAAATCTAACCCTACACTGTTTGGTGACATTAAGTTTTTCTTTGTCGCATACCCAACCAAGAGGATAAGGCTTTGGATGTGGTTTTGTTTCAAGACCCATTTTTTTGAAAAGTGTCTCAGATATTAAGTTAACTTGGGAACCCAGATCAAACAAAGTATCAATCTTATTATGCTTAGATACAACCCTTGTGAAATAATTCATTCCTCTTTCTTTCGTCATCATGAGATTCATTGGTGGAACTTGAACTAGCATGAAGGGAATATTTACCTTGTACTCCAACCGCTATGATCTTTTCCTCATCTCCTGAATCGAAACCGAGATCTTGTTGCACTATAGCAACGGTCTTTGTCTTTCCCTTTCCACCGAACTTATTTGGTTTCTTCTCCGGATGTAGTTTCCAAAAATTCTCATCGCCATGTCCATCTTTCTTGCAATGAGTGCAAGATGGTTTTCCTTCTCCCTTCTTTTTAGTGGCAGCCTTTTTATCCCTCTTTTTAAACTTTTCTTTAAACTGATTATGTGGGAACTTGGAAGGCTTCTTTGTGGGATCGTCTTGAACATTCTTTCCTTTGTTTTCAAGGTGAGTGGCTTGCCAACAAACTTCATCAAGACTGGTGGGGTTAAACAACAGTAAAGTATGACAAATATAACTGAGAAGTGCTCCAATATACTTCATTAAAGTTTCATAAGAATCTAAAGGAATGTTTAGTGTAAGTGCTTTCTTCCTAAATTCTTCCATGAAACTTTGTATTGTTTGACCTTTACTTTGTCTTAAAGTTTTCCATTCCATCATTTCTTTATGTAAATAACCCAATGGATAAAATTTCTTCCTTATTGTTGAATTAAATTCTAACCATGAGGAAAGAAGATTACCACACTTACTTTTGTCCTGAAGCTTGATCTCCCACCATACAAGAGCAGTGCATTCCAACCGAAGAGAGGTTGATTGCACTTTTACTTCATCTTCATCAATATGTTGTACATGGAAATATACTTCAACCTATCAGATCCAATTATCTAGATTTTCAGGATTTGCATCTCCATTAAAGATAGGTAAAAAAAAAAATTACATTAATCTTTAATAATGGTTTCTTAAAAGAGGCTTTATGACTAGCATTAGAATGATGAGAATGATGAGACGAGGAAGAGATAGAACTCTATGGTGAATATGGTGGCTAAGGGGGGTATCCTCCAGCCTCTTGGTTCGCTGAAGCATTTTCATCTGCTTGTGATTCATTTTTCTTCCCTTTCTTCTTCATCCTCTTCTCGTAGTCTCCATACATTCACTCGACCATTTCTGACATGCAATAGAATACCATATGGAATCTTTTCTCTTGTTCATCATGCTTGACCTCTTCATCCATTTTCTTCCTTTGGGATGCATGACCAATCTCTGAGTTGAAATTCTTAGGTGTTCCTTCACCTTGTTTATTCTTGTCCCTAGTAAGCATTCACACTCAACAATTCAAGTCAAAAATGACTGCTCTGATACCAACATGATCCATGATCTTTTTATCAATGTGACTTATTAAAGAATTGTATTAAATAAGCATAAAGTGAAGTGCACCATAAAGAAGGAAAAGCTCAATAATAAAGAGACATAAGCATCAAATTTGAACACAAAAACTTGATAACGGAGTTTGTCCCTGATGGACTACGCCTATGGGTCCTACTCTCAAATGGGTAGTCCTTTTTATTAACTCAGTAAAATAATTTGTCAAAATACATAAGTATACCTCATTCTGGAATTAAGCTGCAAAAGTTTTGCTCAGATCAGAAAACAAAAAACACCATTGAATTCATGGCATCGAAGTACCCAAAAATGATTGTCTCCACGCCTCAATCTGACTCAGGCACTCCTAGGCCCATGAGAAATATCGTCTTGATTTTCGTGCTTGCAATATGAAATTAATTCTATGTACTTGCCTCGTAAATCATTCCCAAATGTACCATTGAGAGCCCTTCCTCCCATGCATTGGCAATAGGCATTTTTAAATTAAAAGTTGGGCAGACTATCCAAATCGGTCGTTTGGCCCACTAGTTGGAGCAGGCTATTGTTAAAGCGTTGGTTGGGGAGGTCTCGAGGTCAAACCCGCGGGCCTCCCCCTTTTGGGTTATATTTACAATGATATATATATGGTGGTGTAACCTCCGCCAAGTTTGGAGATACGTCGTTTAGATTTTTTGAAGCCTGAATACAATGGAGGTCGACCACCAGATTTGGTGGGTCGACCTTTTTTAAATTTCCAATTTCGGTTACAGGCCTTCATTGGAAATTTTCTCGTTGCCATGTGGCACCCATTCATTGGCCCACATCATCTTCTTACATAGTTACTGCCAGGCCACCTCCTTCTTGGTCAACTTGCCACGTCACCTGTCAGGTGGCTGTACAGATGCCATGTTTCTACCACACCATGTATGGCCTGCCACGTGGCTGTATGGACTTCCACATGGTACTTTTCCATTGGTCAACATACCAATCGAAAAATGCCAAAAATGGGTGACACGTGGCAGCTTCTGGTGTTGCTATGTCATCATATTGATGTCATCATGACATGTGTCAATCTATGTTTGTGCCACGTACCCTGTATGAATGCTGACGTCAGTAGTACAGATGTTGACTCACCCTTGCTGACTAGGCTAGGTTGACCAAAACTTTGACCGTGAATATCTTTCGATCTGTAACTTTGTTTGATGAACCGTTTACGTCGTTGGAAATCTTGTGACGCGCTCTTCACAATGATGCCAACTTTGTTGAGTTTTGAGGAATTTGAATTTTTTCCTTTTCTCCAACTGCTGAGGCCATTTTGAGATTTCTGATGAACTTCTAGGAATTCTGAGTTACCCTTAGGCCTCCCTGTATCCTTTTGGATCAATATCAAACATAAATACAATGTTTAACACTCTAAGGTTAAGTTCCAAACGCGGGCGGGCTGGTAGCCCAACCCTTGCCAAGTCATTGCCACTGTTGGAGGTCTTAGGTTCGACTCCCGCAAACTCCAACCAAAAATTTACACCACGAAGGGGTGCCACGTGACATCCCATGTCTAGGCCATGTGGCACCATACCATTGGTCCACAACATGCCACATGTCAAAACCAGATAGGTCCATGTCATATGTAATTCACCTTACCACGCCAACACTTCTACCCAGTCAACAATCCAAGTCGCCCTGCCATGTCATTTGTATGGTCCGTACGGACTTGTTGACGGGCGAAATTGACCGTCCGTCAACTGGGAGAGTGGAACCAGTCCGGGGTTGTCTAAATAACCCAAGTCGTTTGGAATGGACCACCCTGACGAGTTTAACGGCTCCGTTGGCCGCTCTAAGGTATTCTATGAAAACCAAAGAGAGAATTGATCTGAGCTAAGTAATCTAACTAAACTAATAAACAAATCAAACTATAACTAAATACAAGAAACTAACTAAA
>ML789174.1:734229-766370 GCA_009831015.1 Picea engelmannii | reverse complement strand
TCTGTGTTTCTCATATATGTGACTGATGTTGAATGTGCCATTGTTCATTTCCCTGCATTATTGTGATCATCATTGAGTGCTTTGTAAATATTTTAAAAGAAGTATAATTGTTTAAGCACGGAGACAACTACTTCATCCCCCTCTCAGTTGTCCAACAATTGGTATCAGAGCCAACCCCTTTTATCAAAGGGTAGATCCTAGAGCTTAAACATGTCAAGCCATGAAGGAAATTCATCCAATAAGGCCCCTTTGTACAATGGAACAAACATTACCTTCTGGAAAGTTAGAATGAGAAACTATATAATGTCGTTAGGTGCAGATGTCTGGGATGTGGTAGATACTGGTTATGTAAAGCCAGTTGTGCTAGCTAATAAGGATGACAAACTAGAATTTAGATTCAATTCTAAGGCTATGATTTCTATCTTGAGTGGGATTGCAGAAGTAGAATTCGTAAAAGTTATGCACCTAGGAACTGCCAAAGAAATGTGGGACAAACTCATTAGCAGCTATGAGGGTAATGAGAAAGTAAAGGATGCAAAGCTTCAAACCTACAGAATACAGTTTGAACAACTAAAGATGAAGGAAGATGAAACTATTGGAAAATACTTTCTAAGAGTAGAAGAAATGGTAAAGGCAATGAAGGCACTTGGTGAAACAATTGACGAACCTTCTTTAGTTCAGAAAATCTTGAGATCTCTCTCAGACAGGTTCAACTTGAAGGTCTCTGCTATAGAAGAACTTAATGATCTAAAAGCCTTGGGGTTTGATCAACTGCTAGGAACATTGACTGCATATGAAATGAGAATAGTTAAAGATAAACCTACCTCTAGAGAAGCATCATTTAAAGCAGACAAGAATGAGGATTTTGAGTTCGATGAAATTGAAGCAAAATTTGTGAAGAGACTGAAGAAGGGGTTAGGCAAATAAAAAGGTAAAATTCCCTTCAAATGTTTCAACTATGGTAGGATAGGTCATTTTGCAAATAAATGTCCCCACAAAGGAAAGGATCAGACATGTGATGATGAGGAGAAGTACAAACACAGAAATTTCTTTAAAGAGAAAAAATTTAGGAAGAAAAGTTTGTGCGTAAACAATGATGATGATCCTTCAAATGATGAAGAAAATGACTCCTCTATTGAAGATAAACTAAATGACTTCATACTTATGGCCAAAGAGGATTATGATAGTAAAAGCACAGGAAGTGATGAAGAAGAAGTTGTGGTTGACATGGAAGGAGAACTGATCAGTGCATTGGAAGAGATTGACAGACTAAGAATCAAGAACAGAAAGAAAAGACAATTGTTGATACAGTTCGAGAAAGACAGTAAAGAACCTGATGAAGACCTTGTCCTACTAAAAGTAGAATTGGAAAAGGCAAAGAAAATCAAAGAGACTCTAAAACAATAGCTATCAAAAAAGAAGGCAAGATGTGAAGCATTAGAACAAGAAGTAGTGAAAATGAGGAAAGAAATGGAGAAGTTTCAAGCCTTGTATAATCAGAATCTGTCAAGTATCAAAGCCTCAGAAGGATTGACCACCATTTTGAATCAGCAAAGGAATCCAAAGCTGAAAACTGGCTTGGGCTATGAAGAGGGATCAAGCAGTGGTAAGCCAGGAAATGAAGAACCCATCAAGTTTGTCAAAAGTACAACCAATGACAATAACAATCATGCAGAAACAAAGGAAGACAATCAACCACCCAGGTCGAGTAAAGAAAAAGATGCCAGATCTGAATCTGTAGAACAAAGAAGTAATGTGCTCACTGTTGAATGACGTCATCAGTCTGGAAGAAATCGATTTGCTCAAAGAAGACAACCATTTTCCAGGTACAAAGAATTCTTCTATGGCTATTGTTTCTACTATGCTAACTTTGGTCACAAAGCTGTAATTTGTTCCTTAAGACTTAGACATGAGAAATTAATATTTCAAAGGAATAAATACTTGCCACAACAAAGAATGATGCATCCAAGTAACAAACCTTCACTGATTGCCAACTGCCAAATTAAGTCTAGGGACATGCAACTAAAAAGGTCAATAAATAATCAACAATCAATGAGTAGACAACGTTGCACCAATAAGTTTGACCTGTTGAACAATGAGATTGAATGCTACATCTGTCATAACTATGGACACAAATCTATTGACTTTCGTTTAGAAGAATATGAACCAGATTCCAAATCTCCTGCGGAAAATGTTAAGTTTTGGAAGAAGAAGGAAAGTGACAAGTGTGGATTAGTGTTGTCCGCTCAAAGAAAAATGAGCCCTTGGTATATAAACAGTGGATGATCCAAACACATGACGAGAGACAAAGGCAAGTTTTTATCTCTAAGTGAAAGCAAGTCAGGAAACGTAATCTTTGGAAATGATGCTCCAGGGAAAATAAAGGGCAAAGGGATGGTGAGCTTAAGTAATGGAAAAGGAAAATCCCAAGATGTTATACTTGTGGATGGGCTGAAACATAATCTTCTCAGTGTAAGTCAAATGTGTGACAGAGGATGTGAAGTGTTGTTCACATCCAAGGACTACAAGATAAAGTCAGTAAACTCAGGACAAGTGGTGGCCAAAGGAATAAGAACAGAAAATAATGTATATGTGTTGAAAGAAAATAGAGAAGAATGTCATCTAAGCAAACATGATGAAAGCTGGTTATGGCATAGGAGACTTGGACATATAAACTTTGACCACTTAATCGAACTCAAAAACCTCGAGGCAGTAAAAGATCTTCCGAGAATATCAAAGCCCCAAGATTCAATGTGTAAACCATGTCAAGTAGGGAAGAAAAACAGGACACGGTTTAAGTCCAAGAGATTTACTTCAACAGAGAAACCACTCCAACTAGTTCATATGGATTTATGTGGACCATCAAGACAGGAAGGCACAGGGAAAGAAAACTACTTCATGTTGATTATCAATGATTACTCCAGACTTACCTGGGTTGCCTTTCTCAAAGAAAAAGCTGAAGCATTTGAGAAGTTTAAAATATTTAAGGCTTTAACAGAGACTCAAACAGGCAAGAGGTTAAAGGCAGTAAGATCAGATCGAGGAGGAGAGTTTATGTCAAGAGACATCAAGGAATTCTGCGATGAACATGGGATCAAGAGAGAATACACAATCCCAAGAACTCTGCAACAAAATGGAGTTGTTGAGAGGCAAAACAGAACAGTGCAGGAAATGGCCAGGTCAATGATGAATGAGAAGAACATTGGTCAAACTTACTGGGTAGAAGCAATACACACAACAGTCCATGTGATTAACAAAGCTCACCTCAGACCACAAAGTGACAAGACACCTTATGAATTATGGTTTCGAAGACCTACCTCAATCAAACACTTCAGAGTCTTTGGGAGTAAATGCTACATAAGGAATAATGATGAGAACCTCGGCAAATATGATGACAACGCTGATGAAGGTATCTTCTTAGGATATTCTACAAACAGTAAAGGATATAGATGCTATAATAAGAGGCTGCATAAAATGGTTGACTGTATTGATGTAAAAATTGATGAAGACACAGCTAAATCTGATGGCCAAAATACATTAACAATCTTCACCGATGTGCCGAACAAGTGAGCCCAGGGACCAGAAATCAGGAGGTGTCATCTGCAAAATAATTATTGTCTCACTGAGGCTGGCATACCCATGCTCGGAATACAATAAAATCATGGCTACCAATCAAATACACTATAGATCCATGTCATATAACTATATAAAGTGTAGCCATGAACAATACACAACGAAGATACATCTTGAAGTCAAAAATATATATGTGTAGAGTATCCATCTTCTTAGAAGCTGATAAGGCCTGATGGCTGGAGATGAGGTCTTTAGAGATTGAGCAACAACTTCAAAATCTTCAAAACTAGGGTAGGAGTGTAATATGAGTGTACGACTTCACTACCCAGAGGTCTTCGACGACTCGTCGGTCATGGACTAGAGAATCTTGATGATCAGACTGAAGGCTTCATTGATTTTGAACAAAGACTTGATTGGACAATCAGGATGGCTGGGTATGAAGGCAAGAGACAAACTGCAAAGGGGTCGACTCAGGCTTGGTAAAAACTTCCCTTAGACAATAGTACAACAAATGATGAGACTCAGGCAGCATGGCATTAACATAATTTTACGAGGCAGGAGACAACACAAACTCTCCATATGTTTGGAAGAATAACCAAACAAAGGAGGACATAGCTCTATGTAGAAAGAATAGCTTCCTAAGGCCATATTAAATCCCAGAGTTTGAAAAACAAACGGACAGATGTGCTTTATCCAAGGGCAACTCATTATGCTGCCAATAAAGAAAATACTTTTCCCTTCCTCTTTTTGGGGTATATTTGATTTTTTTTATCTTTTTCAATAATTTTGG
Source organism: Picea engelmannii (assembly GCA_009831015.1). Taxonomy (NCBI): domain Eukaryota; kingdom Viridiplantae; phylum Streptophyta; class Pinopsida; order Pinales; family Pinaceae; genus Picea; species Picea engelmannii. The sequence continues at coordinate 762,007 of ML789174.1, read as the reverse complement.
AAAAATAATAAAAGAATGTTACGTTAGAAAGGAAGAACAAGTGTTGCAAACATACAAGTTCAGGGCACAGGGACAAGATTGATGTTCAAAGTAAGGACACTCGGGAAATATCCTCCAGGGGCCAAAGGTGTCAAGATGCAGAGGCAAAGTGCTACAGGGCTTGCGTATAAGGCATGCTTTAGATGGTTCAGTTGAGAGAAACATGGAGCTGACATTAGGCCAAAGACACAAGTATGCAAATGTGATTAATACAACACACAATGGTAACGTCCTTCGATGTGAATTTAACAAGCCCAGAGAAGGTAAGCTCAACGGTTTTTCATATTTAGAGAGTCTAAAAAAACGTAAAAGGAGACTCCACTCGGGTACCTTTTTTGAAGGTAGTCTAGTCTGTTCGAAAAAGGGGTAAACTAGCATCAACAAGACGTCTATTCAAAACCATTTTAATGAGTGTGATAAAGACAAGATCACTCGGCAATTTTTTCATTTTTAAGAAGTCTGAAAAAATCTTAACTATGGACTCTGTCAGGAATGTTCTTCTGGACCAGTTTAACGAGTGTGAAAGAATAAGGTCACTCGATGATCTTTTCAATTTTAGGGAGTTTGAAAAGAGATTAACTATGGACTCCGTGGGGGTTCCTTTTTCATACATTTAGTCCCTCAAGCCCAAAAAAGGGGCAAAATGATACCTGAGAGTACTCTTCTAGAGAACTGAAGTTCCTTAGAGTATACCTTTGTTTGTACAATTGACCATCCGGACCGAAAAAGGGGTAAACTATCGCCGGACAGACGTGACTTCAAATTTTAGTTTAACGAGCGTGAAAGGCCACAAGATCGCTTGACAATCGTTTCATGTTTAGAGGGTTTGAAAAGGGCTTAAAAGAAGACCCATTATGTTTTTTGGGAGTCCCGAGGGTGAGGTCAAGAGTGAAAAGGAATCATGCAAATGAGGCTCAAACTAGTAATCATGAAAAACAACAAGGACTCCCGAGCCTACATTCATTAGAGACAACATGGACACCATAACGCAACCGGGATCTTCCTAGGGCATCCATGTTCCGGTAAGCTCTACCACCAACTCGTGACACTTCTAAAGAAACAATGATGGTTCTGTGTCGCAACCTAATGGGATCGATCCTATGGCAAAGGGATAAAGACAACGAGATACAAAAATCAGGGTGTAAACCTAACCTACATGCTCAAGTTGATTATCTGAGGTTTTTCCACAGACCGTCAAAAGTTACCCAAAACTCCAAAAAAAATGTCCTGTTACCCGATCATACCCTTCCAACGCAACTCCTGAATCACTCTAAATGGTCTTTGGTTTAAAGAAAATGATAAGGGGAGCCAAAAAAGTGACAAAAAGAGGCCAAAAAGTCTATAAATAGAAGCTAGAAGCTCATTGTCACCATTGCTGATTTGGAAATTGACTCTGGAGAAAAAAAAAACCTTTGATAAAAGTGGTGATTCTGGGAGCTACAGTGGATGAAACGACCATCTATCTGGACCAAGTATAAACTCTCTCCTCTTGCAATTTAAATCTTTATTTATGCTTTTGGTTTCAATTTTTTGGGGGACATCGACCTTCCAAAGGTCGGCCCTAGGTTCACATGGGTTGTCTTATGATAGGCTGTGTGTACATTCAGGCAGAGGAAAATCTACACGCATGTACATGCGACTGTCATCATTACAGCCCGCGTGGATCCCCTTATTTAATGAAAAAAATAAAAAAAACAAGGGTTAACCCTCCTGAACTTGGTGTTTTGCAGGATGTATGTTCACTGGAGGGAAAGAGAGCATGAGGAGGTTAGTGAGTTGGTCGGGGAAGACCCCAATTATGTTGTTGCCTTAATGCAATGTGGGCTACTCAAATTCTTCCTATGTCCTTTTATGCGGGAACAACCTAGGCTACTGAATGCCTTGGTTGATTATTGGCATCTCGACGCAGAGGCCTTTATGTTAGAGGGGGAGTCACTGGTGCCCATGACAAAGGACATATATTTTTTGACTAGCCTCTCTAGGAGAGGGGAACCAGTCAATTTCTGGACATTTCCTTCGGGGCCTCATAACATATCGGAATTGATAGGACTTTATTGTGAGGCTGGTACAGATCGATCGAGCTCACAGGTTCCCATAGGAAAGATCACAGACTCATCACTGTAGGAGATTGTGTTTCTTATTGAGTGAATGACTTGTTTTGTGGCTCTACATCAGGCATCCTGTGCATAGATGAACTGTGCAGTCCAGTGCTTAAATGCACAAATATTTGATTGGAGCACTACATTGCTAGATTGTATGAAGAGGCAGCTAACAGATTGTCGGTCGTAGATGAAGAGGAACTTCGGGTTCGGGATGATTCTATGCTCTTTCTTCTTTGAAAGGGTTCCGAGCTTCAGTCCTCGAGTGGTGGTAAAAGGACATCAGGCCTCTCTTCCTGCAGTTTGCAGATGGGCAGTGTTACTACCACGACATGGTGGTGGAAGGACCAATGAGTCCTTTGATGATGATTTCTTCGCTTGGTTGTCGCAACAGATCCCAGTCATAGAGGATTACCCTTATGCTGGGATTGATTTCTCGAGAGATCCTAAGATACCAGTACCTCCTGGTGAAGAGCGAGGAGAGATGGGTAAGTTTGCATCATTGTTTTTTTTTTTTTTTTTTATACCAGAGTATTTGACAGATATATGTCTACTGTGTGCAGATGTGAGACCAGTGCGACATGTTGATTATGCGAGAAACAAGTGTCATCCTCGGCCAGGGGACGCACCTGCCATTGCAAGGGGACCAGAAGCGGTAGGAGAGCTTCCAACCAGTGAGGTTGAGAGGGTTTTGAGACGATTCGAGCAAAACTTTACTTCGCTCACCCACACAGTCTCTATGGCAGAGATTGAGGATCTGCCACCATCTATGCAGCCTCATGTAGTGGGGGCACCACGGACGTGGGTTCGATTGTTTTAGCATTTGGCAAACGTTGTTGATCATTACAACAGGGCCCACAGGCCCTGACCTTAGTTAGTCTAGACTTTTCACGTGTCGAGAGCACTACTTGTATATATTTTTTGAGGGCATAAGCCCCATGACTTGTTACTGGTCATACTTTTGAGGCGCTTTTGTCCACCTATGTACTCTGATGATTATGATATTATATATGGATTTTTATGTCTTTTTGTGTCTTATGGATCATATTTTCCTTTAAAAATGTAATTACATGTTTATGTGTACGTCCTTTCATATGTGTGCGAGATGCCAATCTAAAATTTGATTAGCTAGAGTATCTGTAATTTGGTTTAATCTCGTAGGAACATGAAAATATGTAATATAATCAAATCTTTGTTCTAAGAGACGTACCCTAAGGAATCGTCAGTGTAAAGTCGGATCGTGAACACAGTAGACTCTATTTAACTGAGACACAACCAATTGAGCGTCTAAATAGACTCGGAGATGAGAGATACCAAATGACAGGGCGTCACGAAGCAACTCAATAACTGCACTATACTCGGTGACATTTTTTGTGGTGTCACCTAAGCATATACCTCCGGAAGATAATAGCTGGCCTCAAGGTGTAAAAATTACCCAAGCTGCAGAGGCAAGCCTCCGAGTGTGCCGGCTAGCACCGTCTGCATACCCAATGAACACCTCAGATTCACTTGACATTTTCCACAGTGACAAAAGATAACATAAAAAATGACACGTCCATAATACTAAAAGAAACTAGAAAGTAATAGTACAAAGACTATACATATGTTACAAAAAGTTACCCATGGTGACCTGCCTATGAGTAATACTTCTTGAGGTAGATCCCATTTCTAGGCTCTGCCAAAGCATTTCCCTCAAATTCAACCAAACGATAAACGCCCTTTTTTAGAACCTCTTTTATGATGAAAGGTCTGAACCACATGGGTTTGAATTGTCCTACCCCCAAGGTGTCCTTATCTTGGTCATAGACTAGGACAAGGTCTCCTTCCAAGAAAATCCGAGGATGAACATATCAATCATACTGACACTTGAATTTATGTTTGTGAGCCTCGTTGGCCAGGGCCGCATCACGATGCTGCTCATTGATCCGCTCAAGGTATAATAATTGTTCTTCAAGTGGAGAAGTATCTGGAAATAATTGTACTACCAACTTTAGGGACGGGATCTGAAATTCAATAGGCAAGACTACTTCTAGCCCGTAAATGAGTTGAAAAGGTGAGAAACCAATTGCAGTCTGAATAGACGTTCGATAAGCCCATAATGTCGAGTATAACATCAAATGCCAATTTAACTTGCCTGAGTTGATCATTCGTTGTAGGATGGTCTTAAGAGACTTATTTACAGCTTCCACTTGACCATTTTCTTGGGGGTAGTAGGGTGATGAATGTTCTTGCCACAACCCAAGATTTGATGTTAACTCAATCATCATCTGGTTCTGAAAGTGACTACCATGGTCAGTGACAATCTCTCTCGGGACGCCGAACCTTTCTATTATCTAGTTGAATAAAATAAGAGCCCCAGTCTCTCCATCATCTTTAAACGTTGGCATAGCTTCAACCCAATTCGTGAAGTAGTCTATGGCTACAATGATATAACAGTGCCCCCTTGTTGAAGGAGGGTTTCATGTAGTGTAATCAATCCCCCACTTGGTGAAGGGACCAACTGTGATGACATGAAACATGGGAGTGGGATGTGCCCTCATCTTCCGAGAGAAGATTTGACATGGGTGGCACTTCTTGATCAACTCGATACAATCTTTGATTAGTGTCGGTCAGAAGTAACCTGCTCGTAAAATATTTTGGGTTGTTGCCAACCCAGAAAAATGATTGCCACATGCTCCAATATAGCAATCGTTAAGCATGATAATTGCTTCTTTGTGAGTGAGACATCAGCACAGGATGCAGTCTACACCTCTTCGATACAATGTATCATCGAGTATGATATAATTCTTGGCATGATGGCGTATACAGTGATGTTCATCACGAGAAGTAGAGGTGGGGCACTTCAAAGTCTAGAGATAGATAAGTATATCTCTGTACCAGGGATCCGAAGATGTGATCAAAAACATATCTCCTCTGATAAGAGACTCTTCGGGCACAACATCACCTGACTCAATCGGAAGTTCTGAAATAAGTTATGCGAAGACTAATGACTTTTTGGATTTCACTGAAATGAAATCTAAGTCGAACTCCTGGAGGATGACTATCCATCTACTGATCTTTTCGCCTATTACCCGTCATTTCAACATGTACTGGAATGGATTCACAACAACAATGACGGTGGTCTTGCGAAACAAAACATAATGACGGAACTGTTGAACAGCATGAACTGCTGCCAACACAAGTTTTTCAATATGAGAATAATTGAGTTCCGGTCCGACTAGACCTTGGCTCAGGTAATAGATCAGATATTCTAAGAAAAAATCATCTTCCTGAACTAAGACCATGCCAATGGTTGACTCTGCTACAGCTAGGTATAATAAGAAATCTTTGTTATAGTTAGGTGGCCGAAGAAGAGGGGCAGTTGTGAGGGCATGTTTCAACACTTCGAAAGAGCATTGAGCGGCATCGTCCCAATAAAAAGGAACGTCTTTCTTCAGTAAGCGCATAAATCCCTTTGTGATCTTGGCATAGTTAGCGATGAAACGTCTTAAAAAATTCACCTTGCCCTGTAGACTTTGAAGTTGAAGGATTGTGCGTGGGGGAGGCAACTGAATTATTGCCTCAACCTTGAGAGGATCGACCATGATCCCTGTTGTTGACACTATGAAACCTAACAAACGTCCTGAGGTTACGCAAAAGATGCATTTGTTTGGATCAAGCGAATCCAGAAGTAGTGACATCGCACAAAGATAATTTGGAGGTGTGTGGGATGATCCGTTCTCTTGCGAGATCGAGATGCTAAATCATCTAAATAGGCCTCGACTATATGCTTGAGATCATGGAAAGAAAAAGACATGGCCCACTGAAAGGTCGTGCCAGCATTTTTTAGACCAAAGGGCATATTACGATACGCGAATATACCCCATGGAAAAATGAATGTCGTTTTGTGTTGGTCTTCGGGTTTGATTTGTATTTGATTATACCCTGAAAAACCGTCCATAAAAGAGAAAGCCTCGCAACCTACACATTCATCAATTATCTGGTCGATGAATGGTGTGGGAAAATTGTCTTTTGGACAGGTCTTGTTCAAATCACGGAAGTCCGTACATACACAAATCATGCCCTGTTTCTTATTGACCGGCACAGGATTTGACACCCATTAGGTCAAATGGATAGGATAGATAAAACCGAATTTTAGCAGTTTTTCAACTTCAACCTTAATGGTTGTTGCTTTCCTAGGATTAACTGGACGAAGCTTCTACCGAATAGGCTTGGCATCTGGATAAGTTGTGATTTCATGTTCGACTATTTTTGGATCGATGCCTGGCATTTCCTCGTAAGACCAGGCAAAAATGTCGTGGAACTCTTTAAATAGATCTATGTATATTTGAATCTCTTCGGGGGAGCAGTCAACTCTGACGAAAACATTCTCCATGACGCCAGGGGTTCTGGAGATATTGATCGGTATGGTTTCAGTGATGGTTTCCATATTACCCTCGGCATAAACCTCGTGTGTAGCTAAAGGATTAATAGGACAAGACCTATCTCTAGTCATAGTCAAGGTGAATTATCCAGCTTCAATTTTGTTTAACTTTGGGAGGAAGTATGATCTGTGATGAAGATCATCCCAAGGTTTGTCTGGACTAATCATTGCTTCAATTACTGCTTTGTCAGAGGGCAATACTAATCTAACGAATCGGTGTTAGTGAGAGAACCTTGAGCCCAAAGAGGCTCTAGAGGTAGATCTAACTCTTGTGCAGGAGTTGTATCTGTGTCGGCCAAAGCTTGCTGGACTAAAGAGTACGCTACTTCAGCTACGGACAAGGGCATGGACATGCCCAGGTGCCCTTTCCCTTCCATCGTGGCCGATGGGGAAGGAATTATCCATGACCCATTGAAGTAAGTCGTTTGAAATGATGAAACTTGGAAAATCTCAACCTTATGGTGGTCGGATATGAATTTGGCATTGCCTTGAGGGGGCGGGTAATTGAAGGTACCCATCAAAGATGGGCACAAACCAACCCCTACGTTGACTACGCCGAGTTGGGGATTATTAATCATCAGGACCGTGGATACCCCCAATAAAGGGTCAGGTCTGGAGAAAGACAATTGATCAATGGTCACAATCTGGTCCTCATGTGGAAAAAACAAGACCCGAAAAACTGTAGCAACCACTGCTTGCATGGCGTAATTCCAACTCCTTCCTAACAAGAGATTGTATTTAAGGGACRCGTCGACTACTTCTACCTCGACGCACATTGTCTTCCCTCCTAACTGCACGGGGAAAGAGGGGATGATACCATGTGGTCAAAATGAACGACTGTCAAAAGCARTGAGAAGAGTAGGTGACAGAGACAAAATGGGTTGGCCAATGGCCTTCCAACATGCCAACGACATAACACATGTTGAGGCACCCTCATCAACCACCGTGCGGAAAATATTCCATGTAAAAGTTTTCATSGGGTGAGCCACTACTATCTGAAACGCTACGTGGTAAGGCAGAAGAGGTTTTAATTCGCTTGTATCCAGCATGATGGTACCCGGATTACAAGTCTCAGTAGATCCTAAAGTGGCTAACAAGGCTTTCCTCTGGGAAGGGCAGCTTTGGAGGACCTCCAAAGAGGACATCGCACAAGGGGTTTGAGACAAATCATCCACCACAGAATAGTTCTGGGTGGCCCTTGCATTTGGGTTGTGAGAAGCTTTTTTGAATGCGCCTTTTGGGATGCATGTCATTGTTTCTCCCAAAGTCTTCTCAATCTGTAGAGGAAGAGATGGGATTTCGGTTTCTTTTCCCTTCTCAGAAGTGCTTGGTTTAATGTAGTCATGCACTCTAGTTGATATAAAATCATCACCTTTCATCATATACACATTCGCGGATGAGGGATTGTTCGAAGACGGAGAGGGTCCTTGACTGCCCCCTTCCGCGCTTGTAGAGGCTTGGGTTAGGTTTTTTCCATGCTGAAATGGATTGGTTAACATGACAATTTGTTGCTATGTCACAAAATTTTGGGCCTCTGCAAGCCGAGGACATTGGTGGGTTGGGTGGTCTTCCATGCACAGGTTGCATGGATGCCTCGCCTTTCATTTCTCAGTGTTGACACCACCAGCATTATTAGTGGGTTTCTTATCCCCCTTACCCTTCTTTCATTGTTTTTTCTTTCCTTCAGGTTGTTGGGTGGCCTTTGGATTTGTCGATTGCACTATGTGTACATCCGATGTTTTAGTAGGGGGAGCAGCCAAAACAGTAGTTTGGTTGGCCGTTGTGTGTTGTATAGACAATTGCTGCAATTGCTTCATCAGTTTCTCAGTGGGCTTTGTTTGTTCTGAACCAACAATACCATTGGCATGTGCTCCAGATCTCTGTATGGTTTTAACAAGTATTGAGTGTGGCACATATGGAAAGATCTCGTATAATAAACCAGACTGAGAATAGATTAGCTCAAGTTGTTGAGCTCTCATGATGGCATCTTCTTCAAAAAACACTCCCGATGTCGCGACGTCTTTGGATAACTGTGGGACCAAAGACTTAAGGAACCACTCAAGCAGGAGTACTGGTGGGACTGGCACCTTAATTAAACTCTTCTGGCATCTCCATTCTCAGATGTGATCAGAGATATGGTCTGCTTTTGTCTATGTGAAATTGGCCAGCAATTATGTGCTAGCGTCATATCTCACAGGTAATTGGAAATGGTTTAGGAAAGCCATTGCCAATTCGTCGAAGGAAGAGTATCTTAAGGGGTCGAGCTCAATGTACTATTTCGCGGCACTCCCGATGAGAGTATGTTGAAACAATCGCAACTGTATGGAGTCATATTTCAACGAGTTAGATGAGCACCAAAGATGGAAGGTGTTCACATGATCCCCTAGATCTTTGTTAGGCTTGGCTTTGAATTTTGGTATGTCTGAAGGCAACTTTGTCAGCATAGGGGGCCAACACGGATCATGACAGATAGGGTCATTCAACAACCTCGTCAAATCTGGAAAATGCAAGGTTGCCAGGAAAGGTAGTTTGGGTTGTTGGTGATAACCATGGAAAAAGGGACCTGGAGTTTGACTGGCACTAAGTTGCCAGGAAAAGTTCAGCTGCTAGCCTGGGTTCTGGTAAAAACCATGTCCATGACCAGCGTATGGATTTTTCACATGAGGAGACATCATCACCTGATTCCCAAAATAGGACATAGATGGTTGGGCATGCATTGCATTCGGAGGTCTTTGGGAAGGGTTGCCCCATGCCGATCCCATGGGGATAGGAATAGTACCTTGTTCGGGGTTCCATTGGTTATGAAACGAATTGCCCTAGATCGACATTCCTGATGAGGGAACTGATTCTTGCCAAGAATTCCAAGGCCCTACTGCAGAAGAAGTTCCTGGGTTTTCCCCCTGTGTAGGAATAACACCCTGCATAGGAATAGGTTTTCCGTAACCAGGATTGCCATTAGTCGGGAAAGCAGTTGACGAGAAAGTGTTGTTACCAAATGCACCAAACAAAGAAAATGATGTTGAACCTACCGTCATATTATGCGAAGGTGGTCCTTGACTCCCTACTCCAAATAAACTATGGTGTGTAGGTGGCCCGACGAATTTCTGGTGGGTACCATCGAGCGAAGGGGACGAAGGAGGTATATGACCTCCCCCATAAGGGAAAGCATTAAAAGGAGCTGAAGTGCCCCCTATGTGACCTTGCAGAGGAGTGTTAGAGCTCCCTGCCCCCAAACCTAAAGTCTGTGAAGTGGAGTAGGAAAGTACAGGACTTGTACCTGAGCTAGGCATCCCGTATGAGAATGGAGGGCCTGTCGCACTAGGTGTGAAAGGGGTTGTGGCCACCGCCATAGATGGCAATGGACTACTGTGCGAGGTAGAGGCGGTCGAGACCATGGTGGCTCAGACCGGTGATGGTGGGTTAGGAGGTGGAAACTCTCTTGTGGTGACAACCATAGTGGGAATTGAAGAATTCCCAGAATGAGTGACAACATTTGTTTCCATTGCTGCGTGCAACATTGTCTGGCACTCGTAAGGATGAATTGGTACGATGATGGGTGCCAAAATATCAGTGGTTGGAGTTTCATATGGACTAAGAGCTTTCACTCCAAAGTCTAAAATGGTCGTTTCCTTCGGATGTTGGTCGGGTACAATTTCGTGTGACCCGGTCGCTTCAAAAGACCCTTGTTGGTCTAGCTTTTACCTTAGTGGTGGCAGAGGTGGCTCCAGTGTAACCAGTGATAGGCCCAGAAGCCTTCGTGACTGGCAGAGCTCGTAATCCTCCACTGTGTGAGAAGATCAAAGACACCCTAGGGCTTTCTATTCGTTCAAAAAACAACACACACTAAAAATATCCCTCCAAGATAAAACAAGCAAACACTAAACTAATTGGAAGAATAGTTACAAAAACCAACACTAGAGCAACTTACCGGTGCAAGTGAAACTCGAACACGGAAGCACCCTCCGGGTATACTCTACAAAGCATGGCCCAATGTCTGTCCTAGGTACCGTGGTATACCCTCACAGTCACCTGTGTATGTCTCTAAAAAGATAGGCAACTAGGTTGCCAGCGCGCAAATAGTCACCAGGCGGGTACAGTCGAAAGTCAGGTAGACCACAATGAGCAGGGTATCGAGCCTGAAACCTGTCAAGGTTATCGAAGGCAAGTGGTCTGGAAGACAATTGAGGACCTCGAATGTATTCGAGACCCACGAAGCTCCGTGGCAAATGCAATCGACGGAATCCCAAGACAAGTCCTTTATATGTGTTCTCCACTATGATTGGTCCAGCTTTGGAGGGGTTATCTCCGCTACCTTTCCACACACGACCTCGTGTTTATCCCCTGTGTTAGAGGGGGGTCCTGGATAACTTTCACGATACTAGACTTTGACACTCCCTAACTCAGACTCCAATGTTTGATTTTAATGGCCTTGAAGAGTTTCCTCTCCAACCTAATTCAAGGCGCTAACCCTAAACTAGTTGGTTGACCCTACAAACATAAAAAGTCTAATGAATTTTAGATTTAGCGTTAATTTTTATGGCTTGTCTTAGGTCAAAGGTTATGAAAGTGAAACTAGTGATGTTTGAAAGATGAAAGCAAAAATAAACATTAAGCTGGAAACAAAATACCTTCACTTAACTGAAATCTTAAACAACTTTTCAAACTTAAAATTTTTCTAAGATCTTTGAACAACAAACTCAAAGTAGGATTTCACTCGACTACGAGCTACTTATGATCTAAGTAAACCATCAAGAACTTATGAAAGAAAATACTTTTCCCTAGTTACTAATGCAAAACAACACTTTTTAACCAAACAAAGAAATAAAAGATTTTATTTATTTATTTGAATGCTCACAAAGAAAAAAGGAAAAATATCAACAAGTCAAAACCAAGAAAACCATTGGCCTAAGCGCAGATCGAAAAGAGTCACATTAAAAATCACACACAAGCAAATTAAAATTGGACTCTGACACTTGTATAAAAACCCTATAAAAGAAAATTTTGAAGAAAAACTTCTTAATGAAAAAGAAATCTATTGTTGTGATCAAACCTAAGTTACTAACCGCTATGACAGAGACCCAAAAACCTAAGAGTTATAAATCTTGTGAGAGGAAAGGATGACTACCTCACCTTCAACAAAAAGTTTCTCCACGAGCACACTACTGACAGTTCAACATCAAGCGTGTGCACGCGAGCTGTGGAAAGTTAGAGAGCGGGTACACTTGTGCTGGCCTTATACAGGCCGCATGTATCCCTGAAACTCTGAGACAAATGAAAATCCAAGAAATCTAGCCCAGGCAGAGACTACTGGTACTGAGAACTAGAATCTCTTGAAGATTCAGACACTTACTTTAACAAAAAAAAAGAAAACAATTCAAGGAAAACTTCATAGAACAAACCAATCTGAGGTGAAACCTAAGTTATAGACTGCAAACAACAAAGACTAGAAAGAGTTCCAGAAAACCCCTGAGAAGGACTAATTCTGACAGGGAAGAGGATGACCGCCTCTCTAAAAGAAATTTTCTAGAATCATACACACGACTGACACTTTCTCAGCTAGCGTGTACACGTGGGCTATGAGAATGTAGGGCATGGGCACACGCATGCAGACCTTATACAGGTTGCGTGTACCTCTGCGGGTCTCGGAAAAAAAATACAGTCAAGCAAAGAAACAAAGATAACTGGTATGGAAGACCAAAATCTCTGTTAGCTCAGACTTTTGCAGAAACTTTAAAAACAGGAAATGAAACCAGTTCTTAAAAATACCCCAGACAAAACATTCCCAGAAACCCTAGATAGTCCCCAGTATGGTCGCCAATTCTGTTGTGAGTGGGAAATCCCTCTACGAACTAGCACTTAGGGTTTTATCATGCATGCAGAAAATACCTAAATATTCCTACTTTCTACCCTCGTCCCAGACCTAATCCCCATTATTCTTTAAGAAAATACGTAGTTAAGAAGATCAAGTGAGCATACCTTATTTCGGGCGTTTGATATTGATCCTTCTTCATGCTTGATCGCTCTTTGACTGCATCTCTCCTCCCAAGGCTGACCTGCATTCACACAAGACAAACAAAGAACTCCACATGCATTTGATCTACAGATTAATGGGTTAGATATTCAATCAAGATGTATGCAATAAACCATGAAAACCTCATATGGCGGGATGGGAAAAGTACTTCTTTATTATTAATTTCAACAAATCAACTTACAATGATGAAGCCGGCTACTGCTCCACGAGCTTGGTCCTGGGCTCCTCTTCAACTATCCTCCAACTTATTTTCTCTATATTTCTCTTTGCACAAGGATGACTAAAGGTTGGGACAAAGGGAATGCGCAATCGGGTATAGTTTCTTTACTATGATTCTCCTCTTCCAAATGGGACCCCTAACCCTTCTTTTATAGGCTAGAAGAAGCTAGGTATTTGGTCAAACTTTTGTCCATGCATGGCCGAAAGGTTTAGTTAACTTACCCAAAGTTGTGTGTTTCGTCAGCAACTTTCCTTTTTTCGTGCTTTTGTAGGTACACGCGGGTTGTATTGGGTTAGCTAGCATGTACACGTGTGCAGTAATGGAGCAGGGCGCATGGGCCTTTATAAAAGGGGTTTTTAAGAAGAGTTGTTCAACAGTGTGTTGGAAAAGAAGGAATCTGAGATGGCCTGATGCCAAGTAAGCATGTCTGGTACAAATTAGGGTTATAATAGGGATGATCTAGGATCGGGTGGTCGAAAAAAGGAAGTTCAATAACAAGAAATTGACACCTCAACAATCGATTACAAAGTAAGTACTGAACCTATCATTGGTTCTTCAATTTTGGTTGATACCTCAAAAGTGGATGAACAACAAATGAAGGTAGAGCCATCAGAGCATATGAAAGAAGTCCAGGAACCAATCCTAGAACATATACACACAACAGGGAGTCTGGGAAAAACTCTAACCTGGGGAGAACAACAAATCCCTGAGCATGTTGATGAGGTCACTGACATACATGTGATCTCTTATGACAGGAAGAGGAAACATATCATGAATAGGACCACCAAGAAGAGAAGACTCACGCTGGATAGCTCAATTCTCATCACCATAGAGGAGAAGTTGCTCAGTACAGTACATGCAAAGACGTCTGAGCTCATCGGCGTAGGGATGGAAATCATAGATGCCATGTTGGATTGAGAAAGGAGAGATGAAAAGGAACTGGCCACTACAATAAAGGAGCTCGAGCATCTGCACCATTTGGAAAAATATTATCAAGATTCAATGCAATCCACAGTGTTTCTGAGGAGTGAGTTCCAGGATGCTTATGCAAAGTTTAGAGACGAATGACATATTTTCGCTACAGGTATAGCCGATTTCCAAGAAGATGCCCTTATGGCACTGGGAACCTGCAAGGATGTGGAGTGGTGGTATGAAAAGGCATACCAAGCAGTAGAAAGGATTGATTACATCAACACAATACAAAAGGGTCGAGACGCAAAAGAGCATGGTATTTGAGTGCTAAGGGATAGTAGCATCTCTTGGATCAGGAAAGCAGTGGAATATTGGGTAAGCATGTCCCAGGAACCTCAGTGGGAGATACAAAAGAAGTGGGACGAGTGTGAAAAAGGGTGGGAAAAGATTAATCGGGAGATGAAAGGCATTGGCCTCCTATAATTTGGCTCACCCGAAGACTTTGTCGACCTACATGACATAGTCAAGTGACATGTAGAACAAGACTCTGCATGGAGAGCGAAGATTTCATAGGTGGTGAGCATGGCACCGGGTCAGATACAACATTTTATGGAGAATCCAATCAAGGCTCGTGCATTTCTGCAATGATTGAGTGCCAAAATAGTCAAATACAGAGAATGGGCAGTAAAAGTGAAAGAAACTCTTTCATCCCTGATGGACCAGCACAGGTTCTCGTATGCCAACACATGCAAGGATATTTTTGTCAAGTGGTTGGAATATGAGAAGATTCATCCACTCCAGTAGAACCATGAGATGATTCTCAGAGAACAAAGAGATCAAGTGCCACATGGCAATATTTTGTTTTACTTAACTTAAACTTGTAGCAGCTATTTTTAGTTTGTGATAATTTATAAATAAAGGGATTGACCTTTTAGCAAGGGTCGATGGTTTTGGGAAAGACCCTCTTTTTTGGAATTGTAATGAACTATTTCTGAACAACCTTAATTGAGAACTCATGTTTAAGACCAGAGACAAAATTCATTTTTTTTTTATCAAAGGTGTTATGTGATTGGATTGAGGAGGAATTACTTCCAACTTTATTTCAATAATTGATGTTGTAACGAGTAAGAGCCTCTAAATCTATTTATAAGTTATTTGTTTCAATATCTTTTCAGTTCTTTTGTTCTTAATAATGGAAAAAAAATTGTTGTGTTAATGTGTGATTGATGTTAGAGCTAAGGAACCTATTTTTCTTGCCACCATTTTATTACATGTATATTTTTCTTACGATAAGTGTATCTCAGTCAATGATTAAATACCAGCAAGTTAATGTATTAGTACTAGGCTTGTAATAGGTGTGAATATATTTGTCTACATGCTTGAGCACGAGGGTTATCCCAAGCTCATCCTTCTTCAACAGTTAAGAATCCCTTCTACCTATTGGTTTATACCAGTACACATCATTTTATCAGATTCATCTAATAAAAAAAAAGACAAAAAGAGAACGTTTAAACTGAAGGAGGAACTTTCATAGGAAGATATCATGTCAATCACCACATAAAGCCCATCAATAAATTAGATAGATCGAAAGATATGGAGAACCATTCCACCATCAAACGCTACAAAGTCTAATTGGTCCTCTAAGGCGGGTTTGGTTCCTGTTGTTGAGTTAAAGGGATCTCGGTCCCCTCAACACCATTTGATGTTGAATCTTTCACCCTGTGGAATACATAACTTTCCAAGATGATACAAAATCTTATCATGCACATAGTAATTCAATTCCTCTACTTGGTTAGAATGACAAAAAGTTGCATAAACCTCTTTAAAATAAACATCTAAAGCATATTGTTCAACATAGTTCTCATGCATGGTAGAATTATGCTTAAGAATAACTGAAGCACTAACAATAGGCCTAGAAAGCATATCAACAACTTTGTTATAAATGTCTTTCTTATACCGTATAACCAAGTGTAATTGTTGTAGAAAACCCATCCATCTGAAGTGTCTTGCTTGATGTAGCTTTGTTTGTGATTGTAAGTATTGCAATGGTTGATGATCTATGTGAATTCTAGTTTATTTTCCCAACAAATAATGTTTCCATTTTTTCACACTTTGCACCAATGCATACAACTCCTTATCATAAGTAGGATAGTTAATCACAACACCATTAAAAGTTTCAAAATGAAAATGAATGGTCTTACCATGTTGCAACAAGACTGATCCCATTGCATAATTACTTGCATCTATCTGGATCTCAAATGGCTTACTCAAATTAGGAAGTGCAAGAACTGGAGTTGAACTAATCTTCTCCTTCAATGCATCAAAAGTTTTTTTTTTCTTGCATCTCCATTGGAAAACTTGTTTGATGCTTGTCATTGCATGTAATGGAGCTACAATTGAAGAGAAGTTAGCAATAAACTTTCTTCACTTCTCCAATATTGGGTTGCTCCCAAAAATCTTCTTACCTCCGTCACATTGTTTGGCTTGGGCCAATCCAAAATGACTTTGGCCTTGGAAGGATCAATTTTCAGTTCTCCTCCTCCAACAATATGTCCCAAATAAACATGTGATGTCTTTCTAAACTCACATTTAGACATCTTCATAAACAAATTTGATTTCTTTATGACATCCAAAACTTGCTTTACATGCATAATACGCTCTTCAAGATATTTGCTAAATATCAAAATGTCATCCAAGTAGACAATCACACAATCATCAAGAAAAGGCCTTAAAACATCATTCATGACTCTCATGAATGTATCATGAGCATTAAAAATTCCAAATGGTATTACCATCCATTCAAAAAAACCATTCTTTGTTTTGAAAGATGTCTTCCACATGTCTCCTTCAACAATCCTAATTTGATGATATCCACTTCTCGAATCCAACTTAGTAAAATACTTAGCATCTTTCAATTGATCAAGCAAATCATCAATTTTAGGAAGAGGATAATGATTCTTTACCACAATCTTTTTCAAGGCTCTGAAATCTACACATGTGCAATGTACCATCTTTATTTGGCACTAAAACAATTGGTGACCCACATGGCGATGTGCTTGGCATGACGACCCCTTTGTCAAGCAACTCTTGGATTTGTTTTTTTATTTCAGCATTCTCCATGACTAGCATCCTATACATACCAATGTTTGTAAGACCGCAATCTTGTTGCAATTGTATTTCATGTTGGATACCTCTTTTAGGAGGAAATCCTTTTGGTTCATGAAACATCTCATCATATTGGTTAACAACCTCATATAAATCAGATTTCAAATTTGCATCACAACCTTGGAAAGCTTCTTTTTCAACATTGTCTTTGGGTTTGATCATCAAGAGTACAAAATTCTTACTAGAATTGACTAATCTCTTCATTTGACCAACATTAACAAGTGACAAATTCATCTTCTTTGTATGTGCTCTAACAATGTACTCAAATCCATTTTTAAACAAATGATATTTGTTCTCATGACGATGAAAGATGGCTCTCCTATCATATAAATATGGGCTTCCCAACACAATACCACAAATATCCAATGGAAAAACATCAAGCTCTACCTCATCTATAAAGTTTGCAGTGATGGAAAATCTAAGTTTACACTTTCTTGTCACATGCAATTTGGAATTGTCACATATCCATCCTAAAGGGTATGGTTTAGGATTTGGAGTAGTTTCCAATTTTAATTTCTTGACAGTGTCTTCAAATATGAGGTTTGCTTGAGATCCAGTATAAAAAAGATTATATATCTTGGTATTCTTTGAAATAACCCTTATGTGGAAAAGCTCTATTCTTTCTTTTTCATGTTGAGTTTCACTAAGTCTACTACTACTTGAAGAACTAGTACTTGCAATAGAATCCTTACCTTGAAAACCCATGGCTGTAATTTTTGTTTCATCTCCCGAATCATAACCTAAATCATGTTGTGTAGTTGCAGTAATCTTTGGTTTCCCCTTATGGATAACATTTTTGGGTCTCATTTCAAGATGAAGTTTCCAACAATGGTCTTCATCATGGAAATCTTTTGAACAATTTTTACATGAGAGTTTCTCTCCCTCTTTCTTGACTGAAGCATTATTTCTTCCATTTCCTTTGAATTTCCTCTTTCCCTTGTCTCCCTTGAAAAGTGGCTTCTTGTTGCCTTCTCGAGGTTCATTCCTCCCTCTTGCTTCCAAATGAGTTGCATGTACACAAACTTCATCTATATTTGTAGGGTTAAACATAAGTATTGTGTGCCTTGAGTAGCTATGCAATCCTCTAATGTATTTCAGTAAAGTTTCTTGAGAATATAAATCTATACCCAAAATCAAAGCTCTTGTTCTAAATTCTTGAGTGTAGCTTTGCACACTTTTCCCTTTAGCTTGTCTAAAACATTTCCAATCCATAATAGCTTTTTTCATGTATGCTAATGGATAAAATTGTCTTTTAAGTGAAACAATAAAATCATTCCAAGAGGATAAAAATTTACCATGTTTCTTCATGTCCTTTGTTGGCATACTTACAGACAGAAGGCAAAGGCAACATGTGTGTGTTTGTCATTGATGGTGAAGATCAACACAATCAACAGCACAACGATAATGGCATGGAAATGGAAAGATCAACAGTGAAGAACAATAGTGATTATTGTATCCCATTCAGAATTCCCGATGACCTTCAGATCTAAATTTAGATAGGAGAAGCGTGCAGTAGAAGAGAACATATATCAGGCGTTAGATCTGAGCTTGAAGACTGATCGTCGTTGGATCCAGAAGAAGGAGCACGATCTTTACGTGCAAGATGAAGCGGGCTTACAAAGTCCCAAAAGCATGAGGACTGTCCATATTCAAGAAGGACACGTGGAGAGCGAATATAATTTCATTGACTTGCACATTAGAGGAGTCAATAGAGCGTGGTGTGAGATCAGCGCAATATCCAAAATCCTGAAATGATCTGGGTCATTGGATCGAGGATTGATATGGACCATTGGATAGAGGTATGTTGTGGACCGTTGGATGCAAAGTACATGTGGAAAGAGGTCAGCATTTGGCTAAATAGAAATCCAAAGGAAGGAGGTTCTCTATCCTTTGAAATTGTGAAACACAAAACCATGATTTAATCTGATTCGTCGATCAAAGGGAGAGCAGGGACCATTTATCTGGCTCCATTTCAGAGTTTCGAATACCAGGAGTTGGAGGAGTCAATGAGACTCATGACAAACGTGCGAAATCACGAAGCGCTCATTTGATTGGCGAGTGTTCATAGCGCATGGTCACATCGTCAAGAGTTGGAGGGAGGAGCTAGTGCAGCCAAGATCTATTTCGGTGATCGCGACATGGAGAGTCGAGACCCTTCATCCCAGGAGTCCCAAAGTTGCGAATCGCAAAGTGCTTTGTGGATAAGTGCCTGGTCACCACCAGTGGTCACGTGAGGGGAAGAACCTAGCAGTGCTAAGCTCCATTTCGGAGTTTCGACGATCGTGACTTGGAGTGTCGAAACCCTTCATCACAGGAATGACAAAATGCGAAATAACAAAATTCAAATTCTGTTTAGCATTTGGTCACAACCAGTAGGCATATGAGATAAACGCGAGACCCTGCGGAATTAATCCAATGGTGCTGATTAATTGGGAATATGATCGAAGGGATATTGTTGCACTTCACAGTTAATTGATTAGTTACGATTCAGTTAGCAGAACTGAATCATAGTTCTTGGACGTTTGGTGATTCAGTTGTTGATGCGTTTTCTTGGAGATTCAAGGTGTAACTGAATAGGTGGTACAGGATAAAATGGAAACACAATGACTGTGGTAGTTTGGTTGTTCGAACTGAAAAAATAATTGAACTGTAAGAAAAGTAAAATTACAGTATGCATAGTGTGAGATAAAAATCAGAGATGTTGAACAGACAGAAGCAAGAGCAGAATTGCAGAACAGTTTGAAGAAAAGCATAATTGCAGAACAGTTTGAAGTAGAGCAGAACTATAGAATAGGTAGAATCATAGAAGAATTGTAGAATGGATAAAAGCAGAGAAGAATTGCAGAACAAAGAAGAAGTGGTAAGAATTGAAACACTTGTATTGTTGGTTATTCAATCATTTATTTAGAAAATAGGGAGGTAGGGTGGTGCTAGGGAGGACTGTGGTGCTAGGGAGGATTGTGGTCCTCTGATATTCAAGTTGGTTCTTGAATATTGGAAGTTGCATCTTTTATCTAGTTTTGGCTAGAAAAGATGGTGGCAGGGTGGTGCTCGGGAAAACACAAAGTTTTTTGTATGCAATTTGGTGCTTGTATAAGTCCAGTTGGTGTTGGAACATTTAGGGAGTTGATGCTTCATTCTAGTGGGTGCTAGAGAAACCAGAGAGTTGGTGCTCTCAACAAGTTGGAGCTTGTAAAACTGAGGTAGTAGCCTCACTTTGAGTTGGTGCTCAAACATAGATGATGTACAAAACTTAAAATACTGCCTATCATTCGAAGAAGAAGAGTTTTTTTCCATTTATGGGTTTCCTCGTGAAAATTTGTCTCTGTGTATATCTTATGTGTGACTGATGTTCATTATTCATGTTTTTCATATGTTGTATAATATTGATGGTCACTTGGAAGAGATTAAAAATTGTTTGAATAGTCATATATTGTTTAAGCACAGTAACAACTGATTCACCCCCCACCCCCCCTCTTAGTTGTCTTAGTATTTTCAACAATTGATATTAGAGTGAGGTTCCTTTATTTAAAGGTACATCTATAAGCTTAAACATGACAAGTCATGAAGGGACTTTAGCCAATAAGCCTCCTCTCTTTGATGGAACAAATTTTGTCTTCTGGAAGATTAGAATGAGAACATATTTAATGGCCTTAGGTGCTAATGCTTGGGATGTAGTAGAGACTAGATATGTAAAGCCTGTTGTGATAGATTCCAAGGATAATAAGTTAGAATTTAGATTTAATGCTAAGGGAATGAATGTTATCTTGAATGTACTTGTTGAAGTTGAGTTTGTAAAGGTGTTGCATCTTGAAACTGCCAAAGCAATGTGGGATAAACTTATTAGCAGTTATGAAGGAAATGAGAAAGTAAAAGATGCCAAACTTCAAACATATAGATTGAAATTTGAACAACTAAAGATGAATGAAGATGAAATAGTCAGCAAGTATTTTTTAAGAGTTGAAGAGCTTGTGAATGCCATGAAGGGTCTTGGTGAGAAAATTGAAGAATCATTTTTAGTTCATAAGATTTGAAGATCTCTGCTTGATAAATTTAATCCAAAAGTCTCTGCAATAGAAAAACTAAATGATATTAAAACTATGAATATTGATCAACTCCTAGGAACTCTAACTGCATATCAAATGAGAATTAGCGAAGATAAATCCATCACTAGAGAAGCATCGTTTGAAGAAGACAAGAATACTGATTCAAAATTAGATGATATTGAGGCAAAATTTGTGAGAAGGTTAAAGAAAGGATCGGGAAAATATCAAGGAAAGATCCCCTTCAAATGTTTTAACTGTGGTAAGATAGGTCATTTTGCATCTAATTGTCCTCACCAGAAAAAGGACCAAAAATCTGATGATGAAAATAAATACAAATTTAAGAAATATAGTAAAAAGAAAAGTGTGTGTGCAAACAATGATGACTCCTCATAAGACATAGATAGTGATTCATCCTGTGAAGACAAAGTGAATAATTTTATGCTTATGGATATGGGAGATCTTGATGATGAACATTTAGGAGGTGAAATGGATGATGAAGAAGCTGTGGTGGATATGGAAGGTGAATTAATCAACACTTTGGAAGAAATTGACAGACTCACATGTAAGAAGAGAAAACAAAAACGGTTGTTGATGCAGTTTAAAATGAATGATAAAAAACCTGATGAAGACTTTTCTCTACTAAAAGTGGAGTTAGAAGAGGCAAAGAAAATAGAAGACATTCTAAAACAACAGTTATCAGAGAAGAAAGCGAGGTGTGAAGCCTTAGAAGAAGAGATAGTAAAAACCAAAAAATAAATGGAGAAGTTTAAGGCATTGTATCACCAAAATCTATCAAGTATTAAAGCCTCAAAAGAATTAAAACTTCCATTCTAAATCATCAAAGGAATCCAAAGTTGAAAGTTGGCTTGGGATATGAAGAAGGATCAAGTAGTGATCATCCAAGTAATGTAGAACCCATCAAGTTTGTCAAATCTACAATTGTTGACAACAACCACTCTACATAAACAAAGAAAAAAAATCAACCACCAAGAAGGAATGAAAGTAAAAGTACCAGAACCGAATCTGTAGATCAAAGAAACTATCAGCATGGAAGAAATCGACCCACTCAAAGAAGACAGTCTTTTTCCAGGTACAAAGGATTTTTCTATGGATATTGTTTTTTCTGTTCTAACTTTGGTCACAAAGCTATAACTTGTTCTTTAAGATTTAGATATGAGAAATCAAGTTATTCAAGGAATAATTATCTACCACCACAAAGATTGAGACAACCAAGCAACAAACAATCACAGACTATAAATCATGTGATGACTGGGAGAAGGACGCAGGTGAAACATAACAACAATTATGGGCATAACAATCGTTATTATCTATTATTCAGTGAACCAGAATGTTACAATTTCCATAATTATGGACATAAAGCTCCAGACTGTCGCTTAAGGAACTATAAGCCAGATCTGAATCCTGCTGCTGAAAATTTCAAGGTTTGGAAGAAGAAAGAAGATGACCAGCGTGGATTAGTGTTATCAACCCAAAGACAAAATAATCCCTAGTATATTGACAGTGGATGTTCCAAACATATGACTGGAGACAAAAGTAAGTTTCTAACTCTAAGTGAAAACAAATCAGGGAATGTAACTTTTGGAAATGATGCACCAGGAAAAATAAAAGGTAAAGGAATGGTAAACCTGAGTAATGGCAAAGGAAAAGCTCAAGATGTGTTGTTTGTAGATGGTCTGAAACATAATCTATTAAGTGTCAGTCAAGTTTGTGACAAAGGGTGTGAAGTTGTTTTTACTTCTAAAGATTGTAAAATAAAGTCGTTGAATTCGGGACAATTGGTTGCAAAAGGGATAAGAACAAAAAACAATGTCTATGTGTTAAAAGAAGAAAAAGAAGAATGTCACTTAAGCAAATATGATGAAAGTTGGCTATGGCATAGGAGACTTGGACACCTAAATTTTGATCATATAATCAAGCTTAGAAACAATGGGGCAGTAAAATATATTCCAAAGATATCAAAGCCCTATGACTCTGTTTGTAAACCTTGCCAGATAGGAAAGCTTACTCGCACTCAGTTCAAATCTAAAAACTTTCCTTCAATAGAAAAACCTCTCCAATTAGTACATATGGATTTATGTGGACCAACAAGAAAAGAACGTACAAGAAAAGAAAACTATTTTATGTTGATTATTGATGATTATTCTAGACTAACGTGGGTTGCCTTTTTGAAGGAAAAATCTGAAGCATTTGAAAAATTCAAAGTGTTTAAGGCTCTGACTAAGAATCAAACAGGAAAAATATTGTAGGCAGTAAGGTCTGATAAAGGATGAGAGTTTAGTTCATGGAACTTCAAAGAGTTCTGTGATAAACATGGAATCAAACGAGAATACACTATTCCAAGAACTCCACAACAAAATGGAGTAGTTGAGAGGCAGAATAGATCAGTTCAGCAGATGGAAAGATCAATGATGAATGAAAGGAATATTGCTTAGACGTATTGGGTGGAAGCAATCCATAGTTATTCATATTCTTAACAAATCTCATCTTAGGCCACACGGTGACAAGACTCCTTATGAACTATGGTTTGGAAGACCTGCTTCAATCAAGCATTTTAAAGTCTTTGGGAGTAAATGTTATATCAAGAATAATGATGAAAATATTGGAAAATATGATGATAGGGCTGATGAAGGTATCTTCTTAGGTTATGCTACAAATAGTAAAGGGTACAGATGCTACAATAAGAGGCTGTATAAATTGGTTGATTGTATCGACATAAAAGTTGATGAAGAAATCCTGGTCAGAAATGTAAGTAGTGTTGAACCAAGTACAAAAGATATAGTTGAATATGAATATGAACAAGTCCAAGGATCAAAAAGGGAAGAATATGAATCATATGAAGATACGAATACTCAGGCTGACATAAATCAACAGAAAGAAACAAAACCACCTCTCAAAATTGTTAGAAAGAAACGTCCTGGAAATCAGATAATTAGAGATATAAATAAAGGAGTTCAGACAAGAAGGAAATTAGTTAAAGATTCAGAACAATCTCAAGTTGTTTTTCTATCTATGATTGAAGCTAAAAAAATTTATGAAGCCAACAACCATGATGATTGGATTAGAGCTATGAATGAAGAGCTTGATCATATTGAGAAGAACAATACTTGGGAGCTTGTTCCTAGACCTGAAGATAAGAATGTAATAGGTTCCAAATGGGTGTTCAAAAATAAAATGAATGAAAAAGGACAAGTTGTTAGGAATAAAACCAGATTGGTCTATAAAGGGTATGCACAAGTTGAAGGACGTGATTGTGATGAAACCTTTGCACCAGTGGCAAGATTGGAAAACATCATAATATTTCTTGCATATTCATGTCATAAGAACTTTAAAGTTTATCAGATGGATGTTAAGTCAGCATTTCTTAATGGAGATCTAGAGGAAGAAGTATATATGGAGCAACCTGAAGGATTCTCATTGACAGATAATCCCGACTATGTTTGCAAGCTGAGGAAGGCTCTATATGGATTGAAACAGGCACCACGAGCTTGGTATTATAGACTGGGCAAATTTTTACAAGACAAAGGGTTCAAGAAAGGCACTATGGACAACAATCTCTACATTAAGTCTGAAGGTGATGATTTACTAGTTGTTTTGGTTTATGTAGATGACATTATTTTTGGATGTACTAATGATTCTTTTGTCCAGTGGTTTGCTAACTCTATGAAAACAAAGTTTGAGTTGTCCATGATAGGATAATTGTCATATTTTCTTGGCTTACAAGTAAAACAGAGTTCTGTGGGAATATTTATCTCTCAAGAAAAATATTTGAAAGAGATGTTGAAGAAATTTCAGATGGAAGATTCCTCTCCTGTTAGTACACCCATGGTGGGTGGTTGCAAGCTCAGTAAAGATGATATTTCACATGATGTTGATCAAAGGACATATCGATCAATGATAGGCAGTCTTCTGTACATCACAACATCCCATCCTGATATAATGCAAGTTGTTGGAATGGTAGGTCATTATCAGTCTACTCCTAAACAAAGTCATTTAGTAGCTGTAACCAGGCTATTCAAGTACTTGAAGGGAACAATGACTTATGGTTTGTGGTATCCTAGAAATCAGAAATTCCAGTTAACTGCTTATTCAGATGTTGATTGGGCAAACTGTGTGGATGATAGAAAGAGCACCAGTGGAGGAGCATTCTTCCTGGGTAACTCGTTAGTAGCATGGATTAATAAGAAGCAAGGATCCATCTCCTTATCAACTAAAGAGGCATAATACATTGCTGCTACTACTTGCTACACACAAATTCTATGGATGATACAAACTCTTGTAGATTTGAAGATAACTTATACTAATCCCATTCCACTTCACTGTGATAACACCAATGCCATCAGTCTCTCTAAGAATCCTGTACTTCATTCAAAGTCAAAGCATATACCAATAAAATATCATTTTCTCAGAGAACAGGTTACAAAAAGAATTGTCCAGGTGAATTATATTCTTTCCATGGAACAGATAGTTGATATCTTTACTAAACCATTAGCAGCAACACCTTTTGGATATCTTCGTCAGAAGTTGGGGGTTATATCTTATTTTTTCTAATCTGTTCACCTTGTCAGGGTGAGTATGTGATTGTCACATATATGATACCTTCGAGATGTATTGCAACAGTTAAGGGGGAGCGTGTTTCTCCTTTGACATTGATGTCAAAGGGGGAGAAAAAGTGTGGTAAGCAGTGTGGTAAGGATGCTACAGTGGTATGTTTGGTTGCATGTTTAGCAGGCAGAGTAGCAGTCAAGCAGTGAAGAGTAGAGTGCAGTTCTTCAGGTTCAAGGTTGCCATCAATTCCAAAGGGGGAGATTGTTGGCATACTTACAGACAGAAGGCAAAGGCAATGTGTGTGTGTTTTTCATTGATGGCGAAGATCAGCACGATCAGCAGCGTAGCGATAATGGCATGGAAATGGAAAGATCAAAAGTGAAGAGCAACAGTGATCGTTGGATCCCATTCAAAATTCTCGATGACCGTCAGATCTGAATTTAGATACGAGGAGCGCACAGTAGAAGAGAACAGATCTCAGGCATCAGATCTGAGCCCGAAGATCGATCATCATTGGATTCATAAGAAGGAGCACGATCTTTACATGCAAGATGAAGAGGGATTACAAACTCCCAAAAGAAGGAGGATCGTCCATCTTCAAGAAGAGCACATGGCGAGCGACTAGAATTTCGTTGACTTTCTCATTGGAGGAGTCAATAGAGCGTGGTGTGAGATCAACACGATATGCGAAATCCTGAAATGATTTGGGTCATCAGATCGAGGATTGATATGGACCATTGGATCAAGGTATGTCATGGACCGTTGGATACAGAGTACACATGGAAAGAGGTCATCATTTCGCTGACTGGAAAGTCAAAGGAAGGAGGTGCTCTATCCTTTGAAATCGTGAAACGCGAAACCACAATTTAATCTAAGTCGACGATCAAAGGGAGAGCGTGGACCATTGATCTGGCTCCATTTCGTAGTTTTGGATACCGAGAGTTGGAGTCAATGAGACTCACAAAAAAAGTGTGAAATCATGAAGCGCTCATTTGATTGACGAGTGGTCATAGCACATGGTCACGTCATCAAGAGTTGGAGGGAGGAGCTAGTGTAGCCAAAATCTATTTCGACGATCGCGACATGGAGAGTCGAGACCCTTCATCCCAGGAGTCCCAAAGTTGTGAATCACGAAGCACTTTGTGGATAAGCATCTGGTCACCACCGGTGGTCACGTGAGGGGAAGAAACTAGCAGTGCTAAGCTCCATTTCGGAGTCTCAACGATCGCGACTTGGAGTGTCGAAACCCTTCATCACAGGAATGCCAAAATGCAAAATCACAAAATTCAAATTCGATTTAGCGCTCGGTCACAGCCAGTGGGCATATGAGATAAACGCGAGACCCTGTGGAATTAATCCAATGGTGCTAATTTATTGGGAATATGATCGAAGGGCTAATGTTGCACTTCACAATTAATTGATAAGTTACAATTCAGTTAGCAGAACTGAATCATAGTTCTTGGACGTTTGGCGATTCAGTTGCTGATGCGTTTTCTTGGAGATTCAAGGTGTAACTGAACAGGTGGTATAGGATAAAATGGAAACGCAATGGTTGTGGTAGTTTGGCTGTTTGAACTGAAAAAATGAGTTGAACTATAAGAAAGGTAAAATTACAGTATGCATAGTGTGAGATAAAACTCAGAGATGCTAAATAGACAGAAGCAAGAGCAGAATTACAGAATAGTTTGAAGCAAAGCAGAATTGCATAATAGTTTGAAGCAGAGCAGAACTGCAGAACAGGTAGAAGTAGAGCAGATTTGCAGAACAGATAAAAGCAGAGAAGAAGTGGTAAGAATTGAAACACCTATATTGTTGGTTATTCAATCATTTATTTAGAAAACAGGGAGGTAGGGTGGTGCTAGGGAGGACTGTGGTCCTTTCATATTCAAGTTGGTGCTTGAATATTGGAATTTGTATCTTCCATCTAGTTGTGGCTAGAAAACAAGGTGGCAGGGTGGTGCTCGGGAAAACACAAAGTTTTCTGTATGCAAGTTGTTACTTGTATAAGTCCAGTTGGTGCTAGAACATTTAGGGAGTTGATGCTTCCTTCTAGTGGGTGCTAGAGAAACC
Source organism: Picea engelmannii (assembly GCA_009831015.1). Taxonomy (NCBI): domain Eukaryota; kingdom Viridiplantae; phylum Streptophyta; class Pinopsida; order Pinales; family Pinaceae; genus Picea; species Picea engelmannii. Next base: position 734,436 of record ML789174.1, on the reverse strand, counting down.
AGAGACTTGGTGTTATCAACAAGTTGGATCTTGTAAAAAATAGGTATTAGCCTCACTTTGAGTTGGTGCTCAAACATAGATGATGTACATAACTTAAAATATTGCCTATCATTCGAAGAAGAAGAGGTTTTCTCCCTTTATGGGTTTCCTCGTGAAAATATGTCTCTGTGTATATCTTATGTGTGACTGATGGTCATTATTCATATT
>ML789174.1:716850-734179 GCA_009831015.1 Picea engelmannii | reverse complement strand
ACCCCCCCCCCCCTCTCCCCCCTCAGTTGTCTTAGTATTTTCAACATCCTCTTGATTTTTGGCTTCCCACCAAATGAGTGTTGCACTTTCCAATCTAAGAGAAGCAAGTTGAATCTTAGTTTCATCATATTTGATTCATTGTATCCTAAAATACAGTTCAATCTGATGAATCTAGTTATCAATTTTCTCGGCATTTACCTCTCCACTGTACATAGGAAATTCAAACTTAATATCAAACTTAAGTAAAGGAGTTTGTAGAGGAATTTTACCATGTGCCTTTGGAGAATTTGGAGGTGGTTGTGAAATGGTAGGAGAAGTGGAATATGGAGGTGAAGGAGGTGGAGTATCACCATTCCGTCCATTTCCTTTTGGATTTTTATCACCACTACCTTCATTACCCTTTGGAGGATTTGAGCTTTCACCTTGCAACCTTGCATTTGTTTCTTCAAATAAAAATTTCACCACTTATGTCATATCATAGAAATATTTTTTGAAAGTTTCATCCTCTGAAGTAAGAGTTTCATGAATCTCCTCATGATCCATACTTGGTGAATATCTCCTTGAAGCTTGAGGTGATTATGTAGTTCTCCTTCTTGAAAGTTGAGAACTTGGCTCTACAAGTTCACATTCTCCTCTTGTGAGATTCAACGTTGTAAGCATAAGAAAACAAACCCTTGCAAACAATCAAACCTTCAAAAACCTATGATTCGATACCAACTTGATCCAAGTGCATATCGATGGCCACCCACCTATTCCACTAGCTCGAAAAACAGTTTTCCACCTTGGCAGTTTTTCGGGTTCCAAACTTCTGGGGTCATTTTGAGGCCCTAAACGATGTTTTTTTGTGGATTTGGGGCCCAAGAAACTGCCAAAGGAAATTTCCTATGCCAGTTGAAAATCGTTCTTCTCAGTCAAACCTTTCCAACGATGTATCAAGAACCCCAAACAGAGATTGTATGCAAACGTTATGCCCCCGGGAAGTTGACGTATCAACTACCCCCATTGGGGCCCGCAAACCTTTTGTATTTTCATCTTCTGGGGTTAGGGTTTTGGATTTTAATTATGTTAAAAAGTCCTTTGGATGCTCATTGTAACAGTCATCTTCTTGCAAATGCGAATAGTCATCACATCTCTTCTCAAAGATAATCTACCACCATTCTAGCGAGTCTTTCACTCTGTATTTTTACGGTCTTTGTACATTTTTCGCTCATTAATAGAAATCATGTATTATTGTATCTTTGTGTTTATGGTTGCATCTTTGATAAATTTCTGTTATATTATTGGATATCCGAGATATCTCTATACATTTCTTTATTATATCTCTGCTCTCATTTCATGCCAAAAATAATCTGGATCACAACTTGATCTGAAAATCAAAAGGCTTGAGTCTCTTTAAAATTGCAAGTGTAAATTGTATGTGCTTGGGCAATAGGATCAAATTACAAACACATAAAACTTAATGTTTTTTTACTTAAACATGAGCAGCATAAACAAACATAATAGCCATCAAAGTAAACACATTAACACAACAAAATGATAAAGGAGTTTACCCCTCTCTTGGGCTACATCTCCTGGTCCATCTTCCAATGGATCATTTTTCATTAATTTTCAAAGTGTCAAAATCAGTGCTTTATAATACTCATAATGAAAAATATATGGCTTCAATGGCTCCAGAACTTCCAAAAACCCCTAGTTGGGCTCTTCCTGCACCTAGTTTGGCCAAAAACTGAAAAGGAAACACTTCTTGAAAGTTTTCCCAATTCTTTGTTGTCTATGTTTCTCCAATTCACACCTCTATGTGAATAACCTGGCTTACGGGAGTTTCTCGTGCCAAAAACCCAACACTGCATGCGTTCCGCAATTTGTGGAATTTTGTTGAACAGTTAGGAGGAATAACACCTTTCTCGACGAAGGTCATGGTCGCATGGCCTCCATGTGGCCACGTCCTAGCACCAAGTCTGGATCTATTGGCTAACCATTTGAAACCTCCCACGCATTTTGGTGGTCATATGTGGTAAGGTATCATGTGACCAAGGAAAATGTTGGAGATTTCCACGTGCCCTCCAGACATGTGGCAGACGATTGAACTATCTGCACGTGAATGGTCATATTGTTTGGAGGTTGGTGTGACTAAGGGTTAGGTCTAGGCCCTGACCCTTTCTCCGCTCGAACCATACTTTATATGAAACATAAATACAATGTTTAATACTCTAAGGTTAAGTTCCAAATGCAGGCGGGTTGGTAGCTCGACCCTTGCCAAGTCTTTTCCACTACCAGAGGTCCCGGGTTTGACCCCCACAGACTGCAACCAAAATTTTACACCACAGAGGGGTTCCACGTGGTTGCCCATGTCTAAGCCACGTGGCACCATACTATTGGTCCACAACACATCACGTGTCAAAACCAGATAGGTCCATGTCATATTCCAATCACCTTTCCATGTCAGCACTTCTGTCAAGTTAGTAATCCACCTCACCCTACCACGTCAGTTGTATGGACTGTACGGTCAATTGCCATGTGGCATGTACAGACTGTACAGTCTGCAAAATTTTGCATGTTTGGAAAAGTGGACAGAACGCGATATCTCTCTCATACGACATTTGTTTCAACCTATTCAAGTTGCATTGGGATTGTGAGGACAAGGCCTACACAGGAGTTTGTTTTCAAGCAATTTCGAGCACTTTGATTTTTAAGCATATTTTGATCCCTTGGATGAAACCACTTGACACATTTTTTTTGTTTATTAGATGAAAAGAAACAAAGGTACCCTTCTAGAATTCTTTTCACAATCTCGGTTTTCCCATTTGATTAGGGATGTTAAGAGGACTTGTGAGCCAATTGAGTACCCAAACAAAAAAATAATTCAATCCAAAATTTTCTAGTGAAAATTGGATTTATGTCACTTACAATGATATTAGGGATTCCATGTAGCTTATTAAATTTTTCCATAAATGTTTTGGCTATTGTACTTAACTTAAAAGGATGAGAAAGGGAGCAAAAATGGGCATACTTTGTGAGTCGATCCACCACTACCATGATGGCATTCTTTCCTTCATATTTGGATAGACTTGTAATAAAATCCATTGAAACCTCTTCCCAATGTTGACTTGATATAGCTAATGGTTGTAGGAGACCTAGGTGCTTGATTGTCTCTCCCTTATTCTGTTGGAAAACCACACATTCAACCACAAACTTTTGAACATTAGTTTTAAGACCTTCCCAGAAAACACCCTTCTTGATCATGTGATAAGTTTTCAAGAACCCTAAATGTCCTCCTATAGGAGAAGTGTGCAATTCCAAAATGACCTTTTGATTGAGTTGGAAATTCTTACATAAATATAAGCGATCTTGATACCACGATAAATCATTCTTTCACACAAATTTATATAATGCACTTAGGCCCTCTTGCAGTTGTTGAATGATCTGGCATACTTTTTTATCTTTCTTCCATTCTATCCATGTTTCTTCCACCCAATCAGTTTGTGGAATGGAAATAGCACACAATTAACCCTTTGTGTCTTCTTTTTTTCCTTGAAAGTGAATCTCCCACCATATTTTGTTTTCCTTTTTTTAAATAATTTCAAAGATATAACCTAACATCTTTATAACACATTTTTGTTGCTCTTCTGAAAAAATTTTGTTTAAAAAGATACATACAATATACAAGAAAATAATGAAATATATAAAAACGCAATCTATATCTATATTGTCATGATTTCCCGTTTGTTTTACCAACCATATTATGCTAAGCTACTTTTAATACACATACGACTAATCCAATTAAGGTCAATTCCTTTTAGAGAATGCAACACTGAGGCCATCCCATCATCTTAGGTGAATTTTTAAACCTAAAATAAATATCTTTATATGTGAACAAGGTGAAGAGCAGTGACGTTGCAAGTAATTGCCAACATTCATGTTTGAATATGTATGTATCTTAATAGATGCATACCATGCAATCCCAACAGAATATGATGAACACGATGCCTAATTTTAAGATATCATGCAATCACAACAGAATATGATGAACATGATGCCTAATTTGTGACTTGGTCAAAAGAATTATATTATATCATTCAACTTATGTATAATGTGTATGTGCTAATAACAATAGGAAAGATTGATAACAACTAAACAATAGGAAAGATCGATCATTTCTGCCAGAAATATAAATATTCTTATAATCTCAATATTCTTATTTTGAGATGTACAAGCGTTTACACAGATTTTTCAACTAGTGTGTCTATGTTTTTACGTTCAATTAATTGATATTTTTTTGGCCGTGTACAAGTGTTTAGACATGTTTTTCTACGGGTTTGTACTTTTATGTTCAATTTCGAATAATTGAGATATTAATTCCGAATTGATTTTTTTAAAGTTCCAAACTATTTGTTATTAAAGGAAAAATGATGAATATGAGAAAAGTTGAGGTGGAGTAGATTAGTTTTTTTTTTTTTTTTTTTGGCCTATTTCTTCACCGAAACAGGTGAAGAAATAGGTCAATGTTTCCATAAGGTAGCACTTTTACTCAAGTTGTGAGAAAAATTAAACAATTAAAATGATTTGCTTGGTCTTGTTATATATAATTGTGGAAAAAATATATTCGAGAAATGATAATAAAGGACTCTATCAATGCACTGAAATTTTTTAATTCCTTCACTACCTAGACACATTGTGATGTCATTGTTCCACAATGACTGGTATTGCTCATCGATATGTCATTATCACTCAAGAGCCCATAAAAACACTGTAAGGACATGTTTTATGTGTAAGGTCACATCACTAAGATTAACTTTGGAAATTAGGTATTAAATATAATATATTTTAAGCCGGTATCCGACATAGGAGTGACCACTTAGTAATGTGATAATGTTTATGAATTTTGTGATTGTGATCTCGTTGAGGTAATAATCACAATGTTCCTTCCAAACCTTTACAATAAACTTGTCCATTTTATTATTTTCATGCTTGAGGGGAAATATGTATTTGCATATGATGGAAAGAGTGAATATAAAAAAAACCATGCGGTAGAGCAAAGCTGGTGGGAGTGATCGCGTGAGTAGTGGAAGCAATGTTGATAATGTTATACAAAGGGCTCTGTTTTGATATTTGTAGATCCACTTTTCTTTAGTCGATCTTATTTATCTTTTTGGTGATCATATATTTTCCATATATTTATTTCAGAGTTATAGATAGAACAAAATATTATCTATTTAAACATAGATATTTGGGAGTATATATATGTGAGATTTTATTAATATAAAATTAAGCCTTTAAAAAACAGTTGCATTACATTGTAAATTGAAACATATTTTAAATAAATAAGACTTGACAAGACAATATTTTATTTTATTTTATAATCTCTAATAAAGAGAACATAAATATAATGTATCCTTTTGCGGTGTACCATATGTCATTTAGTATATACAACTAGCGACTATTCTTTCTTCAGGGGTGGTGGTGAAGGTAGTTGAAGGCTATGCTTTTGTGCAAGTCGCAACTGTGAAATTTCTCATTACAGTGCATTGTAGAATTATATAACAATGAGCTAATTGAAGACCAGAAAAATCAAACATCTGCTTGTTAATAAGTCATCCTATATAATAAATTTAATTTGGGGTGAAAATAGACCTACTTGTGGGTAGTGGAAATGATAGCGGAGAAAAGGAGAAAAATCCCATATTGGTCATGTTGCTCTGTGCTTGAAGCCCCGTAACAACATCACATATGCACAAGCTGTGAAGTATGAAATTTTTCAACTCGGAGAATGAAAGATTTCAAAAGAGAAAATCTATCAACCAGAGATTTTGTGGCAAGTGAAACCAAATACATCTCCCCTCCCTCCCTTATATGAATTTTATATTTTTTAAATGCTTTAGAATTCTATTAATATATGATAACAATCACCTTAATAACAGGGATAAACTCGAATAAGGGTTGGGCCTTGGTATGGGAAGCAACGAGCAAGCATAGTAGTGGGACCCCATAGATGGTGATAATCTGGGAACAACTTTGCCTTCCTCAAGATCTAACAACATCACAATGACCAAAAAGTCCTTTCAAATATAGCGAGGAGTTCATGAGTTGTTTCCTGCCACCTCACAAGCAAAGGACAACATCACAATGACCAAAAATCCCTTTCGAATAGATCGAGGAGTTCATGAGTTGTTTCCTGCCACCTTACAAGGAAAGGACATGCAATTGAATTATCCTACCACCTCACAAGAAAAGGACAAGTACACTTATTATACTTAAGTAGGTTTCTATTCAGGCTGGAATGATAGAGTCACCATACTTTCAATTTCTATCTTTCTCATTCTCCTCCTCTAAGTCTGGCACAAGGATGGTCGAATCGGGTAGAAGGGTGAGACCATGAAGGAGAGAAGTTGTAGTTTCTCAAGCTAAATTTGATGACCCATTTGAGTCGAAGAGTGGTCTCAGCCAGCCCTTCATGGAGAAGCAAGAATAATATATTAGTTAGTCTAACCTTGTCTCTCGAACACCCAAAACAATACTGGTTACTGTGGATATGAAGTATCAAGCTATGTGTGAATTTGAAAAAACACTTTGGGATAGGGATGTGAATAGTTATCCATGGCCAGATACAGTTTAAGAAGATTGACTACATGAAGAAATGAAAATAGAAATAGTTGTGTCTTAGTGGATGTCTATTATCGTTGGTGAAGATCGAGTTCATGAAGTCATGTCTTTTTCTTTTGGATGGTTTGTTCCTTACAACTATCGGCCATGACGATACAAAATAAACAATGGCCACTAACCATTATGTGAATGCAAATAAATTACAGCAAGGTGTGGGCTCAGATCCCTCTTTTTTTATATTCATTGATGACCACCATTACAGGTGGAGATATCAAGAGCCAGGGATTTTCACACACCCTAAAAATCATAAGCCATTTGCCTCATATAAAATCATGCACCATGCTACTCGTTGCATTTCTAACTTCCCTACTATGTCTCTCACACGTCCATGCATTTTCTAATTTTATTCCATGTCTCTCTCACATCCAACTAGAATTGAGGAGTTAGGGGAAGGGGCTATAGTGCCAACATTGATATCTCTATCTAAGGGGGTAATGGGTCCATCAATCACACAAAAATGGGACTGTGTGTCCCTATTATGATGTTGGCTAGGGTAACTGGCACAAAATGGTGGTTGATTGGAGTGGGTGGGCAGTGCTCCCTTTGTTCAGAACCATGGTTGATTAGAGGTGGTGGGCAATGATCCCTTTGTTTAGAACCATGAAGTGGAGAAACTAACTCTCCAGAAGTGGGAACTGAAATTGGGGTAGGGATTTAACATGTAGTGCAATAACAAATATTTGAATATGTCAAGCACTTACTCGATAACCACACAGGATATGAACAAAAAAACACAAGAATCCAGGATTTGTGATGCTATGAACAACAAAACTCAAGAATCTAGTATTTGTGATGGAAACATCGATCATTTAGTGTTATGCAACAAAACTGGAGGTAGTAGAAAGGCCCTGTAGTGTCTGTGAGAACTACATAGGATCCTACTGTCGCATGACCTTAGATGGAGCAGAGTTAGAGGGAATATTGCATGAATCGTAAGGGCCATTGTGTGGCATCACCCAACACTTGTTCAATTGATCGATAGACTGAAAAATGTTGGAAATAAGCTCCACCATGAATTCCATGAATACTGGAAGGAAGGAAGCTCATTGTTTTCTTATTGAGGCCTCATTCCACATATATAGCAGCACCTACTCGTTCACCAAAAGGAAAAAAGAACTATGCATGATAAGTGCATTTTCCATCTCATCTTTATTATAAGAAAATAAAATGATATAAATTACAATGATATGAAATGATACGTGATATCAAGCAACTAATTTCAGAGAGACTGTGCTCCAACATGTATCACATAATACCTTCCCACAGTCAAGACAAATTCAAAAGCCTTGGAGGTAACCAACTTGACTTGGGTAATTCAATTCGATGATTTGCAGCTTTCTAATTTTTCATAAATATGTAAGTTTAAAGAAAAGAACTACTTATACTAGTTGTTTTCCAGTACAAAATTCAATTTCTGTAATCAAAATTAAAATGGTCATTGTAGGTACAAAATTCAAGTTCTATAATCAAAATTAAAATGATCATTGTAGAGGGCCAAGCATAGTGGAGTGTTAAATAAGAGAATGCACAAGCTAGAAAAGTAGGAAAGAAATAACACTGGACGAAGTGGGCGAAAGAGTGATCATTTACTTATCCATGTCTGCCATCAGGTTGCAGAGGAGGTTGATGATCAACGAACCCAGTGTTTATGTGTTGCTTCTCCTCAATTAAGAAATAAATTAATAAAATTAATTCTTCTCCTTTGTACTTAGCTGACAGAAGTTACAGAGAATTGTTTTTCCCAAGGAGTGGTCAATTCGACAAAGTATATCTGAAGACTGATCCTTCTATTTGATGTTCATGGAAGAATTGATATTTTCAGGTGTGCAACAGTCAAGAGTTTGGAGGGAATCCACCTTAAAAAATTAGCAAGGAATTGAAATAAATTGCAACAGTTGTTATCGATTAAAGTTACATGGTTCTCACGTTCCATTTATCCAAAATGAGAGAAATAAGTAGTAGTATCATAGGCAACACCGAAACTTCATCATGTACCGAATCCAACTCCACAATCTCTGCCTACATCAAGGCTCCATATCGAAAGTGAACTCTCTCTGATCCTGAGGTCGAAACCATGATCTACGCCAAAGGAGAATATCGTGCATGTAAGTTTAGAGTCAACGAACATTATCTGGAACCTGAGACTCACCTGTAGTTCCTAGTTGTGTTTTAAAGTATTGTGTTGGTTGTGGAGCCTGATTATCTTCATGTTTCATAGGTCTTTGTTTTCAGCGATGTTTATACCCCATGAAGACTCTACACCCCAGAATACTGTACACCCCTCCACGCGGGGGGGTTGCAGGGGGGGCTTCCCCCCCTGTGGGCCCTGGGGGGCTCATCCCTCTGGCTGGGGGGTCCGGGGGAAAGCGAACCCCCAACACTGATTCGAGGGACAACGTTCCCCAATGGGATTTCGGAGGCGAAGCTCCTAAAGGAAAATTTACCTTGCAAATATATATTGTAATTTCATAGTAAATATGGACCGTTCATTATAAGGTCGCAAATCTGACGATAAAAGTTATGTCAGGGTTTTTTTCCCTAAAAGGCAACCCTCTTTTATGAGGGAAATGTATCATTATGAATATTGTATTATGATAGAGGATACTGTGAGACAAATAAGAGGAAGTTACAACGGGTGTGTTGTAGGTTGTATACCTTCATTTGTTGGATAATAAAAAGGAAGGACCTAACAATTTCTCTAGTGGACATAACCCACATTGGGTGAACCGCGTATATATGTGTCTCTATTGTAGTGTGTATCTTCTGTGTTTTATTTCCATTTCTTTTTTTTATTGCTCTGCGATCATGTTTTTCTAACAACTAGTATCATAGAGAAAGGTAATTCGTAGGAAAAGAGGGTTTCCGGTTCAAGTGGGAGCAATGGCGGAAGATGGAAAGTTTAGGGTTGAGAAATTTAACAGCCAAAATTAATATTTATGGAAGATGCAAATAGAAGATTATTTATATCAGAAGGATCTATTTATACCATTTGGTGGAATAGCAAAGAAGTCGATGACCATGAAGGACGAAGAATGGGAGGTTCTTGACGGAAAGGTATTAGGAATGATAGGGTTGAGCCTAGCAGCGTCAGTGACTTTCAATATTTCGAAAGAAAAGACAACGAATGAGCTAATGGACACATTGGCTAAATTGTATAAAAAACCATCGACGTCCAATAAGGTATTTCTAAGAAAGGACATCTGAAGAAAGACTGCAGAGCTCCAAATAAACAAAGAGATGGACAGCAGGAGAAAAATCAAGAAGCAAATGTAACAGGTGATGTTTTACAAGATGTTTTGTTTCTTTCTGTACACAATATTTTTTAGTCTTGGGTAGTAGATTCAAGGGCTTCATTTCGTGCCGCACCCCATAGGAAACATTTTCTAGGTTATGTTCAAGGTGATTTTGGACAGGTTCATTTGGGTGATGATGCACCATGTAAAATTATTAGAATGGGAAAGGTAAAAATAAAGTAAAGGAATGGAAACCAATGGTTGTTGAAATAGGTAAGACATGTTCCATATCTAAGGAAAAAGCTATTTTCAACAGGGTAGTTGGAAAGTGAAGGTTGTATATCCATATATAAGGTGTGAAAGCTCACCAAAGGATCATTGGTGATAGTAAAAGGAGAGAAGGTAGGTACATTGTATTAATGTACTGGTACATATGGAGAGAAGGTAGGTTCATATGTATCATTGTGAATATTGTATTTTGATAGAGGAGGTTGTGAGAGAAAGAAGAATAAGTTACAATGGGTGTGTTGTAGGTTGTATACCTTTATTTGTTGGATAATAAAAGGAAGGACCTGGAAATTTCTCTAGTGGACATAACCCACATTGGGTGAACCACATATATATGTGTCTCTATTGTATTATGTATCTTCTGTGTTTTATTTCCGATTTTTTATTTTATTTTATTGCTTCGCGATCATGTTTTTCTAAGAACTGGTATCAGAGCAAAATGTAACTTGTGGGAAAAGAGCGTTCCCGGTTCAAATGGGAGAAATGACGGAAGATGGAAAGTTTAGGGTCGAGAAATTTAACAACCAAAACTACTAATTATGGAAGATGCAGATAGAAGATTATTTATATCAGAAGGATTTATTCCTACCATTGGGTGGAATACCAAAGAATTCGACGGTCATGAAGGACGAAGAATGGGAGGTTCTTGACAGAAAGGCACTAGGAATGATATGGTTGAGCCTAGCAGCATCAGTGACTTTCAATATTTCGAAAGAAAAGACAACAAATAAGCTAATGGACACATTGGCTAAACAGTATAAAAAAACCCTCGGCGTCCAATAAGGTATTTCCAATATAGATATTATTTAATATGAAGATGTCAGAAGGTGGGTCTATTGCAGATCATTTAAATGAATTTAATACAGTTAATAATCATCTAAGTTTTGTAAAATTGGACTTTGATGATGAGGTCAGGGCTCTTCTAATATTGTGCTCATTTCTAGAAAGATGGAACAACTCGGTCATGGTTGTAATTAACTCTGTCTCTTGTTTGAACACTTTAAAATTTGATGATGTTGTTGGTGTTATCCTTAGGAAGGAAATGCGATGTAAAATCACATGTGAGACATCAGGTAATGCGTTAAACATGGAGACCAGGGGAAGTCAAAAGGATAGAGGAAAGGGCTTAGGGAACCATGGTAATTCTAGGAAGGGAAGATCCAAATCTATATTGGTAAAGATAGAGTGTTGGAATTGTGGGAAGAAAGACTGTAGAGCTCCAAAGAAACAAAGAGATGGACAGCAGGAGAAAAATCAAGAAGCAAATGTGACATGTGATGTGTTACAAGATGCTTTGATTCTTTCTGTACACAATATTTATGAGTCTTGGGTAGTAGATTCAGGGGCTTCATTTAATTCCACACCCCATAGGAAACATTTTTTAGGTTATGTTCAAGGTGATTTTGGACAGGTTCATTTGGGTGATGATGCACCATGTAAAATTGTTAGAATGGGAAAGGTAAAAATAAAGCAAAGGAATGGAAACCAATGGTTGTTAAAATAGGTAAGACATGTTCCATATCTAAGGAAAAATCTAATTTCAACAGGGTAGTTGGAAAGTGAAGGTTGTATATCCATAGATAAGGTGTGAAAGATCACCAAAGGATCATTGGTGATAACAAAAGGAGAGAAGGTAGGTACATTGTATTAATGTACTGGTAATATTGATTCTTCTATCTCTTTAGCTTCTACAGGAGTGGATACAACACTGTGGCATCATAGGCTTGGACACATCACGGAGAAGGTGATGCAGATACTTCACAAAATAATTTTTTTATCAGATCTTAAACAATATGATTTGGATTTCTATGAGCATTGTGTTTATGGAAAATAGAAGAGAGTCGAATTTCTAAGAGTTGGAAAAGAAAAGAAGAGTGAAAGGTTAGAGCTTGTGCATACAGATGTATGGGGACCAGCTCAAGTATCATCTCTTGGTGACTCTCGTTATTGTGTTACTTTTATTGATGATGCAATTAGAAAAACTTGGGTTTATTGCATTCGACAAAAAATTGATGTTTTTGATACTTTTAAAAATGGAAAGCTTTGGTTGAGAATGAGATAGGAAAAATGTTGAAGTGTCTCAGATCAAACAATGGAGGTGAATATTGCCGCAAGGAGTTTGATGATTACTTTTCATATGATGGGATTCGTAGAGAGAAGACGGTTCCAGGAACACCACAGGAAAATGGTGTGTCGAAAAGGATGAATAGGACAATCATGGAGCGTGCAAGGAATATGAGATTACATGTTGGTTTTCCCTTACAGTTATGGGAATATGTTGTAGATATTGTTGTTTACTTAATAAACAAAGGACCTTCAAAGTCTTTGGATGGTAGAATTCCATAGGAGACATGGACAGGTAAAAAGGTACACTGTTTTTTTTAATACTTTCGGCTGTAAATCATTTTTCCATACTGATAAAGAAAATAGAACAAATCTTGAGGAAAAATCCAAGAAGTGTACCTTTATTGGATATGGTGTTAATGATTTTGGTTATCACTTATGAGATTATGAAAATTACAAAATCATTAGGAGTAGAGATGTCATATTCAATGAGAAGGTCATGTACAAAGATTAGTTGCAGGGAAAGAAACAGGAAAAAGAAAAACCAGAGTACACAGTGTTTGATGAGATCACTGAAAATGAAATTCAAAGGTACGAGAAAATCAAAATGTACAACATCAGGAGCAAAAGGTACCTCAAACTCCTGCAAGTGTTGTTAAAAGATCTACCAGGTTAAGTAGACCCCCTGAACGATACTCTCATTCATTGTATTATTTATTGTTCACTGATTCTGGTGAACCAGAATGTTATGAAGAGGCAATGCAGGTAGACACTAAAAATAAGTGGGAGCAAGGCATGAAAGAGGAAATGGATTCCTTGGTAAATAACTAGACTTGGGACTTGGTTTAGTTGCATGCGGGAAAAAGAGCATTGGAGAATAAATGGGTTTACATGTTGAAGGAAAAATATGGAGGAAAAAAACGATACAAGGCTAGACTTGTTGTAAAGGGGTTTGCACAAAAGAAAGTTATATATTTTGATGAAATATTTTCTCCTATTATTAAAATGACTTCAATTAGGACTATTTTAAGTCTTGTGACAGTAGAATATTTACATCTTGAACAGTTAGATGTAAAAATTGTTTTTCTCCATGGGTATTTGGAGGAAGAGATTTATATGCAGCAACCACAGGGGTATGAGGTCAAAGGGAAGGAAAATTTGGTATCCAGGTTGAAGAAGAGCTTGTATGGTCTAAAACAAGCTCCAAGGTAGTGGTATTTGAATTTTGACAGGTTTATGACAGAACAAGGTTATAGTAGATGCCAATTTTATCATTGTGTTTATTTAAAAAAACCAGAAAATGGAAGCTATATTATCTTGCTATTGCATATAGATGACATGCTTGTTGTAGGGTCTAATATGCAAGATATAAATGTGCTCAAGAAAAAAATAGCTAATTCATTTGCGATGAAGGATTTGGGTGCTGCAAAGAAAATCCTTGGTATCAGAATAACAAGATATAGAAAAATTTGCAATTTGGTATTGTCTCAGGGTGAATACGTAAATAAGGTGTTAGAAAGGTTTAGAATGTGAAATGAAAAACTAATTAGTACACCCTTGGTCAACCATTCCAAATTAACCAAAGAAATGTGTCCTAAGACACAGGAGGAGATATAATACATGTCCAACCCCTATTCATCAGTAGTTGACAGCTTGATGTATGTGATGGTTTGCACAAGATCAGATATTGCACATGCAATGGTAGTTGTGAGTAGATATATGAACAATCTAGGTAAAGAACATTGGGAGGCAGTAAAGTGGATTCTCAGGTATTTGAAAGGTATTGCTACTCATGCATTATGTTTTGGAGGTTCAGACACTGTTCTACAGGGATATGTTGATTCATATATGGCAAGTGATAAAGATAGAAGGAGGAGCACCACAGGGTATGTTTTTACTATAGGTGGAACAATAGTAATTTGGATTTCGAAACTGCAAAAAGTTGTTTCACTTTCAACAACAGAGGCATGGTATGTTGTTTCTACAGAGGCTAGCAAAGAGATGATCTAGTTACAGAGGTTTATAAAGGAATTGGGAAAGAAGCAAGAGAATAGAAGTTTGTATTGTGATCACAGTGAGAGTGGCATTCATCTTGCAAAGAACTCAACCTTCGATTTGAAGACTAAGCATATACAAATCAGGTACCATTGCATACAATCCATCTTGGAAGATGGACATTTGAAGTTGGAAAAGATACACACTAGCCAGAATCCTGCAGACATGTTAACAAAGGGAGAAACCAGGGAGAAATTGAGTTCTTGCTTAGTTTCAGTTGGTCTTCAAGCATGAAGGTGAAGATGAGAATTTTTTTAGGTCCAAGGTGGAGTATAGTCCATCAGGTACAACAACAGTGGAGTTGTTGTGATCAGTCTTCAAGTGGGAGATTGTTGGTTGTGGAGCCTGATTATCTTCATGTTTCATAGGTATTTATTTTTAGCCATGTTTATACCCCATGAAGACTGTACACCCCGGAATATTGTACACCCCTCCACACAGGGAGGTTGCAGAGGGGTCTTTCCCCCCTAGGGGTCATCCCCTGGGCTGGGGGGTCCGAGGGAGAAGCCCCTAAAGAAAAAATTGCCTTGTAAATATATATTGTAATTCCATAGTAAATATGGACCATTCATTATAAGGTCGCAGATCTGACGGTAGAAGTTATGTTAGGGTTTTTTTCCTTAGAAGGAAACCCTATTTTATGTGGGAAATGTATTGCGGCTATGTATCTTTGCGAATATTATATTCTGAGAGAGGAGACTGTGAGAGAAAGAAGAGGAAATTACAACGGGTGTGTTGTAGGTTGTATCCCTTCATTTGTTGGATAATAAAAGGCAATGACTTGGCAATTTCTTTGGTGGACATAGCCCACACTGGGTGAACCACGTATATTTGTGTATCTATTATATTGTGTATCTTCTGTGTTTTATTTCCGAATTTGCTTTTATTTTATTTCTCAACAGTCCTATTTTTCTAACATATTGAACATGCATGCCATAGCCTAGTTTTTATTGTACATAATGGAGTTTTGAAGATGCATACCAATGGCCTGGGTTTTATTGCACGTCAATATGACCTCAATTATGAACGGTTCAATGTGAATCGTTCGATAAACTTTTGAAATAATAATGGTGGGTATGAAGTACTACTTGCCTTTCGACCAAGCACATCCAAGTGGAGTATTGTGCATGCACATGGAGCATCATCCAAGTGGAGCTTTGAGTGCACGTAGATGCTTTGACTGCAGTGACTATCTAGGTGGAGATTTTGAACGCATGTAAATGTCTTAATTGCAATGAGATGTTGGGAGTTTTCAAAGTCCATCAAAAATGTCAACGCTATTCAGATATTGACCAATTATAATTAAATATTTTTAAATTCATTTTAAAACACGAAAAAAAAAATTGAAACACACCAAGAATTTATGTTTTATCTAAAATTTTATTAAACAATAGAAAAAAAAACACAAAGAATATTGAAAATTTGTAAAAATATTTTTTAATTTTAAAAATATTCAAATTAATAAGAAAGATTCAAAAATTTTATAAAATACATAGAAAACCAAAACCTCATCGATTACTATAGTACCTTGGTAGGAACTAATAAGAGAACATGATTTACAAAATCTACTTTCGGTGCAACTACTAAGAGGAACCCACTTGTAAAATTTGAATGCAAGTCAAATTGAATCATTATAGTGTTTAGATAATGATGCACTATAACATCATATGGTATCATGATTCAAAAATAATACTTTACAATTTGATGAACATCCCACGAACCCAATTATGTTGTGTGATGAGCATAGTTGGTTTCCTAAATGAGAGCAAATTTGGTACGCAATATTCATTATATGGTGTTCCATGCTTCATTTTATGGGGCTCCCTCGCCACTTTATTAATGAGTTATGAAATGTTTTTTATTTTTTATTTTTTTCCTTTCCCCATTTCTTACCGGATAAGATGAAACGTGAAGTTCCATGCTTGATTTTGTGATGCTGCCCACTTTCATTATTTTATTATTGTTTATTGATTAACTTGGTAGTTATATATTTATATTTTTAAAATAGTATTGTGTTGATGTTTTATATTTAAAATATATTTTAATTTTTTACTATATATATAATTTTGAATTTTGAATTTGATAAACACTAAGATGGGTTAAAAGGGGTTAAAAGAAACCTAATGTATTTTTTTATTTTATATATTTAAAATTTAAATATTTTTTCAATTTCATTTATCAATATTGATGATGATGATGATTAACGTCCATTAAGACCTAATTGGTCTATCGTACCTTAAGAGGGTAAGTGATTACTTGTGATTCTTTAGAATTTTGTTTCTGTGCTCGAAAAGCATTAAGAGAAGCTTTCCAAGATCACCATACTTTTGTTGAGTTAAGAGGTTAGGAAGGTTGGTAGTGTGATCAATATTTTGAAAATGAGATCTAATATGGGTATAGGTTGGACAATCTAAGAGAAAACGCTTTTCATTTTCAACCTTCTTAGTGTCACAAAGGTGACACACTCTTTCATCCCATGGCATTTTAGGAATTGACCAACGCCCAGTTTCACTATGGAGCTTGTGAGAATTTGTTCTTATCTTAGCAATGCTTATTTTTTTCTTTACACTTGGCAAAACAGATAGATAATTTTGATTTTCTAGATTAGGGTTGATTACATTTTTATAATACCTTAATTTTCTTTTTCCCTCTAACTCTTTATCACACCACATTTTTTCCATGAATTTTGATTTGACATTTTTTTAATAGTATCTTTATTCTACAAAATGGTTTCTTCCATGATTCCCCAATAGTTTAGCCAAGACCGGAAGTCTTTATGCCATCCTCGTTTGAGTCGATGATGGTTATGACTTGATTTTGAAGAAATTTTAGGTAGCCTCTTGTCTTCCATGTTGTTTAACTTGTTCTTATACATTAGGTATCTAGTCATAGCCATGTTCTCAATGGGGGAGAGACTTGTTTCTACGAGGAGGATGGGATAGGGTGTATTTCCTTTAATTTTGAGATTATAGGTTATAAAATTCTTTTGTATTTGCTCTATCTTTCTCCAGGATTCACGAGAGATACTA
>ML789174.1:668905-681517 GCA_009831015.1 Picea engelmannii | reverse complement strand
TAAATATCATTATACATTCATTTGATACAAGTCGAATTTCAGAGGGAATAAGAAGTAAAAGAAGGTCGGATTTCAAGGGAGGATGAAGTCTTTTGGTGATGTGTTCTAAGGTATGTTATTTTCAGGTCATCTTACCATTTTTGTTATAAATTTTTTTCTAGAACGATTCATATGGTTAAATCGCTATGGTATTGAGAAGACATATCAAGGTACCTCTAGTAAAAATTTCAGCTCTTGATTCGCTATAATTATGGAGATACACTCTGTGGAATATAGGGTTTGTGACCAGTCCTGAAACTAGTCAATAAACAGGTGTTCCGGGTAAAATAGTCATAAATTTTTCATACAGACTCCAAATGCAATGGGACCACTTCCATTGGAAAGAGTACGGACTTTAGTTTCTTGTGTGCGAGTTTCAGAATCCGATGTTAAATATTGAGCACGGGGCATGCTGTACAAGTTGGTTCTTATGAACAGACCAAAATTGAATAAAGTTTTATTATCTCTCATATATTCTTGGGTGGAAGGAAGGGGAAAGGATAGAGAGTTCAAATATCTCTTGATATTGGAGGATTGTATCTTCCTCTTGGAGGTTTATCCCTCCCTTTACATTTGGAAGTTGTAGCTACCTTTGGAAGTCATTACTTCCCTTGAACAAAAACTATTGATTATTTCTCATATATTGTGCATGGTGTATTGTGGTGTATTGGTGTAACTCTTATAATATTGTTCATTTCTCATTGGATATAATTGAATGGTTTAAGTATAAGTTGAAAAATGTTTTTAAATTGTACTGGATACTGATTCACCCCCCTCTCAGTATCAACACCACATGCGCGGGATTGTTGCGATAGGGACTAGCCACGGTTCCATACGTAACCACCGCCATATGACCCAGGCTACAATCCAAACAAATGCGTGCGATTAAATTGTTAAACCCTTGGACGTATGGAAGCGCCCCACAATCGGGAGCCAACACATAGGGGGCGCGCGAACAGGAAGCGCTCGACCACATCGCCTCATACGACCGTGCCAGAGGGGGCGCACGCTGGGTATAAGGGGATAACGCCTAAATTTTTATGCCAAGTGGGTTTTATGCCTAAGTTTTGGGTTTATTTGTTATTCAACGTATTTTTAATTGATTTTCTCCATTTTTGGGAGATATTGGGCATTTTTGGAGCCCAAATTTTGGGAGGAAGTTGGAGATGAGCAACCAACTTCAAATCTATATAAACCAAGCCTGTTTGAGGCCATGGAGGACAGTCAAGGGCAGTCAGAGCATATTTATGCTGAAGAGAAGCCAAGCCAAAGCCATTTTGATGCAAGGAAGATTTTGAGGAGCAGACGTTGTCGGGCCATTTCTGGGAGCTCCTGACGTCCGTTTTGTGTGCCGTTTTCTTTGCAGGGTTCTAGAGATATGGGAGAACATGACCAGATTAGTCTTGTAGCCAATTGGCACTGTTGTGATGTACTTTTTATATTTTGAACAGAAATAAAGAAGCCTCCCCCATAGAGACAAAGGCCCGAAGATGTAGGCAAAGTTGTGCCAAACTCCTTTATCAATTTGCGTGTTATGGTTTTATGTCTATTATTTCATTTCAGATCTGCATATGTGTATATGACTGTCATAATTCCTCTTCTTTCCTCATTCTTTCACTAAGTTTCTCAAATGGTTAATTAACGCATGCAAAATTAAAACTCAACCATAAGTCATTAAAAGATCCGACGAATCAATTGTAAATTATTAGGTTTTGAGAGCTGCAGAGCTTGACCAACTCAGTACCAAACAAATTCTCAATTAGGTCTTCAGAGCTTCTTTTGTAGCTATTAGATAAAACAAGGTCCTCATCTAGCCATAAAGGATTATGGTTGGAGTCATCACTTAAAAGAGTAGCTTGTTTAGTTGCAGTCCTAACATTAAAGTCTCCTAGCAGGAGGATATTACCTTCATTTTTCAAATTATAAATATCTTGTTCTAAATTATTATAGGGGCAATTTTTATCTAGATTATTTTTCTTATAAAAAGTAGAATTAATAGGTGCAAAATGACAAATTGCTATATACATCTTCTTAGCATTGGTGTCTGAAATTTCTATCCAAATGTATTGATTAAGAGGGTCAATCTTATGAAGTTGAATGTGAGGAGAAATGTTATTTCTAATATAACAAGCTATGCCTCCTATCCCTCTATGGTGGGATTTTTTGTTCCATGCCGACCACAACACAAATCCTTCCATATTAGGGACCTTAGACTCCTCAAGCTCCCAAGTTTTAGCTAGACAAATAATATCAATATCACTCGGGATCCAACTTATCATAGGACCTTTGTGCCATGGAAAGCCACGACAATTCCAAAAAAGGATCCCAAGTGTCCCAAATTCATATTTATTATTATCCTTCTGGTCTCTATCCCTAACAATAGCTTTTCGATTTCTAATTATTGCCAATTTTCCTTCTTTCCTGGCTTCTTTTACCTTTTGAACTTCCTTCCTTAATCCAGCTTGGTCTTCGAGAATGAGGCCTTCATTTATAAATATTATTGACCCTTTTAACCTCGAAGATTTACTAAGTATGCTATATTTATGGTCATTACAACTTACTTTGACACAGATCAACCTATATTTGTGATCAATTATTTTTCCTAGCCTCTTTGCTTCTATGAGGTAAGTTGTATCGATTTGTGATTTATTTTTTAATTCTTCTTTTACTATTACTAGCGTATCCTCCTCTTGTTGTTCTTTTATACCAAAAATTATGAGGTTCAAGGCTCTTTTGTTACGCTCATGGTCCAATTTAATTAGCTTATTCATTTCCTCTCTGATGGGTTTGATATCCAATTTTTTTTCCATATTACTGAGGGTCAAATTGTTGGTTAGTTTTTCTTCTAGCTCTTTAATCCTATCTCTCAAGTTGTGATTTTTTTCAACCCTTCCTTCTTGGGTTGATTGTTTATGTTTTTCCATTTCTTGAATTCTATCCTTTATTTTCTGCAATTCACTCTTGAACCCTAAGAATCTATCATCTATTTGAGTTCGAATGGTATCTTTAATTTTTTTATCAATCATTGCCTCTAGCTCTATTTGGAGTTTTACGTCTCTTTCTTCACTCATTTTTTCTAATGTTTCTAACTCTATTTGGATTTTGGCATCTCTCTCTTCTTCTTCTTTTTTCTACTGATTCCATATAATCGTAAAGGATCTCTAGGGTGATTTTTGGGGGCCTCCCATTGTTAGGATGAGTTTTTGGAATAGGTGGTGGAGTGCTCATATTGAAAAGAAGAGAAAAAAGATGTAACAATTATTATTATCGATTGCCTTTATCTCTCAAATCAACTTTTACTTCTGAAACTTAAAATAAAAAAATAAATAAAATATATTTAAATCTCTTTACGTAAAATTAAAATTGAATCAAAGTAAAAAGTGACTCACCTCATTTATCAGATGTCCAAATGCTCAACCCTTTGAAGAAGCCAAAAATAATTTATGCAAAGAAGTCCAGAGAAACTACAGAGATTATTCTAGGTAAAAAGGGTAAAAACTACAAAGATTATTCCCGTTCAAAACCCCAGATATATAATCTTAGAAATAAAATATCTCCTAAATAATATTCCTGTTCAAAACCCTAGATATATAATCTTAGAAATAAAATATCTCCTTCAAAAAAATAAGGTATTAATGGCGTTGAAAACCCTAGATATATAATCTTAGAAATAAAATATCTACTTAAAAAAAAAAAAGTATTATTCATGTTCAAAACCACAGAGAACTAGTATGCACGTTCCAAACTGCGGGGAAATATTAATTTCAAAACCACAGAGAAGTAGTATTCCCGTTCAAAACCGCGGAGAAATATTATTTCCATTCAAAACCACAGAGAAATATTGTAAATGTAATACCAAAACGCTATCTATGTTATAAATATAGCTAGTTATGTAAATATTCATAATATTAATTTTATACACATTTTTAATTTATTGTAAGGCGACAATAGAAAATAAAAAACAAATATCTATATATGTACGACAATATCTAAAAAAAGTAAATAAGTCTCGATTCATATTAAAATTGAAGATAACAAGTATCAAGAGAAATCAAATTTATTAAGGTGTATTTTTTTATCATTTAATATGAAGAAATTAATACATGACATAGAATTAAATGATTAAAAAAAATACACATAAATTAAAGTGACAATTTTAAGTGCATAAATATTTATAGAGTGTGAATTTTCAATTCATATAAAATTATAAATAATTAATTTTTTAAAATAAAAAACTAACTATTTTTTTTTATGGTTAGAGTTAATATAACTACACAATCAAAAACACATTTTCAATATAAATACAAATATAAAATATCATAAGGTAAGGTAAACTCTAAAAGCATAAAAATAAATAAAGAATAAAAATAAATAACTACATATGTGACAACATCTAAAAAAAAATTAAATGAGCATGGATTCATATTAAAGTTGAAGCTAGCATCAAGAGGGATCAAATTTCTTAAGGTGTATTTTTTTTATCATTTAATATGAAGGAATTAATACATGACACTGAATTAAATGATAAAAACAAATACACTGTGTTTACATAAATTAAAGTGACAATTTTAAGTGCATAAATATTTATAGTGTGAATTTTAAATTCATATAAATTATAAATAATTGATTTTTTTAAATAAAATATTAAGGATTTTTTTGTGGTTAAAGTTAATATAACTACACAATCAAAAACACATTTTCAATATAAATACAAATACAAAATATCATAAGGTAAGGTAAACTCTAAAAACATAACTAACATAAAAATACAAATATTGTATTTCTTATAACTAAGTAAAAGAGAGCCAAAAAAAATATTCATATGAAATAAAATTACATTATTCACATTGAAAATCTAAATTAAATCGAAGAATAAATGTTCAAATTTTTACTATATCTATAAAATGAATTTCCAAAATCATTGTGTATCATCTAATGATCCAAAATATCATAATGCTTTATAAACGTTGGCCCTCATTTGTTGTTAAACTAAAAGGTATGTTGTTAAATCATGTTACCAGTCCCGAAGGACATGTTAACAACCAAGTCAACAATCTCTCCCTCAACACCAACCGAGCGAACTCGAACCTGAGACCTTTGGCTCTGATACCAATTGTTGGCCCTCATTTTTCGATAAAGCAAAAGGTTGAGCTATTAGTTTCCGATACAACCGCCAGAGTTAATGGATTAGTTTCCAATACAACCACTACAATTAACGGATCCATAGAAGGTTGTTAAACCATGTCATGAGTCCCGAAAGAGGTGTTGACCACCAAGTCAACAATAAATATATACAATAATATTATAATAAAAGTTAATGGTTATAAATTAAGTTTTTGAATTTTATAATTAATGTTATTTCCAATTGTAAAAGAGATAACAAGCTTGGCAAGGAAAGTTTTGGTCACGTTAGAAGTTTATATTTAAAAACAAAGTTTTGAATAGAAAAAATGGCAAATTATATAAATGTAGAAATAAGCCCATAATGACTCTCCAGTGAATCAATAACAACCAAACATGTCATAATAATGTCTCTCAAATCAAATAAAATGAAAGAGAAATTAGTTTGCATACACTGATAGCTTCAAATCTGAGCCTATATAGTAAGTAGGAAATATATATGAACTTTAGACTACATAGGTCTATCTCTCAACTCTTGAAGAGATCAAATGAAAAGAAAATGTAAATTTATTTCATAAAAGAGCTATAATACATATAGTGAAGTCTCAATATCTTTTGAAAAATGTTGGTAGGCAGGAAGAGGAAGGTGTCCTCTATAACATATCCAAAATCCAAACATTGATTCCAAGCGATAAGAGCATGTTAATTAAAATATATCGAACCCCTATCACTATTGAAAACATGGAAACTTGAAATAAAACTAATTGGAAACTATTTGGAAATGTTCGGGGTTGCTCCTACATCGATCTCCCCTAATTGGAAATGTAACCATATTTCTCATAAGGTCATTGATAAATCAACAACCACTGAATATCTATGTATTTTCTTTATTTTATTCTTCCTTCTCTACCACACTATATACCACTCATCCTTCCTTATTCTATGCTTTCCATCCTTCTTATTCTCCTTTGTAATCCACACCTCTACGAACTACAGTTGTAGGTAATATCACATACCTGCCTTTCTCTCTGTTAAATTTTCTTGGTCCACCTTCATCGATATCATTGCAATTTGTTGTAACTTAAACCCAATTGCACGTAATGCCTCATACTGGTACCATTCATTGGTGCTTACTACCTCCCCATCCTTTGTCTTCTGCACCATTATCATTGCCTCAACAAACTCCCCCATGCTTGCTACTCAAGCATATCCTCATTGGAGCCACTCTACATATCCACTTTCCACTACACTTGTTCATCTTCACCATGCTTTGACATCAAATTTTCTTCTTGCAAATGTCACTCCATCATGAACAAATATACATCTATGCACATCTTCACCTCAACATATTCTTCATTCTGAAAACATCATTGTTGCATCTTTATTTTAGTCTGCTCCTCTTCTTTTTCTTTTTCCACGCATTCCACTGCACCTACAACAAAATCAATAGAAAAAACATTATAGGAATCAAACATTTCCATCTACAACTCCCACGTTGGAATTTATCTTGCCATGCCACTCTCTTCTACAATACCATCTTCTAATACAACATCACTTATTGTTGCAATGTCTCTCATTTTCAACTTTAAACTATTGAATACCACTCATCTCTACAACATCTCTTCTTTCTGCAACATCATCCAATCCTACAACAACATCTTTGGTCTACACATACACTTTCTTAGGAAGACTAATATTCGTTGTTACTTGTAATGTCCCCACTTTGTGACATCATCACAGTGCAGAGGTTTATGATGACCAGAGTAGCCAGATGGATGTTATAGCAAGTACAGGGGTTATTGAGAGGCATTGTGGGGTCCAACTTGAATTACTCATCCTATTTCATCATTATGAGCCATTCTGCACAAATTGGCTTTGGTTATGAGGCATTTCGACAATTTCCATGGTTTTGAGTATTTTTGGCTATAAGTCAATTAAATTCACTGAAGAGGTCATTTTGGGAACATTACTTGGAGGAACCTCTCAGTGTAGTATCTCATTGGAATCGGGAGAAGAAACACTACATGATGGGATGCTGAGAAGTGACTTTCAATGACCAGGGAAGCCACAAGGAGAGATAAGGCAGTTTTCATAGGTAAAAAGGTTAATTAATTAATTAAAGTGATTTAATTAATTAATTAAATATTAATAAAATGAAAGTCACTTTGGAGGGACAAGGTGAGCAAAAAGTATAAAGGAAAGTCAGGGGCCTCTACTCATTCATTCATGTATGATCATATTTTGATATCTGGCTTCTAGCTAGTGATCCCAGCATTAGGGGTTTTGAGGGTTTTGACTTAACAAATCCTAGAGGATGATTCGGTGGTGAAAGATTCCACCTAGCTTGTCCCAAGCTTGGTCTCGGAGGTGCAATACTCTCCCACACCATTCTAGTTCAGTTCTACATCAGTGCAAGAGGTTTCTACACCAACCACAGGCACAAGAAGAGAAGGAGGGTGTACCATTGGGGGTTTCCAGCAAGGGGGGTGCACCATTCTTGGAGAGAGATTCATTGCAGGTGATTAGCAGGGATTTTAGAGATTCTATCACCTGGTTTTTCATTGCATGGCCTTGGACATCATATCTAGTCCATTCATGAGGAGTTTCAGGTGCCATTTGATTTATTAGATGCATGGGACGAATTGAAGGAGACGAGCAAACTTCAAAAATTGGTTTCAGTCATTTGTTAGCTCAGATCTTCACCATTTTGCTTGGGACTTCGCCAGGGAGGTAACCAGGCCCCGATCTATCATTCTAGAGGTTTTGTGGATCATTTGTAGGCATATAATATTTAGGCCGATTTATCTAGGGTTTCAAGCATCTAGGGGGGCTCACCATATCTTGGAGGGGGTTCAGATCCATAGGGTTTGAGGGAGATCTTGGAGATTCGGGCACCTGGGTTGTTCTTGCCATCACTCGATCTATTGGTTTGCATCTTTCTTGAGGTGATTGGACACATTTGGCAGCAGGGCCGAATTATTGAGGAGCTTCAACATTCCAACAGGGCATGGCATCTTCCAGTGGGGGTTTGGCACTTCATATGGCCCAGATCTACCTTAGAATTGGTCTTCATCTCTTATCCATCCTTGGGGGCTTATTTTGTATTATCGGGAGATTTTTGTAGCAACTATATTGTCTATATTCTTAGCCATCTGTTGAGCATTCTAGATCGACATCTTCATTGTAGCAGGTTCCTCTATTTCATGAATAAAACCAGATTTGAGATGTTTTGGCTTGTCTATCATATTGCATATGGTTGAGGTAAGTTCCATGATTGTATCTTCTTGTTTATAGCTGCATACAAACATATAAACACATCAGTAAACCCTAAGGCCGAAATCAAGAGGCCATTCAACAAGTAAACACATGTAAACAAGTAGGTCAACAAAGTGTTTGACGAAATACCACAACCAACAAAACTTTTAAAAGACACCCAAAACCATGATGTTCCTGGCATAATGGCTTGGGATCATTACAGTGGTATCAAAGCTTAGATTCCTGCCAACCTGTGGGAATTAGCACATGCATGCAGAGCCATAGAGGGGTCTTCCATAAGAAGAGATGTATATTATGGATTTTACTAGAGAGACTGTATGTAGTAGATGGGAATACTACTACGACCTTAGTGAGGAAACTAGGGCCCTAATAACCTTCGAACAATGTTTATCCTTGAAATATCCTAGGTGGAGCATAGATAAGATTACATTCCAGGTCAAACAAGCAGAGGAATACATGGCCACAACAGCTAGATGGAGGGAAGCACAGAGAAACCCCACACCCATTAGGAGCATGCAACTTTGCTATAGTTGCAAGGTGCCTTGGGAACCAGATCATAGGTGTAGGGGTAAGGGTAAGAAGCATATCATTGAGGTGCACTATGACAGTGATGATGGGGTGTGTGAGGATGGAGAGATAGATACTCTTCTGGAGAAGTCTGATGATGATAGTGACTCTTTCACAGAGGCTAGTGATAGTGACTCTTGCACAGAGGCGGAAGATTCTAGCACACTTGAGGAGGTTAGTGACCCTTGCACATTGGAGGGGCAGTTGGATGGACAAGATGATAGCACTAGTGTATCATAAGACATATCACAGACCATTGATTACCTTACACCTCAGCAGAGTGGTGACACTAGTGAGGATTCACACGTGTTAACACCTAGAGATGACGAGCTTCCTTTGGTGGTCGTGACACATCTGTCCTCTTTTTAGACATCCATGATAGACACATCACAGGAGGATATCAATGGCATGCCAGATATGATGGAGGAGCCTTGTGTGAGGGATGCACACCATGGATGCATAGATTCACAGATCTAGGAGGAGACACATGACGTGCAGGTAGTTGATCCTACACTTACAGGTCAGCATAAGGAGATTGAGTCACATTTTTTGGAGACTCCATTAGTTAAGCAGATTGTGGATGCTGACAGGTTGATGGAGCACTTATTCTAGGAACTTCCTGCATTGATGAGGATGCACTCTTTATTGGTCAGGACGACCATGGCACGTGTCTGGATACATCTACATGGGATCCATGCGTAGATGATAGTAGTAGGGTGAGTGCATAGGAGGATACGACTGCTCATACAGGAAACAATGTGATTCAGAGGGAGATAGCACCTAGTGATGGGGTGCAATGGCAGACAGGAGGACCCAACATCATAGTAGACAGTGGGTAGTTCAACACATTATATTATGAAGAGAGTGTTTTTTGGGACTCCAGAGTTGACACTAGCAGGACTGACAGTAGCAGTGAGGAATATGAGGTGGCACCTCAACATGACCATCATCAGGAGCCACACCACTTAGCAACACAGTTGAGAGTTAGTGAGTCTATGATCATGGAAGCCACCAGGCGCAGTGATGACATGCATGCATTGATGGAAGATTACTACTGGAGAGCATCAGTGGCACATGGTAGTTTAGATGAGGGAATTTCCATGGATGATTTTCATACTCTTAGGGAGAGAGTATCTGTGATGAGGACTGACTACCAGCAATTGTTGACTGACAAAGATTATCTATTGAGGGTTGGTGATATGTATCATGAGGCTTTGAGGGAGCAAGAGTTGGAGATGGACCGACTCACTTAGGAGTTGGAGAGCACTCAAGCATTCTTGAGAGGCACATAGACAACCCTTCAAGAATCAGAGTCTAGGTCAGATGAGTCTCTTGGGGAGATTCGTTAGAGATCCACTTCATCTGTCTTAGTGGACACTCAAATGTATCAGTCAGTCACGTTGATAGAGGATGTTGGTGATCTAGCAGGGGAGAACCAGTTGATGGAGGACACTTCCATTTGTGTTCTGAGAGTAGTTGACCTTCATGTAGAGGTTGATCCAGTAGTATGCCCAGGATCTATGATGCAACATGAGTCTACGGGAGACAACATGAGTCTACGGGAGACGACATGAGTATGCCAAAGCATACAGTGATTAGTTATAGCTCACAAGTACATGTCGAGATGTATGGTGTACTGCCTTGCAGGGGGGAGACACACTTAGGTGAGCATGCAAAGGCCACTCCTTTGCAACAACATATGGTTATAATATATCACCTTCACCGTTTCAGTAGTTGCGTGGGTGATATGAGATGGAGATTGGTTTACCAGCAGTTGGGGGAGTTACTTCTGGTTGTACCTAATGATTGGGGTTTAGTAAGGGCTACAAGCGAGCAATTATCAGGGGTACAGGTAAACATTCTCTTGGTCGATTCCTTGGGATTGACTGAGGCAGGTGGTATTTTTCAGCCCTCCAGTCAGCTACAAATGTCTCTGTTACCTTTTCCCGACACTTTTATCATGGAAAAAAACATGAGGAGAGATAGACAATGGCAGAGGGCATGGGGAGTGCCTAAGCTGAGGCCACCTGACATGAGTATCTTTATGGCATCCAACCGGATAGAGATGGATCGTCATAGGAAACTAGTTGAGACTTGGTGTGTGATAGAGAGCATCATGGGCCAGGTGATAGCAGATGAGCACAGAGGGCTTCTGACAGTGATCAGTCTCACATAGGACCAGTTAGAGAAGATTGGAAGTGATGAACTTGCAAGTTTGCCATGGGATTTGGTAGTCTGTTTTGTTAGCAGGATGTTCTTGTTGACCCAGGTTGCGCCAAAGAGCCACACACTCCACCTTGGTTTGGTTTGGAGTGGGCCTGCAGGTACTTGTCCAACAATCTCAAAATATTTTTCCTTTGTTGAGGGATCTTTACCACTTCTGTGAAATGGAGAGTTATCCTTAGCTTACTCAAGTCCTCTACAACATTGTGTTTCATCAGGGTAGGGTTTGACATCATATGTTTCTTATTGCTTCCACCACTATGTGTCATATTTTCATTTGTCTATTTCTCATTCACCTTTTCTTTATATTTTTCGTTTTCCTTTTTGGAATCATTTTTATTCTTAGATTTGTTTACAAACACTCATTTCTAGGCAACATTCTCTTCTGAGTCAGGTTCATCGTCGCCTTCTTCAAATGTATACATGGACGTCTCGCATCCGTCCATTTGTACATTTTCAGAAATTTCATCAGGTAAATAATTGTTCCCTTGCTCAACCATTTTCTCACAATACACATCATCCAGAATATATGCATTTGGGGTTGGTTTCCTGGGAACCCTTTGTCTTTGCAGATTATCATTTTTTTCAAACATCACTCTATTTTCTTGAGGAGGGTTGCTTCTTTTCACTTGGACTGGAATTCTCGAATTTTCTACATAATTATCTCCCCTTCTTAATCTGGTTATCTCATTTTTCATTTTCCTGATGGTTATATTCATTTGTGAAATTTCAATTATTTGCTTAGTTTCTTGTGCCACAACAAGGTCTACCTTCACATCTGGTATGGTACCCTTAAAAAATCCTCCTCCAATTGTTTGATTGATCCGTAGGATCTTTTGAATGATTATGGTTGAGTTTTACTTGCATGAATTAATTAACCATTTTGAGAAATTATTGAAAGAATGAGGAAAGAAGAGGATTATATCAGTCAAATACACATATGCAGATCTGAAAAGAATAGTAAACAGCAAACCATAAGAACGCAGGTTGATAACGGAGTTCGGCACAATGTTTGCCTACGTCTCCGGGCCTTTTTCCTGTGGGGGAGGCTTCTTTATTTCTGCTCAAATGCTCAAAATTACATCTTAGCAATGCCAAAAGGCTACAAGACTAATCTGTTCTTGTTCTCCCAGATCTCTAGAACCCTGTGAAAGAAACGGCATGCAAAACTGATGCTCCAAGCTCCCAGAAACGATCCGACARCRTTTCCACCTCAAAGGCTTCCCTGCAACAAACTGACTTTGGCTTGGCTTTCCTTCAGCATAACTCTGCTCTGAATGACTGTCCATTGGCCTCAAACAGGCCTGGTTTATATAGCAATGGAGTTGGTTTCACATCCCCAACTTCCTCCAAGAATCTGGCCTCCAAAAATGCCCAATATCCCCC
>ML789174.1:647684-663950 GCA_009831015.1 Picea engelmannii | reverse complement strand
GAAGACGAGACGAACACAATGGCACAGGTTTAGTCACATTCCGAGCACTTTCCTTTTTGAGCATTTTTCAAGCCCTATCAGGCTTCTGGATCCGATTTCGGATCATTGATTTAGGATGGGTCGCGGCTTTTGTTCTTCGTTCCTTCTTGAGCTAGAGGTTCCTTGATCATCAATATTTAGGCCTCCCAGCTACCTCTGTACTTTTTCGAGGATAATATTGGGGTCAACACCCATCTCAATCATAATTTATTCCATCTCAGTGGCCTTAATCATTGCTTCCTCCAAGGGATCCATCTGGGATGTTCTGATAACATATTTTACATTTGGGGGCATCACAATATTATAAAAACCATGTATCACTGGGTCATTAGGTATTTTATCTTCTGGAATCTTACTCAAGGTTTTATTGAACCTGAGATTAAAATATCGTATTCTCTCATTCTTCCTCAAACCAATCTGGGTAAAATTGGTGAGAATGGTATGATATGCAACTGGAGGAGAAAACATAGTCAAGAACATGGCTTCGAGGTCATTAAATGAGCCAATTGACCTATTGGGTAATGTCATATACCATTCATAAGCTCGTCCTAATAAGGTCTGAAGAAATAACCTTACCATTACATTGCCATATTGGACATGATCAAAATAAAAAACATCAAGAAATAAGTTAATATGTCTTTTGGAATCAATTGTTCTATCTCCCAAAAATTATTTCAAGATACCCTTAGGGAGAACAGGGAGGTCATGTTTTTCACCTCGAAGATTTAAGGGGGAATACCTTACTCTTCTTCGGTTTCCAAATATTAGGTCTTCTTGATTTCGTGCACCATGTCCTCCACCTCCTTGTCTTTCTTCATGAGGTTATTTTCGTGGTTCTTCTCGTGGTTGTTCATTTATTCCTGCCATGTCCAGAGATATTTCAGCATTATGTTTTCCACTTCTTAGAATACAGAGTTGCTTGTTTTTACTTCTGGTAATGGGTCCCTTGTATTTGTCCATCTTCAATACCGACCTTGTTCTTATGTTGCTCTAGTTAGTATTTCGTTTCTTTGGTCTTAGCATTCGTCTCTCCTCTGTCTATGGAGGATTTCTCTTTATTCCTCTTGGACCAATGTTTGCCAAGATATTTCCAATTCTTCTCTGGTCTCGGCTATCATTATTACCAGAGTATATAGCTGATGTAAGATGCTTCATTGATTATTTAATCCACTTTCCAGGTTGATCAGTCTGGGGCAAAGTCCTGTATCTTTTAAAAGATGCTAAACCAGATTTCAAATTTCAATTCTTCCCTAGTATGGTCGCTAAAAATGTTGACGCTTGAATCTGTTAGGACCAAAATGACAACCTCACAGGGATACAAATCCCCCTACATTTTTATAGAGGTGGTACTCCTCTTTGTTTCAAGATTTTCTTGGAATTCTAGATTTTCTTAAAATAAGATAGGACTTTGAGAAAGTCTGTCATGATATTCAAAGAAATATAAAGATTGCAGAAAAATAAATTTTGTTTTTTTAAAGAGAGTTCCTGAGAGATGACCAAGAACCTCACACATCACATATTTGGAAAAGATAAACAAAATTTCCTCACATCCAACATAGTTAAACTAAATATTTATGATCACATAAAATAAAAGAAGATGGTATGCATGCATAAGAGAAATTTAGTAGAGTAAAGACATGGGGAGATCAAATAAATATAATGATAGATCAATCTCTAAAATTTTATACTAAAAACTCAAAGTTATAAAATACAGTCAAAACTGATCCTCAAATAGTTCTCTTGGGATTTTTGAAAAAAAATATAGTCTCTTACAAAGCCTTGAAATTTAAATGTGTTTGTCCTTAGGACTGTGATTGGGGCTCCCATAGACCATAAATCAAATATAAACAAGAAGTAATTTGTGGAAAGAATATGGTGGGAAATGACAGAGTAGAAATACCTGGAAAGAAGACAGGGATAATTTATCATATTTCGGTTAAACCTTTCTAATCAAAGAAGCAAAGTAACTGGATGAAAAACTGATAAAGAAAGAAATATGTGGTTAGCATGAACTTACTTTGATGGTATCTCCTCCCCTTCACTTTTTTTATGTTGTCCTTTTATTGTTCTCATTGATGGTTATAGGAACCGTCTCAACTATTGCTTCTTGGCCTTCTTTGGTTAATTTGTCAATTACCTTTTTAAACCAATATTCAATGTAGTTTCTCACTGGTGCAAAATTTATTTCATGATTGATTTTAATATTGAACAATTCTCCTTCCAAGTCTCTTAAGTCATGATAAATTCCATGTATCACCTCCTCAATATCTTGATTTTTCACGGAATAATCAACTAGCCAATTGTCTATTTCTTCTTCCTTATATTTGAATATGCCATGAACTTGTTTCTTTGTTAGAAACATTTAATTGAGAATTAACTTAGGGTATTGTACCTAATTAGTTCTTCCATCCAGATCTATCTATGTGATTCTTTTGAACAATTCTTCTCTTTTTAGTATAGCTTTGTTGCATGCTTGGACAATGTTATTCAAATTCTTGATCTTTTCCTTCCAACAAGCATTTAGTTGTTTTAACCGACTTGGAGAAGGAAGATCCTCTTCTCTTCTCTTCAATTCTGTCATGTTTGAGACTTCAATTCCAAATGGCAAGACAACGTTAGTTTATGAAGCTTCTTCATTCTTTAAATCAGCTTGTAGATACTCATGAAAGGCATGTACCCTTGAGCCAAAAGAAACAATATTTTTTTATACCTCCCATGATTTTGTTATCAGTGAATACAATTGTTGAGAAAATCCTCGGTTGCCTTGTGGATTTTATAAATTTTGGACGACTGCATGTCCTTCAAGTCGACCTCTGAGCAAGATTTCCCCTTTTATTTTTCTGGTCACCTCTTTCTACAATCAACTTTTTAGACACCTTACAAAAAACAACACTTTGAAAATTGAAGGATTCTTCTTCACTAAAGGTCTCATTTGCAAGGACTTCCAATAAATAATTTTGTTGAGTCATATTTTATGGTTGTTCCATCACGTGAAATATTTTCTCAATATCTACCTCTAGCATCATGTCATCCAAAGAAAAGCTTTGGATGTCATTTTCTATAAGATTATCCTCGTCCTCTTGTACTAAGTTCTTCCTTTTATTTCTCACAAGGAGCTTATGTTAATTCTCGATTTTCCAAGAGGGAGGATTCTTCTCTCCTCCGCCACTTGAACTATTGTTGACAACCTTTCTAACTAGGTGAGTTGTTGGAGAATTACTCCGGGGTGTGGTATTTTTGGGAGTAACAACTGGAGACTAGGTTTTCCTTTCATTGGGACCCTTTCCCTTTTGCTTATAAAACTCATTAGTACTGAGTATTGTTTCTAGGTCACCAACATCGTGTACAAGAGTACTTTGGTTGTTACCTTCTTCTTCTTAATTCAAGATAGTCTGGATAAGCGAGTTACTGAATCCCATCGAAAACATGTGTTCTAGAAATATTTTGTTTGGATCAAATCCCTTTATATTTTCATCATACTTTAAATTCACATTGTTGAAATGATTTGCAAACTCGTCAATTTTATTTATGTTTCTGAACATAAAATATCCAATCTTCCATGGCAAGGGGATACATTTCTTTTTCCTTTTTTCATGGAAAAAATGTAGGCAGAAGTTGTATTTCATTTTCACCTCTGTAATGAATAATTTGTCAAATACATGATATGGTAGAAAAG
This sequence comes from Picea engelmannii, assembly GCA_009831015.1. NCBI lineage: Eukaryota > Viridiplantae > Streptophyta > Pinopsida > Pinales > Pinaceae > Picea > Picea engelmannii. The sequence continues at coordinate 660,235 of ML789174.1, read as the reverse complement.
AATGATTTTATTTGGAACAAAATATCCGTATGACACTGTGATTCTCCATTTGTTCTATCGTTCATTTTTTCTCTAATAATTTGTTAGTCTAGTTAGATATCCTTGAAGTATTTTCACCCAGCAACGATCTTTTGAAGAATCAAACAAAATCATTATAAAATTCATAAAAATACAGAGGGGTCTTATGTCTCCATAGTGCATGATAGCATAAGGTAACTGGATCTATTTTATAGTTCACCCTCTTACTTATGGTCAAGTTTAGAAATTGACAACAATACACTATAGAATATATCAGATAGGAAGTGATACATAATTTTTTGTCCTTTCTATAGTGTGATAATTGGGGCGCGATTTTGATAGAAATTAATTTCCTCAGTCAAATATGGCTTGTTCTTTCACTGTAAAATATAAAATATATAAAACCATGCGAGAGATAGTAGTAGTGCTTTCCTGACCTATCAACCTGGTAAAAAACCACCCAATTTCTCGATAGGGGTTTTTGAAAGTCTCGACCTGGATCCTGTTTATGTCTTCTGGAATAGAAGCAGGATTCTCCAAATATTCAGGTAGGAGGTTAAGCCCACTGTTATGTTTCTTCAAAAAATATTTGCAGTCTTCTCGTTTGAAGGTAAGCATCGGGTCTGGGAGCTTCAACAACTTGTGAAAAACTTGCAGTGAAAAGGAAATCATAGAGTGATCTTGGAGTTGTATAATTCTCTGTCTTGGAATGCACTTATTCACGTACCATGCAACAAGTTATTTACAGTCAAAAACCTCAGGAACACACCCTGCGCAAGCGATTTTGGATGCCCAAATTATGTCTTTCTGTGTAGGAGGAGAGGAATAATATGAATATGCTATGGACCACTGAAATTTATGGTCTTCATGACTAAAGATATTTAAAGTATCACCACAAAACTGTTGTCTAGATTCTACTTCCATAGGTTGATGGGAGTATTTCTCCAGCTGGATAATAAATTGAAATAAATATTTTCGGAGAGATGACGATAATATAATCCCTTGGAAAATTGAGATTTAATGTAATTTAATGATAATTCCTCTATATTTTCACCATTAATGATGATCTTTTTGGATCCTAAACAACAATTGTTATCATTAAACAACACTTAATGCATATTGGGAAAAGCATGAGAATGCCAGGGACAAACAAGAGAAATTTTGAATATGGATCTTTTCATGAACCCGCCAACCCAAGAACCCATGAACCCACGACTATGGATGATAAAAGATAATTTAACTGTAGAAAGGCGGTCGGTCGGACTTGCATGCAGGAGAAATAAAATACTTAGGGGATTGACACCCATGACAAATGCAATGGTCACAATGTAGATCAGGGAACTTTGGGTGCAAGGTGGAGATCATAGAACTTGGAGGATGAGGGCTTGAACCCATGAACCCGCGAAGCTGGAAAAATAACTAAGTGTAATGTAGAAGGGCAGTCGGTCGGACTTATGACATAGGAAAGTGGATTAGATGAAGGTTCTCCAACACACCAATTTTTAAAATACGACTAAGTATGGTAACTAGAAAGGGATAGAAGAAGGGAAAAAATAAAGAGGGAAACAAGGGGAGGTGTAGAAGAGGGAAAATAAATGGAAAAAAGAAGTTAGGAAAATAGAAAGGGGAAGGAAAAATACGGAAACAAGAAATGATCTCAACAACTGGCTCCAACTGTGGGATGATAATCCCTTGTGGGTTTTTAAGAATCCATAATATTCATGACCGGGTGCTTCCATCCATTGGGATATGGAGTAAAACGGAAGAATATGCAAACTAAGTAAAAGAAAAATATATAGAAGGAAATGAGAGAAAATTCAGGTGAAGAAACCTTTCAAATGTTTCCCATTAACAGGCAACATTAACATTTTACCCTTCATATCTTTCAACATATAAGAATTAAAACTCAGGATCCTTTCAATGACGTATGGTCCAATCCAGAGTGCTTCAAATTTTGTGTGCATCGATGGTTTCTCCTTAGCTTTGTTCTAGAGTAACACCAACTCGCCCTTTTGAAAACTCTTTATGGTTGCATTCTGGTCAAAATATATTTTGATACTATGTTGTCTCTAAGAATTTCTATTCATGGATTTACTTCATTCTTCCTCCAATTTCAATAACGAATTGACCCTCTTTTGCATAGGTGAACTATCTTATGCATCCTTTGTATTAACCACAAAATCCAAGGCATTCAACTCAAGGCCAATTGGCATTTTTGCTTCTTTCCCATAAACCAATGTATATGGAGACATCTCAGTGTTGTCTTTCAGAATCATTCTACTCGCCCACAATGCATCAATCAACTTTAAATGCCAATTCCTTTGGTTCTTGTCAATAGTTTTCTTCAATATATGAATAAGTGTCTTATTAGTGGATTTTGCAAGACCATTTCCTTATGGATAATAGTTTGATGACTTACCCATAACAATTTCATATTCTCCAAAACATTCTGTATATTTTAAGAAAATGAAAATCGAGCCATTATCAGTGAAGAATTGTTCTGGGACACCGAATCTTGACAAAATATTATCTTTGAAAAACTTAATCATCTCTTCAAAATCAACCTTTTTTAATTCCACTGCTTCTGTCCGCTTTGTAAAATAATCTGTAGCGGCGAGAATATATGTATTTCCTTTGCTTGAATTTGGATTTATTGGTCCAACGACATCAAGTTCCTATTGGGAAAATGGTTTTTCTACAGATATAAGTTGTAATGGCCTTGCAGATTTTTTCATTTTCCCTGAAAATTGTTGACAAGATACATACTTCCTTATGGTAGCATATGAGTCTTTAAAAATTGATGGCCACTAAAAACCAACTCTTATTATCTTATGGGCAGTGGCGGTAGGTGAAAAATGTCCACCACATATTCCTTCATGGAATTCTTTCATCAATTCTTGAGTTTTCCTTTCATGAACACATCTCAGCAATATACCATCATAGTTTATCTTGAACAATATATCAACAATCAATGCATATTGACTCAACTTCATCTTCAAATTTCTTCTCTCTTTAGGGTTCATGGTGACTGGAAATTGTCCAGACCTCAAGTAGAATACAATATATCTATACCATTCTGAATCTGCCATGGGTTCTCTTACTGAGTTTGAAATCATTCCATCCAAAGAATCATTATTTACAATGAGCTTACATAAACCATGTCCCTTGACTTCCTTTAAAGGTTTAATTTAAATATCATATTCTTAAATCTTTGCCAGCCAGTTTGCCCATTTTCCTTCTCTCAATTGTTGATTTAAAAGAATCTTCATAGGAGAGGATGGAACATAAGCAATGACATGATAATTTAGTTTGTACGTTCGAAAGTGAGCCACCTCTTTCAAAAGAGATAGGGCTTGTTTCCCCAATTATGAATATGTCAATTCATAATCATGAAGGGTCTTGCTCATGAAGATAATTTTCAATTATTCACCTTTGGTATTCCTCTGAGTAAGAATAGATGCAACAACAGTTTCTGTAGTGAAAGAATAAATAATGAAGTCTCTTTGAAATTCTAGGCTAATGAGTATTGAAGATGTAGTGATTGCATTTTTTATATTATTAAAATCTTCTTGCGTATCCGCAGTCCATTCAAACCTTTGATCCTTTTTCAAAAATAAATTGATCGGCTTCACAATACTTGCATAGTCAGGGACAAATCTTCATACAAAGTTGATCTTTCCAAAAAATTATTGAACTCCCTTCTTAGATGATGGGGAATTGAGTTCATTTATAGATTTAACTCTTTCTAGATCTATATAGATTCCTTCCTTGCACAAAATATGACCCAATAGTCTTCCTTGAGTTACAAAAAATAAACATTTCTTTGGATTTAAGGAAACACCATATAATATACACCTGTCAAAAACTTTCCTCATGTGATGAATGTGATCGCTCCTTGTTTTTTAGTGTACTATTAAGTCATCTTGATAATTCACTATAAAGTTTCCTATCAACCCCTCAAAATAATGATCCATATCCCTCTGAATGTATCTCTTGCATTTTTTAAACCAAATGTCATACTAACATATGCATATGTCTCCCAAGGTGTTATGAAAGTTTTCTTTGCTTTGTCTTCTTCAGCAACCAAGACTTGATCATACCCAGAAAAACCATCTAACATGGACATGCAGGATGATCATGTGACTTGTTGGAGAATAAAATCCATGTTAGGTAAAGGATAATTATCCTTTACACTTTATTTGTTAAGATCCCTAAAATATACACACATCCAGATCTCTCCATTATATTTTCTTATTATCACGGGGTTTGAAATCCAATCAGAATGTCGAATGCGGTATATTATTCCAACCTTTTTAATTTCTCCAATTCAACCTTTATCAACGGTTTTAATTTGGGGTTCATTATCCTTATCTTCTGCTTGACGAGATTTTTCCCTTCTCTCAAGGGAATAATATGTTGAAATACTTTTTTATCATATGCCTTCAAATCATCACAACGCCATGCGAACACATAAAGATATTCTTTAAATAATGCAACATATTAATAAACTTCTTCAATTGTGCAATCAACTCCAAAATTGACTAATTTTGGGGAACTATTAGTTGCAATGTTAATTTTTCTTATTTCTTGGACCTTTCAGAGTGATGCTTCCTCTAGGAGGTTTTTAGCATGATTGTCTCTTGTAAAAAGAGACTATGATTGAATACAATTCCTCAAGACAACAGTTATTGTCTGTCTTCATCTTCATCGTCATTCATAAAAAAAAAATCCAATTCTTCATCATTCTCAAATACTTGTAAATATTCCTAGTTATCAGGTATAGAAGGTCGGAATATTCTTTTTACTTGAAAATATGTTTTTCTTTGAACATAATCCGGGTTTGACAATGAGGCTGCCAAAGGTAATAAATCCGCCTTCTAATTTTTGTCCCTTGGGATGAAAGAAATGTTGAAAGAGTTGCAGGCTTCCATCAATTCATTAACTCTTTTGAAATATAACTTGAGTCTTTATTTTTTAATTTTATACCTCTGGGTAACTTGACTTATCACCAACTCGGAGTCACCGGTCACAATTAGATGTTCTATATTCATTTCTTGTGCAAGAATCATTCCCTGAATCAAAGCTTTATATTTTGCCTCATTATTGGTACATGCAAATTCAAGTCTGATAGCATGTGGATGCACAATATTTCTTGGGTTTACAAGGACAATTCCAACTCCACTCCCAGAATTTGAGCAAGCTCCATCAAATGACATCCTCCAATAACCTTCAAATTGATTCTTTTGATTCTTTATATCTTGAATTTGCTCCATGTCTTCAATTTGTTCTATTTCTAGGATAACATAGTTTCTGATCCCATCATCTATATAATCTTCCATTCTTTCATTATCCTTCTTTTTGAAAGAGAAGGGTCTCATGGGTTCACGAGGAACCTTAATCATTTCTCCTCCTTTATCTCACATAATCATGCAACTTCCATCATTCATTATGTATCCTCTGATCATAAATGACCAATATCTTCCTAAAACAACTCCATATGAAAGAGGAAGGTCTCCTATAATAATATTAAAAAATTTAATAATATGGGGATCCGTCATGATCCAAGCATAAAAAGCTTTGATTTCTCCATAAGCTGACATTTGTCTGGAATCAATTTCATATATACTTTCACCAGTCTCATAATATTCGGTGCAGTTCATGCCCAATACCTCCATGACCACTAGTGGCATAATATTATTGGTCGTGCCAGTATTAACTAAACAATTATGAAGTGCAACATCATGATTTTCAATTGAAATATAAAAAGGTTGGATTTTACCTCTTAGCTTGATGGTTGATATTGTTCTGGATTTGTTTCGGAATTATGACAACAACCTCCATTTTTCCAGACGAATCATCCAACAATCTCAAAATATTTTCCCTTTGTGGAGGAATCTTTACCACTTATGTGAAAGGGAGATTTATCCTTAGCTTACTCAAGTCCTCAAAAACATTGTATTTCATTTGGGTAGGGTTTGACATCAGATGTTGCTTCTTACTTCCAACACTATCTGTCACATTTTCATTTTATTTTTTCTCATTCACCTTTTCTTTATCTTTTTCATTTTCCTTTTTAGAATAATTTTTATTCTTGAATCTATTTACAAAGGCTCATGTTTGGGAAACATTCTCTTGCGAGTCAAGGTCATTGCCTCCTTCTTCAAATATATACATGTATGTCTTGCATCCATCCATTTGTATAGTTTCAAAACTTTCATCAGGTAAATAAACATTCCCTTACTCAACCATTTTCTCATCATATACATCATCCAGAATAGTTGCATTTGGGGTTGGTTTCCTCGGAGCCCTTTATCTTTGCAGATAATCATTGTTTTCAAACCTCACTATGTTTTCTTGGGGAGGGTTCCTTCTTTGCTCTTGGATCGACATTCTCGGATTTTCTACATAATTATATCCCCTTCTTAATCTGGTTATCTCATTTTGAATTTGCCTGATGGTTCTATTCATTTTTGCAATTTCAATTCTTTGCTTAGTGTCTTGTGCTACAACAAGGTCTACCTTCACATATGGTATGGTTCCCTTAAAAAATCCTCCTCCAATTGTATGATTTTGGATGGGTTGTGGCTTTTGTTCTTCGTTCCTTCTTGAGCTGGCGGTTCCTTGATCATCAATATTTAGGCCTCCCATCTAACTCTGTACTTTTCCCAGGACAATATCAGAGTCAACACCTATCTCAATCATAATTTCTTCCATCTAAGTGACCTTAATCATTTCTTCCTCCAAGGTATCCATATGGGATGTTTTGATAACATATTTTACATTTGGAGGCATCACATTCTTATAAAAACCAAGTTTCACTGGTTCATTAGGTCTTTTATCTTCTGGAATCTTACTGAAGGTTTTATTGAACCTGAAATTAAAATCTCGTATTCTCTCATTCTTCATCAAACCAATCTGGGTAAAATTGGTGAGAAGGGTATGATATGCAGCTGGAAAAGTGAACATAGTTAGGAACATGGCTTCGAGGTCATTAAATGAGACAATTGACCTACTGGGTAATGTTGTATACCATTCATAGGCTCGTCCTGATAAGGTATGAAGAAATAACTTTACCATCACATCATCATATTTGACATGATGAAAATCACAAACATCAAGAAATAAGTTAAGATTGTTGATTAAGGTTGGTTGTCATTGATGCCAATCCTTGAAGAAAGCCTCATAACACAAAGGTTGGGTAATTGACCCAAGATTGTTTGATGTAAATATGACTTGTTATTGTCTTGTCATGGTTGATAATAAGTAGAAATGGATGAACTCCGAAGTGGTCCCCTTATGGTGAAAGCCCTCACGAGAAGATGCTTTGTGGATTGAGTTATCCTAGAAGTATGGTTACATAACCCATGCTTATTTATGGAATAATGAGATGAATTATATTGAATTTGTTAGTGAAACTATCCTATATGGATAGTGCTTGTCATTCCATTTTCAGTGGTATATGGAACGTCACATAACTCCTCATAGTTAGAGAGTTATGGCCATGACGAGTTGGAGAACTCGGGTTTGGGTAATGGACCCAAGTTTGTTTGATGGATAATGGTATGAGTTTTGATATATTCTCTGGTAATACTATTCTATATGGATAGTACATGTCATTCCATTTCTTTTGGTATGTGGAACATCACATAACTCCTCATGGTTTGAGTTATGGCCTTACGAAGTTGGAGGACCCTCATATGTCATCTAGAAGCCCCAAAAGGTCAAAGTAGTCAAAGTGGTTTAAGAGTTTTTAAATAAATAATAAAGTGAAGTGATGAGTACACTATAATTCAAAGTGAATACAAAATCAATTATTTAAATAATAAATTTAATGGAGAAATTAGAAGTGGATTAACCCTAAAATAAGGAAAGTGGGCAAAGTGACCTAGAAAATGTTTTTAAGGAAACTACTTGGAGAGTATAAATAAGAGGCAAGACTCCCTCTTTTAAATCACACTTTAGAATATTGAATAAATATGGGTGTCTGAGGTAACCAAAGGATATCTAAGCCTAATTTCTGAGGGAATGTGAAGAAAAGAAGGCCAGAATTCAAGGAAGGATAAATTATTTTCATGATGCTTTCTAAGGTATGTTATTTACAGGTCATATCACCATTTTCGCAATAATTTTTTTTATATAATGATTTATACTGTGAGATTGATATTCCATTGAGGAAAAATAACCAAGTATCTGTGGTAAAAAATTCAGCTTATGGGTCGTTGCATTTTTGGAGATACACTCCGTGGAAAATAGGGTTTGTGACTAGTCCTGAAACTAGTCTAAAACAAGTGTTTCGGGTAAAAACATCGTAACTTTTTCATAACAGATCCAAATTTAGTGAGACCAATTGAGTTGGTTATAATATAGTCTTTAGTATGTTTTGTAACAGTTTCAGTTTAATTCAATAAATATTCCATGAGGGGCACGCTCTACAAGGTCGCTCTCTAGAATAAGATAGAATTCAGCAAGGTGTGCCATTTTTGCTATAACTCCTTTTCTGAGAGGTTCCAAGTAGTGACACCCGGAGGAATTTCATAAAACACACTGAAGAACATTTTGTATCAATTTTAGATATTTATTCATTATAGGTACAAAGTTATGATTATTTCAAGTTAGGGTTGTTGACTAATCCAAAACTAGTCATGGTTGAGACAAGAGGTTAATGAGTTGGCACATACATGAGGTGTATAGTTGATGATGTTGGTAAATATTTATGATTCATTGTTGATTATTAGTTGACATGTGATTGGTATATACTTGGTACATGGTTGGATGCACTTGTTTATGGTACAAGTTGATTACAGATTATTTGGTACAAGTTGGTGCATGGTTGATGAAATTGTTTATGCTACAGGTTGGTGCATGGTTGATGCACTTGTTTATGGTATAGTTTGATTACAGGTTGATTCATGGTTGATGCACTTGTTTATGGTACAGGTTGATTACAGGTTGATGCATGGTTGATGCATGGTTCAGGTTTATTGGTACAGGTTTACAAAGGTATATCTCACAGTCACAATGGTTCCATCATTCTACTTCTACTTCAGGGTGGTTGGACAGGGCAAGGACAGGTGGTTGTAGCCAGAGAACTTATGGGGTTGTAGCCTCCTTCTGGTTGTATCCAGAGAATTGGGGAGTTGGAGCTTCCCTTAGGTTGTAGCCTGAGAAACTAGGGGGTTGGATCCTCCTTCTAGTTGCAGCTAGAAAACAAAGGAAGTTGGTGCTTCCAATGAATGTAATTCTTCAAGACATATAAGAAAAAACATTCTTTGGTTTTCTCCCGATTTGGGTTTCAACGTAAAACACTGGTGTACTGTGTATGTGTGTGATTTTCATTTCTTATTGCTCATTATTGGATAATAATTCTACATTGATATAACACTTGGATTATTTTGAGAAAAAGGATTATAATTACACTATTACTGATTCACCCCCCCTCTCAATAATCCAACAATTGGTATCAGAGAAGGTTCCTTCAGAAATCAGTTAACCATTGAAAGGTAGATCATGGAGAGTACCAACTCATATAAAAATGGAATACCACACTTTGATGGATAGAAGTATGCTTTTTGGAGCATAAGGATGAAGACATATATACAAGCATGGGGGTTTAAAATTTGGAAATCAATTGTAGATGGATACACAGTACCAGCAGTTCCACCAACAAATGATAAAGCAGTGAAACTTGGTCAGAATAATTCCAAAGCTACAAAAGCACTTTTGAATGGTCTTAGTGAAACAATATTCACCAAAGTTGCACATTGTAAATCTGCTAAAGAGATTTGGGACAAGCTTTGAAATATTTATGAAGGAGATACAAAAGTCAAAGAAGAAAAACTTCAAACTTACAGAGGTCAGTTCGAACAACTAAAAATGAAGGAAGATGAGAATATTGCAACCTACTTCTTAAGGGTTGATGAAACAATGAATGCAATCATAGGATTGGGAGAAGAAATCAAAGAATATGTAATTGTTCAAAAGGTACTAAGATCTCTTCCTATGAGATTCAACCCTAAGATATCAACACTAGAAGAAAGATCATATCTGAACTCAATAAGAATGGACGAAATGCTTGGAATCTTTACAACATATGAAATGAGAACTGAACAAGAAAATCTAGATGTAAAAGAAGCAGCCTTCAAAGCATCCAAAAGATCAAAGCAAAATAAAAAGGAACAAGAAGAATATGGCAACAACATCGACGTTTTAGAAGATGATGAAGAAGTGGCCAACTTCATCGAAAGACTGAACACGAGAACCAGTGGTAGGTATAGACGTAAACTTCCTTTAATTTGTTTTAATTGTGATGGTATTGGTCATTTTCCTAACAAATGTCCTCATAAGAAAAAGAGAAATGATGAAGGCTACTCAAAAGGAAAACACACATATAAAGGAAAAAGAAATACAAAGAAATATTTCAAGAAAATCTCATCATCAGATGAAGATGAAATCAGTGACAATGAGATAGGAAGAGTTCTATTCATGGCAATAAAAGATTCTGACAAAGAAGAATCTAAAGAAGAATATGAAGAAGCCGAAGAAGGATATGAAGAAGTCAAAGACGAAATTGAAGAGGTAGAAGCTGACTATCGAGAAGAATTAATGTGTGCCATAGAAGTTATCAGAAGAGAAAAAAAGAAAAACAAGAAACTACAAGAAGAACTAGACAAGAAAAAGGACACTCAAGAACTAGAACAAATGATCACAAGATTGAAGGTTCAAATAGAAGAAGATAAAATAATTGAATAAGCACTCAAAGAAAAACTAGAATAAAAGGACGTCCCCGAGGTGTAGGATAGTTGGTGATGGAGTGTGCTATTAAGGCACTCTGTGATGTTAAAGTCATCGGTTCGAAACCTGCGGGGACAAAAAATCCATCCATGTTAAGGGTTGGTGTGGCTCAGGCCGGGTGAGATCCCCGGGTGATTTTGATGGCTTAGATGGCCCTGAGTCATGGTTTCTCAGCCACAGGTTAGTCCCACAAGTCACGGACAAACTAACAAAAAAAAAAAACTGGAATAAAAGGACAAGATCATTGGAAACTTGGAAGCAGAGATTGTCACACTAAGAAAGGATATTCAAAAGAAAAATATGCAGAATAGCTTAAAATTTCTGGATGACATTATCAGCAGTAAAAAATCTCATCTTGACAAGTCTGTACTTGGATACAATCAGACAGAAAAGGGATTAAGCTCCAAAACAACAGAGCAAGAAACAAATCCAAAAAGCTATGCAGAAATAATCAAAGGTGATAGGAAGATATACAAGGAAGATTATAGGGATACTCCTCCACCGAAAAGATTCAGATTTCAGAATCAACAATAGATAGATAGGCCTCAAGAATAAGAATGATTCATAAGAGCACCTTCTTTCATAATATCTTCAACTTTCAGGTATCAAACTATATTTTTTGGCTTATGTTATGCATGTAATACTTTTGGACACAAAGGGGTTACTCAAGAAGACCTAGTGAAACAAGAAAAAATAAGTTACAACAGGTTTGAATCTTTGAGCACTGAAGTGGAATGTTACAAATGTAGCAATTTTGGACATGTGGCCAAAAATTGTAGAATGACAATCCCTCCTAAAGAACCTCAATAGAATAACAACATTCACAGACAAGAACCTCATAAAACGACATGGATAAGAAAGCAAGATCAGTATAGAAATGAAGAATGCACAATCGCTCTACAAGCTAAGAAGAAGAAACACAGTTGGTATGTTGATAGTGGGTGTTCAAAACACATGACATGTGATCGAGACAAATTTCTTACATTGCGAAAGGAAAGAAATAGATCAGTCTCCTTCGAAAATGATAATTAAGCCAAAATCATAGGAGAAGGCACAGTCTGAATTGGGAACAAGAATAAAAAGGCACAAAATGTTCTATTGGTAGAAGATATGAAACCTAATCTTCTAATTGTGAGTCAAATGTGTGACCAAGGTCATAAAGTTACTTTCAATTCACAAAAGTGTGAGATAAGAAGAGAAGGTTCAGGGAAATTGGTCGGTACAACTGCAAGAACTTCAAACAACATATATGTGTTAAGTCAAATTGGAAATGAAAAGTGTTGTCTAGGAAAGGAAGATGAAAGTTGTCTATGGCACAGAAGAATGGGTCACATGCATTTTGATAACCTTGTCAAAGTTAGCAAAAGAGAAGTAGTCAGAGAAATGCCCTAGATTACAAAACCAACCAACACTTTATGCAACCATTGTCAACAAGGAAAGCAAACAAAGACCAAGTTCAAATGAAATGAATATTCAACAACAAGACCACTGGAAATTGTGCATACTGATCTAGTTGGACCAAATACAACAAAGGGATTAAAAGGTGAGAGATACTTTATGTTATTAGTTGATGATTATACAAGAATGACAACAGTTTGTTTTCTCAAGAACAAGTCAGAATCTTTTGAAAACTTCAAGATCTACAAGGAAATGGTTGAAAATGAGATGGATTCAAGAATCAAATGCTTGAGATCTGATAATGGAGGAGAGTTCACTTCAAAGGAATTTATGGACTACTGCAG
>ML789174.1:595008-647634 GCA_009831015.1 Picea engelmannii | reverse complement strand
GAACAATGCTAATGGATTCCAAATTGACAGATATATTTTGGACACAGGCAGTGCATACAACAGTTCACATTCAAAATAGAGTAATGCTCAGAACAACATTGATAAAACTCCCTACGAGCTATGGAAAGGAAGACTAGAAAATGTGAAGCACTTTAGATTTTTTGGAAGCAAATGCTACATCAAAAGAGAAGATGGTAGAATGGGAAAGTTTGACTCTCATGTGGACAAAGGAGTACTTGTTGGTTACTCAAGTACAAGGAAATCATACAAGTGTTACAATCTAATATTGAACAAAGTTGTGGAAAGCATCAACGTAACCATTGATGAAACAGACAGACCAGAATCAAAGGAAGAAGAAAACAAATCAATGGAACAAATTTTCGAAGAAGAAGAAGCAGAAGATGAAGTAGAAGAGGAAGATGAAGACAATCCGACAGAAACAGAAGAGAAACTTCAGAAAGTATCTCCAAAGACACCTAGCAAATGAGTACAAAATAATCATCCTTTAGATCATATTATTGGAAACAAAGATGCAGGAATTGAGACTAGAAGAAAAATCGGTTCACCAGAACAAACACACCTAGCACTCGTATCTACAATTGAAACAAATTGTTTTGAAGAAGCCAACAAGGATGAATTTTGGAACAAGGCCATGAATGAAGAATTGGATCAAATAGAAAAAAATGACACTTGGGAACTGGTTCCAAGACCAAAGAATACGAATGTGATCAACACAAAATTAGTTTTCGGGAATAAATTAAATGAAGATGGACAAGTTACAAGGAACAAAGGTAGATTGGTATGTAAAGGATATGCACAGATTGAAGGAATCGACTTTGAATAGACATTTTCCCCAGTTGCCAGAATGGAAGCAATCTGGTTGCTTTCAACCTATGCATGCTCCAAAAATGTTAAAGTATATCAGATGGACGTAAAATCAGTTTTTCTGAATGGGGAACTTGAAGAAGAAGTCTACATTGAACAACCAGAAGGATTTCAATTGTCAGAGAACACAGATTATGTGTGTAAATTAAAGAAGGCCTTGTATGGTCTAAAACATGCTCCTAGACCATGGTACACTAGACTGGATAAGTATATGCAACAAGAAGGGTTCAGAAAAGGAAGTGCAGACAATAACCTTTACATCAAGGTAAGTGAAGGTAATATTTTATTAATTGAAGTTTATGTTGATGATATTATTTTTGGTAGTGATGATGACAGGTTAAGCTGGAAATTTGCAAAAGATATGCAGAATGAATTTGAAATGTCATTACTTGGAGAACTATCCTTATTTTTGGGACTTCAGATATATCAAAGAAACCAAGGAATCTTTATTTCTCAAACCAAGTATATCAAAGAAATGGTAAAGAGGTTCAGAATGGAAGATTGAAAACCAGTTATCACTCCCATGCAAACCAGTTGCAAGTTGAGCAAAGATGATGATTCAAAGTCTACATATCAGAGGCAATAGAGGTCAATGATTGGAAACCTACTATATGTGACATCATCTAGACCAGATGTAATGCAGGTAGTTGGACAGGTGGCACAATTTCAAGCAGCACCAAAGGATTCACATATGTTAGCAGTGGAGAGGATTTTCATATATCTCAAAGGAACAAAAGAGTTTGGATTATGGTATCCAAAAGGAAAGGATCTATCACTTATTGCCTACATAGATGCAAATTGGGCAGGTTGTATTGATGACCGATGAAGCACCAGTGGAGAAGCGTTCTACTTGGGTGAGTGTTTAGTATCATGGCTAAGAAAGAAACAATCATCAGTATCTTTATTTACAGCCGAGGCAGAGTATATTGCAGCAGCATCATGTTGTACATAGGTTCTTTGGATGAAACAAACTCTGACAGATATACAGGTTGAGTATGATGAGCCCATTCCAATATATTGTGACAATACACACGCCATCAGTATCTCGAAGAACCCAGTGATGCACTCCAAGACGAAGCACATTCCAATCAAGTATCACTTTCTACGGGAGCTGGTTGCAGAAAAGAACATCAGAGTTGAGTATGTGGGCACAAAATAACAAGTGGCAGACATCTTCACAAAACCACTTCCACGGGAATCCTTTGAATATCTTCGCTAGAGACTTGGAGTTATTTCTACTCCAAAATGAATGATTTTTGAATGCTTATCTTATATGTCTTATATTTGCACGAGGAAGCACCATAAGAGGACAATTCATTCAAGGGGAGCAACCCTGGATGGAAAGACAACTTTTCCATTGATGACAAAGGGGGGGAGATTTATCAGATGTAGAGGACAAAGGCAATGGATAGAGGCATGGTTCCAGGGGGAGAGATTTATCAGATGCAGAGGACAAAGGCATGGTTCCAGGGGGAGCAGATTTATCAGCTACAGAGGACAAATGCATGGTTCCAGGGGGAGCATGAGTGATATGATTTCAGTATTGCATCAAAGTGTTTCCATCAATGCCAAAGGGGGATATTGTTGATTAAGGTTGGTTGCCATTGATGTCAACCCTTGAAGAAAGCCCCATAGCACAAAGGTTGGGTAATGGACCCAAAATTGTTTTATGTAAAGATGACTCATTATTGTCCTGTCATGGTTGATAATAAGTAGAAATGGATGAACTCCAAAGTGGTCCCCTTATAGTGAAATCCCTCACAGGAAGACGCTTTGCAGATTGAGTTATCCTAGAAGTATGGTTAGAGAACCCATGCTTATTTGTGGAATAATGAGATGAATTCCAGTGAATTTTTTAGTGAAACTATCCTATATGGATAATTCTTGTCATTCAATTTCAATTGGTATATGGAACGTCACATAACTCCTCACGGTTAGAGAGTTATGGCCATGAGAAGTTGGAGAACCCAAGTTTGGGTAATGGACCCAAGTTTGTTTGATGGATAATGGTATGATTTTTGATATATTTTATGGTAATACTATTCTATATGGATAGTACATGGCATTCCATTTCTGGTGGTATGTGGAACATCACATAACTACTCACAGTTTGAGAGCTATGGCCTTACGAAGTTGGAGGACCCTCATATGTCATCTAGAAGCCCCAAAAGGTCAAAGTAGTCAAAGTGGTTTAAGAGTTTTTAAAGGTAAATAATAAAGTGAAGTGATGAGTGCACAATAATTCAAAGTGAATACAAAATCAATTATTTAAATAATAAATTTAATGGAGAAATTAGAAGTGGGTTAACCCTAAAATAAGGAAAGTGCGCAAAGTGACCTAGAAGATGTTTTTAAGGAAGCTACTTGGAGATTATAAATAAGAGGCAAGGCTCTCTCTTTTAAATAATACTTGAGCATATTGAATACCTATAGGTGTTTGAGGTAACCAAAGGATATCTAAGTCGAATTTCTAAAGGAAGGTGAAGAAAAGAAGGCTGGAATTCAAGGAAGGATAAATTCTTTTCATGATTCTTTCTAAGGTATGTTATTTATGGGTCATCTCACCATTTTCATAATAATTTTTTTTCTATAATGATTCAGACCATGAGATTGATATTCCATTGAAGAAACCTATCCAAGTATCTATGGTAAAAAAATTAGCTTGTGGTTCATTGTATTTTTGGAGATACACTCCGTGGAAAATAGGGTTTGTGGCTAGTCCTAAAACTAGTCTAAAACAAGTGTTTCGGGTAAAAATGTCATAACTTCTTCATAAAATATCCAAATTCAGTGAGACCAATTGTTTTGGTTAGAATATATTCTTTAGTATGTTGTGTAACAATTTTATATTAATTCAATAGATATTACGTGTGGGGGAACACTCTACAAGGTCGCTCTCTAGAATAAGCCAAAATTCAGTAAGGTGTGCCATTTTTGCTATAACTCCTTTTCTGAGAGGTTCCAAGTAGTGAAACCTACAAGAATTGCATAAAACACACTGAAGAAAATTTTGTATCAGTTTTAGAACTTTATTCATTACAGGTACAAATTTATGATTATTTCAAGTTAGGGTTGCTGACTAATCCAAAACTAGTCATGGTTGAGACAAGCGGTTGATGAGTTGGCACATACATGAGGTGTATAGTTGATGTTGTTGGTACATATCGATGATTAATTATTGATGAGTAGTTGACACATGATTGGTATATACTTGGTACATGGTTGGATGCACTAGTTTATGGTACAGGTTGATTACAAATTGTTGGTACAGGTTGGCGCATGGTTGATGCACTTGTTTATGGTATAGGTTGGTGCATGGTTGATGCAATTGTTTATGGTACAGGTTGATTACAGGTTGAGGTACAGGTTGATGCATGGTTGATGCATGGTTCATGTTTATTGGTACATTTTTACAACGGTATATCTCACAGTGATAGTGTAACACTGGTTCCATCATTCTACTTCTACTTCAGGGTGGTTGGACGGGGCAAGGACAGGTGGTTGTAGCCACCTTCCGATTGTAGCTGGAGAACTTAGGGTGTTGTATCCTCCTTCTGGTTGTATCCAGAGAATTGTGGAGTTGGAGCTTCCCTCGGGTTGTAGCCTGAGAAACTAGGGGGTTGGATCCTCCTTCCAGTTGCAGCTGGAAAACAAAGGAAGTTGGTGCTTCCAATGAATGTAATTCTTCAAGAAATATAAGAAAAAGCATTCTGTGGTTTTCTCCCGATTTGGGTTTCCACGTAAAACACCAGTGTACTTTGTATGTGTGTGATTTTTCATTTCTTATTGCTCATTATTGGATAATAATTCCACATTGATATAACACTTGGATTATTTGGAGAAAAAGGATTATAATTACGCTATTATTGATTCACCCCCCCTCTCAGTAATCCAACAAAGATGTCTTTTGGCATCAATTGTTTTGTCTCCTAAAAATTGTTTCAAGGTACCCTTAGGGAGAAGAGGCAGGTCATGTTTCTCACCTCGAAGATTTAAGGGGGAATCTCTTACTCTTCCTCAGTTTCCAAATATTAGGTCTTCTTGATTTCTTGCACCACCTCCTCCACCTCCTTGTCTTTCTTGATGAGGTTCTCTTTGTTGTTCTTCTCATGGTTATTCATTTCTTCCAGCCATGTTTAGAGCTATTTCAAGAATATGTTTTCCACTTCTTAGAATACAGAGTTGCTTTCTTTTACTTATGGTAATGGGTTCCTTGTATTCATCCAACTTCAATATTGACCTTGTTCTTGTGCTGCTCTAGCTAGTATTTCATTTCTTCGATCTTGTTTCTAGTCTCTCCTCTTTCTACAAAGGATTTCTCTTTCTTCTTCTTGGACCAATGTCTACCAAGATATTTCCAATTCTTCTATGGTCTCGGTTGTCATTATTACCAGATTATATAGTTGATGTAAGATGCTTCATTGATTATTTAATCCAATTTCCAAGTGGGGATGATTAGTCTGGAAGAAAGTCATGTATCTTTCAAAAGATGCTAGACGATATTTCAAATTTCAATTATTCCTTATTATGGTCACCAAAAATGTTGACGCTTGAATCTGTTAGTACCGAAACGACAACCTCACGGGGATACAAATCCCCCTGCATTTTTATAGAGGTGTATCTCCTCTTTGTTTCAAGATTTTCATGGAATTCTTAAGTTTCTTAAAATAATATAGAACTTTGAGAAAGTTCATCGTGATATTCAAAGAAATATAAAGATTGCAGAAAAATAAAAAATAATTGTTTTTAAAGAGATTTCCTAAGATATGACCAAGAACCTCAGACATCACATATTTGGAAAACATAAACAAAATTTCCTCACATCCATCATAGTTAAACTAAATATCTTTTATCACATAAAATAAAAGAAGATGGTCTACACACATAAGAGAAATTTAATAGAGTAAAGACACGGGGATATCAAATAAATATAATGATAGATCAATCTCAAATGTTTTATACTTAAAACTTAGAGTTATAAAATACAGTCAAAACTGATCTCGAAATAGTTCTCTTGGGATTTTTGAAAAAAATATAGAGTCTGTTACAAAGCCTTGAAATTTAAATGTGTTTGTCATTAGTGTAAGTTTTAAACCTGTGAAGTGAAGCAATGCATATATATTCTTAAGAAAAATAGAAATTAATCAATGGTTCATTCACATAGTACACAAAGATTTATACCAGAAACCCTCAACCGGGGAAAACCTTTCTTGTATTCATTATATCGAATTTCACCATTCACCATATAATATATACAATGTTTTTAGGTATTATGTAGATACCAAAACCGTAATCCCTTAATCCAAGATTAATTTAGAAAATCGCTAAAAATAGAAAAATCCACTAAACATGACGTACCCAAGATTAAATATGAGGGATCGTTAGACGCAGTTGTTGAACCTGACGTGCCCACACACACACATACAAATAATATAACATATACCCAACACTTAGGACTGGTATTCGAGCTCTTGTAGATCATAAAACAAATATAAACAAGAAGTTGTGGAAATAAGATGGTGGACGATGACATGGTAGATAGACCTGGAAAGAAGACAAGGAGAATTTATCAGATTTTGGTTAAATCTTTCTAGTCAAAGAAGCAGAGTAACTGGATGAAAAAATGATAAAGAAAGCAAGATGTGATCATCATGAACTTACTATGATGGTCTCTCCTCACCTTCACTTGCTTGATGTTTTCCTTTTATTGTCCTCATTAACGGTTATAGGAACCGTCTCAACTATTTCTTCTTGGCCTTCTTTGGTTAATTTGTCAATTGCCTTTTCAAACCAATCTTCAATGTAGTTTATCATTGGTGCACCATTTATTTCATGTCTGATTTTAATATTGAACAATTCTTCTTCCAAGTCTCTTAAGTCATGAGAAATGACATGTATCGCCTCCTCAGTATCTTGATTTTTCATGGAATAATCAACCAACCAATTGTCTATTTCTTCTTCATTATATTCGACTATGCAATACAATTTTTCACTTGATAAACCCTTAAATATCTCAAATTGTTCATCAAATTGTTGCTTTGTTAGAAACATTGAATTGAGAATTAACTTAGGGTCTTGTACCTCATTAGTGCTTCCTTCCATATCTATCCTCATGAGTCTTTTGAAAAATTCTTCTCTTTTTAGTATGGCTTCGTTGCATGCTTGGACAATGTTATTCAAATTCTTGATCTTTTCCTTCCAACAAGTATTTAGTTGTTTTATTCAACTTGGAGAAGGCAGATGCTATTCTCTTCTTTTCAATTATGTCATGTTTGAGAATTTAATTCCAAACGGAAAGACAACATCAACGTAGAAATCTTCTTCATTCTTTAAATAAGCTTGCAGATACTCATGAAAGGCATGTGCCCTTGAGCCGAACTAAACAATATTTTTTGATACCTCCCATGCTTCAGTTATCACTGAATTTTTTTTTTTAATGTTTTTCTCTACATAAATTCAGACTGTTCTGAGTAAACTTGAATATCCTTCAACTTAATGGCGGGTGTAGTTGCTTTAACCATTGACAAAGGAATCTCTAGGATTGGAAGAGGCATTAAGGCATTTTCCAATTCTCTAATCCTTTTTTTTAACTTAGCATTTTCAACTTCCAGACCATCAATAGAATCGTCAAGATAATCCCCGATTGACCTGTGGATTTTAGAAATTTGGGACGACCACATGTCCTTCAGATCGACCTTTGAGAAATATTTTCCCTTTTTATTTTTCTTGTCACCTCTTTCTACAATCAAATTTTTGGACTCCTTATAAAAAACAACACTTTGAAAAGTGAAGGATTCATCTTCACTTAAGGTCTCATTTGCAACGACTTCCAATAAATAATTTTGTTGAGTCATATTTTCTAGTTGTTCTATCGTGGGAAATATTTTCTCAATATCTACCTCTAGCTCCATGTCATCCAAAGAAAATATTTGTATGTCCTTTTCTATAATATTATCTTCTTCCTCTTGTACTAATTTCTTCCTTTTATTTCTCAAAGGGAGCTTATGTGAATTCTCGATTTTCCCAGGGGGAGGATTCTTCTCTCCTTCGCCACTTGAACTACTCTTGAAACCTTTCTAACTGGGTGAGTCATTGTAGAATTTCTCCAGGATGTGGTATTTTTTGGAGTAAGAACTGGAGACTGGGCGCTCCTTTCACTTTGACCCTTTCCCGTTTTATTATAAAACTCATTAGTACTGAGTATTGTTTCTAGGTCACCAACATCATGTACAAGAGTACTTTGGTTGTTACCTTATTCGTCTTCATTCAAGATAGTTTGGATGAATGATACTGAATGCCATTGAAAGCATGTGTTCTACAAAGATTTTGTTAGGATCAAAGCCCTTTATCTTTTCAACATACTTTAAATTCACATTGTTGAAATGATTTGCAAACTCGTCAATTTTATTTATGTTTCTGAACATAAAATCTCCAATCTTCCATGGCAAGGGGATAAATTGTTTTTTCCTTTTTTCATGGAAAAAATGTATCCAGAAGTCGTATTGCCTTTCCACCTCTATAATGAATAATTTGTCAAATACATGATATAGGAGAAAAGAAGGATTTTATTTGGAAAAAATTATCCTCATGACACTGTGATTCTCCATTTGTTCTACCGTTCATTTTTTCTCTAAGAATTTGTTAGCCTAGTCAGATATCCTTGAAGTATTTTCACCCAACAATAGCCTTTTGAAGACTCAGAAAAAATCATTATAAACTTCATAAAAATACAGAGGGATCTTATGTCTCTATAGTGTCTGATACTATAAGGTAACTCAATCTATTTCATGGTTCACCCTCTTACTTATGGTCAAGTTTAGAAATTGACAACAATACACTATAGAAAATATCAAATAGGAAGCCATACATTTTTTTTTCCTTTTTATAGTGTGATAACTGGGACGAGATTTCGATAGAAATTAATTTTCCCAAGTCAAAGATGGCCTATTCTTTCACTGTAAAATATAAAATATATAAAATTGTGTGAGATATAGTAGCAGTGCTTTCCTGGCCTGTCAAACTGGTAAACAACCACGCAATTTCTCGATAGGGGTTTTTAAAAGACCCGACCTGGATCCTGGCTACGTCTTTTCAAATAGACGCAGGATTCTCCAAATATTTAGGCAGGAGGTCAAGCCCATTGTTATGTTTCTCCAAAAAATCTTTGCAATCTTCTCCTTTGAAGGTAAGCGCTAACTCTGGGAGCTTCAACATCTTGTGAAAAACTTGCGGTGAAAAAGAAATTGGAGAATGATCTTGGAGTTGTATAATTCTCTAGCTTGGCACCTACTTCTCCACGCACCATGCAATAATTTCTTTACAATAAAAAACCTCAGGAACACATCCTACGTGAGCGATTTCGGATGCCCAAATTACGTCTTTATCTGCAAGAAGAGAGGAATAATATGAATATGCTCTGGACCACTAAACGTTCTAGTCTTCACAACCAAATATATTTAAAGTATCACCACAAAATTGTTGTCTAGATATTTTTGCCATAGGTTGACAAGAGTATTTCTTCAGCTGGATAATAACTTGAAATAAATCTTTTCAAGAAGATGATGATAATATAATCCCTTGGAAAATTTAGATTTAATGCAATTTAATGAGAATTCCTCGGGCCTTTCGCCATTAATGATGATCTTTTCGGAGCCTGTACAACAGTTGTTAACATTAAACAACACTTAATGCATATTGGGAAAATCACGAGAATGGTGAGGACGGATGAGAGAAATTTGGAATATGGATATTTTCAAGAACCCCCCAACCCGGGAACCCACAAACCCACAGTTATGTATGATCATAACCAAGTTAAGTGTAGAAAGGTGGTCAGTTGGACTTGCATGGAGGAGAAATAAAATACTTAGGGGCTCGGCACCCACGACAAATCTGATGGTTACAATGTAGATCACGGAACTTTGGGTGCAAAGTGGAGATCATGGAACTTGGAGGATGAGGGCTCGAACCCATGAAGTTGGACAAATGACTAATTGTAATGTAGCAGGGCGGTCGGTCGGACTTATGACATGTGAAAGTGGATGGAGATGAAGGTCCGCCAACCCACCGATTTTTGAAATATGACGAAGTATGGTAACTAGAAAGGGATAGAAGAAGGGAAAAGAAATGGAAAAAATAATTTGGGAAAATAGAAAGGGGAAGGAAAATTTTGGAAACGAGAAATGATCTCAACACGTCATTCTAGCGAGTCTTTCACTCTGTATTTTTACAGTTATGTACATTTCACTCATTAATAGAAATTGTGTATTACTGTATCTCTGTGTTTATGGTTATATCTCTGATATATATATGTTATATTATTGGATTTCAGATATATCTCTGTACATTTCTTTATTATATCTCAGCTCTCATTTCTTGTGAAAAATAATCCGGATCACCATCAATAAGAAAATCTTGAAGTATCTGCCCACAAATAAATTTATAAAACATATCTAACTTAAATATGTTTTCACAACGAACAAATATTGTACTAAACCTTGATGGAACCAATTTTATAATAACAATAGTGCATTAAAAATTACATTTAAATCCATAGCTACTAGAATAAAAGGGTTATTATTCATAACCATTACTCACACTAAAAGTTTTTTTTATTGTGGAAAATTTCTATAAAACCCACACCACCACCATATTTTTAAGTAGAAGGATAAAAAATCTCTCCAACCTTTACATTTTTAAAATAGTATAAATAGAATTTGAGAAAATCCATTTTTCCTTTATATTATGTAGTGTATGGATTTCACACTTAATGTACCAATACTCAATGTCCAAAGATGACCATGAGGTGTTCCATGATCTTGAGATAAATTACTTGTGTTGGTAGTCTTTTCTTGGTTATCACCTTGCTTTAGCCTATGTGTATTAATGTGTTTTTTGCTTTTGGTTTCAAGTGTCTAGGCATGGTCTCTTTGCCTTCTTTCCTAGGTTAGTTTTTGGTCGTGTTTATCCCTTGGTGGGTTCCTCTACAATATATTCTTACCTTGGATCAACCTAAACATATTTTCTTGAATTGGTCTACCTTAGTTAGGAAGACATGTTTTTTTTAGGTTCTCGTTGTCCTCATATCCATTGTGTAAACACACAAGGGTTGATAGGGTAAAAAATGATCTCCCCCATTTTTTTAACTATGTCTGATGAAAAATATATTGGTTGTACAACCCATTTACATCTATATCTCATAGACGAGTGGAGTAGAGATCACTTTTACAATAAAAACCTTACAATTTTACCTCAGACCAACGAATGTCTTGGTTAGACTACTAGATAAATATTTAGATGTGGATGGTTATTATTTCACCTTGCACCTTCCTATTCATTTTTCTAGTCTATAAATACATTTATTTCATCTTTGTAAAGGTTCCCAACATGATTCTTAAACCTCACTAAAAATCTGTTATATTTTCACTAGGATTGTTTTCTCCTTTCTGTCAAGAACTTGAGTTTCCTGGAACTACTATACTCTTGACCAACTCTATCATAACAAGGACCCTTCCTCACTAGTTTTCTTTTCTTTTTTCTTGAGATTCTTCCTTGTCTCTTTAGTTGTATCCAGGACTTCCCTTGCGGGTTTGTATTGGATCATTTCAATTTGTCTCTAAGGATAACTACAAATACTACTATTATAAGGAGAGCACCTCATAAATGAGGGCTAACTGCATCTATCATTATGTAACATTGTTTCATTTATTTACTTTGATAGATCTAGTGTGATTTTACATATGTTGTACATTATTTGGATACATTGTTTCAAGAATGATATAAGGAGGATCTTAACACTTTGGAGCATGGAGAGAGGCTCAACTCTTTCTTTTTTCAACTATTGGCTCAATCCCTTCTATGCACAATTTTGTACCTTCCATCTCTCCCCCTTTTAATTTTGTTTTGTTAGATTATGTTTCTAACTAGATCAAATATATTAACTTGGATGTAAATATTTTTTTTCTTTCCAAGTTCTCTTTGTTTCCTAGCTGTAAATGAAACCCTTGAGACCTTAGAATCAAAGTATTGTTTAAATCAAGTAAAACTAGGTGAAACATTAAATCTAATTTTAATAAGTAATCTAGTGGCTTCTTCTCTTTCCCCCATTTGAGAGTTTCAATTCTTGATTTCCTTCATTTTTAAGTACCTGAATAGATCTGCAAATATACTTTAGAAATAACCCTTAATCTCAACAACAATCAACAAAAACATTCACCAAAATATTGAACACAAGAATGTAGACAAAACCCTTGAGGTAGGTTAACACCATATATTAATCCTTATGGAAGGATAAAACTCCTCAAGCAATCCTTTCTTGTGAAATAACAATATTCTTCAATATGCTCCAATACATTAATTAAACTTATTTATATTACATTCTCTATATTCTAGGGAATCAATCTTCTAAAAAACATATTTATTATTTCTAACTATCATAGTGTGCCTTATTTAATAATATAGTGGACCTAGTCCACCTTACATTGAATGGAATTCACTAATAATACATAACCACATTCCCATTGTGTACCTCCCTAGGTACCCCTATATTACCTCCCTATGTATACTACATTACATCCCCCTTCACATGTTTCATCCTTGAAACAGATGAAGAAACCATACAATATGACCATCTAAGAAATGTAACCAACTGATACTAAGTAGGACCATCCATTCATCCCAATGGAAATCGAAAATGATGTCCAATTGTTGCCTTGCCACCATGATATTTCTCTACATCATGTCGGGGTTTCCATGAGATTGTTTCTCTAGCCTAATGTCTTATTGCAGTTCTAGTAGTCCACCATGCACCTCTTGATTAGTTTCCTTTCTGGTTCTCTATTGGTGCATAAGTATGTTAATGCTCACACCCTTTCCTTGATGATTGTTTGATGCAGGAGCATCCCTCCACATCATCAAGCACTAGCCAACCAACACACCTAGCATGCGTTCAATGGAGAGGAGAAGCGCAACCCTCTCACTTTAAAATTTAAAATTTGAATTTATTGTATTAAATTTTGTAAGGCCGAAGAGCCAAAAGCCATGCATGTACATAGGCTTTAGGTAAAAGTTGCCTTAAATGGTTGTAAGGTTTAGATATAGATCCGATTTGGACTAGACAACCATTCAATGTAATTGAATGTAAATTAATGAGAGTTGGTGAGGATGGAGGGAAGCGCTCGAGGATCCCCCTTTTGTAAAAAGATATTATTTTTTTTTTAGTAGGGTAGAGAGGTAGAGAAGAACAGAAAGAATACGGAGAAGAGAGGAAGCCGAGACTCTGTTGCAGTCCGAGCTCGAACACATTGTAATTATACATTGATGTTAATACAAAGCAATTTTTCCTACATATGTGTTTTCTATGTGTTTATGTGTCTTTTATGAATGTTGTGTGTTCATTCATGCTGTAGATGTATGTTAAGTTCCATCTACAGGAGATAGATAGATTTTCCTATCTATGAGTTCCTTGATTTTAGGTTTGGGTTCTTTGAGGCTTCATGCAAGAGGTTGTATAACAGAACACTGTGGGTTATGTAAGCCAGTGCATAGAGTGCACTTCTAAATTTTGCGGAATTTAGGCAGAGACGTGCCAGGAGGGCGCACCAGAGGAAATCTTGGACTCAAAATAAAACCCCCAGGATCGTTGAACATCCTGAAGGAGAGACTGTGCAAAGGAGAGCACAGAGAGGGAAGACAGAACGTCTGAGGTTTTTTGGAGCTCTATCAGGAGGTCATCGAGCGAGTGCAAGGAGTGCGCAGGAGGAACTCTTTTTCGAATTCACGGAAGACAGAACATCTGAAGTTCTATGAATCTCTACCAAGAGGGCATTGAGCAAGTGCATAGAGTGCACAGAAGAATTCTATTTCAAGTTTAGAGAGAAAACAGAGTCACTGAGGATTATGTGGAATCTCTTCCAAGAGGGCATTGAGCAAGTGCATGGAGTGAACAGAAGGACTCTTTTCAAGTTATGTTGGGAAGAGAAGTGTCAAGGAGAGACACTCACAGAGTTATTGAATACTCTGTTAAGCTCAACAAGGAGGGCTTGAGCAGAAGGTCATCAGGAGGACACCAGATTTCCCTTTGAGGACACTGAAGGGCGAGTCCCCTAGAGGCTCAGGTAAACAAAGCTCAGGAAGGATAGTGACTTAGTGCACCGAGTAAAAATAGAGTGAGAAGAAGGTCAATAAACCCTTTGAGGTTTCACAGTCGACAAAGCTCAAGAGGGATAGCATTCCTAGAATGAAGGTGATATCCAAAGGAATTGAGCTCGCAGAGGGAGCAAAGGTCGAGGCCTTTGAAAACTTGAAAGTCTTCCAAGTCCAGAAGGAGGTGAGAAAGCTCCGTAGGGAGCTACAACAGTTGTTGGATCAGAGATAGAAGGTTGTATCTAGACCATCGAAGTTACATCCAGGCAACAGAAAGAGGGTGTCAATTCATTGGCCAGAATTCCTTGAGAAGCAGAGGTAGACGGTTAGAATTCTCTGTGGAGAACTCGCGAAATCACGAGGATCATAGGATTAGAGGAAGTTGCAAGGTGGTTAGAGGTGGATGAACCCATCACCGTAGGATCCAGGATCAACGTGAACCGTTGATCATGCTTTGCATAAGCCGTGGATCATTCTCATGAATTCAGGAATCGTGAGGTTCGAGTGCAGGTCAAATCCTTGGTTGCTCCCAGTTCTAAATCGTGAAAGGGGTAACAGGAGATAAAATGGACGGTGGAGATGCTTCATGGAGAAGTGTGAAATGTCATGAGTTGTTGGATCTCGCAGATCTATGAGAAGGTTAAGGCTAAGTGTCTTTTAGCATTCAGGAGCTCAGGAGGAGTAGCAACCGTTGGATGAGAAGCAACAGGAGCCGTCGATTTCCCTTTGGAGTGGAATTTCGGCATTTCAACATTTCGGGGTTCGACATTTCGGTAATTCCGATGACAAGGAGTCGGGGCACTTTACGTTGAAAACCATGAAGTCATGAAACGCGACGTGTCTTTGGAGTAGGAATGTGTTCATGGAGGAAGCAGTCACATGGATCGAGATTTTTTTAGGGGAAAATCGTTGTTGAGCCCATTTCGGCATTTCGACATTTCGGGGTTCGGGAAGTAGAGGAAGCAGTGATTTTGGAGTCGAGATTTTCAAACTCCCAGTTCGCGAAATCTTGAAGAGAAAAAGGAATATTCCCGAAAGGTTGAGGGACAATAGTCGTTGGGCCCCAATCAGGTTTCAGGGTTTCAGGACTCAAGGGGTAGAGTTGCATGGTAAACACAACTCCCGAAATCACGAAGAGAGAAATGCCAAAAGGTCAAAGGAGTTGTCAAGGTTCGGCAAAAATCCCGAAAGGCCGTCGATCTCGCCAAAGGAGAAATTTCAGAGTTCGGGAAATGGAGTGACCAGTGGCTGGGATCGTTGCATTTCAAACTCCCAGTTACCGAAATCTTGATACAGCTAGGACCATTAGATCGAGGGAGGATCATAGTCGTCGATCTCATCTATGGGAGCGATTTCGGGTTTCGAAGTTTGAAGAGTCAATAGACTCGACTCTCTTGCATCATTGAGTCACGAAATGCAAAAAACATCTCTTGGCTTGGTCGGAGGTCATATCTGGTGGTCGTGTGGAGGTGAATACTCATGCCTAGTGCACGTTGTGTAGGTGGGGTTTTTGTGAAGGACCTGTGGATCAGATTCATGGGGTTCTAGTGAGGGCTCGAAAGAACTATTTCAGTTCTGCAGATTTGAAGAAGATTGATCCTGTGTAGATCTTGGCCCGAGGGTCAGGGGACTGTGCTAGTTGTGGTATCAGAGCTTGATTTTCTCTGTATATTGCAGGCAGAGGAAGAGAGAGTGTTGAATCTTTGTGATGATTGTTGCAAGGTGTGCAGTAGTCAATAGACAGTCAAGAGGATTGTAGGAAAGGCTAGAAACACTCACGGTTGCAGAGTGACAACAACAAGTTTCCCAGGAGGGAAGATAGGAACAAGAAGATGGCTACTGAAGGCCATGGACACGATGGAAAGAAGAACCAACAGCAGTAGAGAAAAGATGAGATGGATGGAGAGATCGCTGAGGTAAGGGAGAGAATGGAAGAGCTTGCACTGCGGGTGCATCAGAACGCAGAGACACATTGGGTGTATGAATGGCCTCTGAGGAGGAAACCAAAGTGACCAGTCAAGAAATTATTGGCCAAAGGATAGCAAAGGTTGTTGAGGAGGTGGCTGAGGTATGTGAAAAGCCTCAAGGCCACAGAGGAGATGGTTCATGCCTGTGAACCAGGAGCTGGGAGAAATCTTAGTGATGATGAAGAGGAGAGATCGAGCAAAGATCTCATAGACTACCAAGTGGGTAGAGATGGACTTTCAAATTTCCAGGTGGGAAATAGAAAGAGATCAAGTGAAGGTCTCGTATACTGCCAGGAGGGCGGTGCTGAAAGTTCAAATTGCAAGGAGGGAACTGAGATGGGATCGGTTGACCTCATAGACTGCTAGGTGGGTAGAGGAAGAGGAGAAACTTCATATTGCCAGGAGGGCAAGGGAGAGAAGATGAGGCCACGTGAAAGTCTCATGAACTCAGGGATGAGTTTGGGTCAGCGAGAGGAGCTGATAGAGAAGGATCAGACACACTTTCTGATCATCGTAGGAATTGAGATATTCCTGCCACTTAGCCCAATTGAGGTGAGATCTTGTGTTGCAGAGGCAACAACAGTGGAAGAACAACCAGCTATGACTGCCAAAGACATGGAGCAGATGTCGGAAGTTTCCCAAGGAGAAGAAGAGGAGCACACAGTTGACATGCTCACTCCTTGGGAGAAGGAGCTAGAAATGTTAGAGGATTGGTTGAACAATCCAGAACCACTAGATGACTGCCGAGAGCATACAATTATGCAAATGTTAGTAGAGGAGAATTCCAAGGAATTGCTTGAAACTTTCAGCCAGGGAGATGAACAGTTGATCATGACTGCAATGCTGAGGCATGTAGCAGCAGATGAAGGAAAATTCCAGCTCAAGGAGCAGATGGAGGAAGCTGGAATTCAACCAACGTAAGGGGAAATGGCAGAAGCAAGTCTATCAGAGAAGGTGACTGAACAACAGGTTAGTCAAGAAGATAAGACTGCAAAGCTAAATTTTACAACAGGGTGGCAAGTTGAGGCCACAGAGGAAGAAGATGGCATGGGAGATCTAGTTGATCTACCCATTTGCAGGGAAGAAGTGCAGTGGAGCAGGATACAAAAGGAGAGCCATCCCAGGGATAAGTTGGATGAGATAATTGAGGAGATCAGAAGGTTGATGATCAGATCAGCAGAAGCGGTCAGCAAAGGGAAGTTGAGCAGAGGAGGACCTGCCATAGCAGTAGGGTAGTAGAAGCAACAACAGTAGTGAAGCAGTGGAGCAGATGGATAGCTCCAGAGAACTGTTTGGTATCCAGGTGGATTTAACCAGCGGTGCTAGGAAGCTCATGAGAAGGAGTTCATGACTTTTGCAGCTGAGGAGTATGATGCAGGAGAATCACTCCATGTCATCAATGGCCAGCCAACCAACACACCCAGCACGCATTCAATGGAGAGGAGAGGCGCAACCCTCTCACTTTCAAATTTCAAATTTGAATTTATTGTATTAAATGTTGTAAGGCCGAAGAGCCAAAATCCATGCATGTACGCAGGCTTTAGGTGAAGTTTACCTTAAATGGTTGTAAGGTTGGGACTAGATCCGATTCGGACTAGATAGCCATTCAATGTAATTGAATGTAAATTAATGAGAGTTGGTGAGGATGGAGGGAAGCGCTCGAGGAGCCCCCTTTTGTAAAATGATCTTCTTTTGTTTTCAGTAGGGTAGAGAGGCAGAGAAGAACAAAAAGAATAGGGAGAAGAGAGTAAGTGGAGATTCTGTTGCAGTCCGAGCTCGAACACATTGTAATTACACATTGATGTTAATACAAAGCAGTTTTTCCTGCATATGTTTTTTCTATGTGTTTATGTGTCTTTTATGAATGTTGTGTGTTCATTCATGCTGTAGATGTATGTTAAGTTCCATCTACAGGAGATAAATAGATTTTCCTATCTATGAGTTCCTTGATTTCAGGTTTGGGTTCTTTGAGGCTTCATGCAAGAGGTTGTATGACAAAACACTGTGGGTTCTGTAAGCCAGTGCATAGAGTGCACTTCTGAATTCTGCGGAATTTAGGCAGAGACGTTCCAAGAGGGCACACCAGAGGAAATATTTGACTCAAAGGAAAACCCCCAAGATCACTAAACATCCTGAAGGAGAGACTATGCATAGGAGAGCACAGAGAGGGAAGACAGAATGTCTGAGGTTTTGTAGAGCTCTTCCAGGAGGGCATCAAGCGAGTGCAAGGAGTGCACATGAGGAACTCTATTTCGAATTCAGGGAAGACAGAACGTCTAAAGTTCTGTGAATCTCTGCCAAGAGGGAATTGAGGAAGTGCATAGAGTGCACAAAAGAATTCTATTTTGATTTTAGAGAGAAAACAGAGTCACTGAGGATTATGTGGAAGTTCTTCCAAGAGGGCAATGAGCAAGTGCATAGAGTGCACAGAAGGACTCTTTTTGAGTTTTGTTGGGAAGAGAAGTGTCAAGGAGAGACACTCACAGAGTTATTGAATACTTTGTTAATCTCAGCAAGGAGGGCTTGAGAAGAAGGTCATCAGGAGGACACCAGATTTCCCTTTGAGAACACAGAAGGGCGAGTCCCCTAGAGGCTCGGGTAAACAAAGCTCAGGAAGGATAGTGCCTTAGCGCACTGAGTAAAAATAGAGTGAGAAGAAGGTCGAGAAACCCTTTGAGGTTTCACAGTCGAAAAATCTTAGGAGGGATAGCGTTCCTAGAACGCAGGCGATATCCAAAGGAATTGAGCTCGAAGAGGGAGCAAAGGTCGAGGCCTTTGAAAACTCGAAAGTTTTCCAAGTTCAGAAGGAAGTGAGAAAGATCGAAAGGGAGCTACAACAGTTGTTGGATCAGTGATAGAAGGTTGGATCTGGACTGTTGAAGTTACGTCCAGACAACAGAAGGAGGGTGTCAAGTCATTAGCCAAAATTCCTTGAGAAGCAGAGGTGGATGGTTAGAATTCTCTGTGGAGAACTCGCAAAATCGCAAGGATCGTAGGATCAGAGGAAGTTGCAAGGTGGTTAGAGGTGGATGAACCCAACACCTTAGGATCCAGGATAAACGTAAACCGTTGATTGTGCTTTGCATAAGACATGGATAATTTTCATGAATTCAGGAATCGTGAGGTTGGAGTGAAGGTCAAATCCTTGGTTTCTCCAAGTCCTGAATCGTGAAAGTGGTAACATGAGCTAAAACGGATGGTGGAGACGCTTCGTGGAGAAGTGTGAAATGTCATGAGCCATTGGATCTAGCAGATCTGTGAGAAGGCTAAGGCTAAGTGTCTTTTAGCATTCAATAGCTCAGGAGGAGTAGCGACCGTTGGATGAGAAGCAACAGGAGCCATCGATTTCCCTTTGGAGTGGAATTTCGGCATTTCAGCATTTCGGGGTTCGACATTTCGGTAATTTCGATGACAAGGAGTCGGGGCACTTTACGTTGAAAACCCCGAAGTCATGAAATGCGACGTGTCTTTGGAGTAGGACTATGGTCACAGAGGAAGAAGTCACATGGACCGAGATTTGGTCAGGGGCAAATCGTCGTTGAGCCCATTTCGGCATTTCGGCATTTCGGGGTTCGGGAAGTAGAGGAGAAAGTGATTTTGGAGTCGAGAGTTTCAAACTCTCGGTTCAAGAAATCCTGAAGAGAAAAAGGAAAATTCCTGAAAGGTTGAGGGACAATATCCATTGCGCCCCAATCAGGTTTCGGGGTTTCAGGACTCAAGGGGTAGAGTTGCATGTTAAACACAACTCCCAAAATCATGAAGAGAGAAACACCGAGAGGTCAAAGGAGTGGTCAAGGTTCAACGAAAAATCTCGAAAGGCCGTCGATCTCGCCAAAGGAGAAATTTCAGAGTTCGGGGAATGGATTACCAGTGGTTGGGATCGCTGCATTTCAAACTCCCGGTTACTGAAATCCCAATACAGCTAGGACCATTGGATCGAGGGAGGCTCATAGCCATCGATCTCGTCTAAGGGAGAGATTTCAAGTTTCATGGTTTGAAGAGTCAAAAGAATCGACTCTCTTGCATCATTGAGTCGCGAAATGCGAAAAACATCTCTTGGCTTGGCCGGAGGTCATATCTGGAGGTTGTGTGGAGGTGAAGACTCATGCTTGGTTCACGTTGTGTAGGTGGGGTTTTCATGAAGGACCTGTGGATAAGATTCGTGGGGTTCTAGTGAGGGCCCGAAAGAACTATTTCAGTTCTGTGGATTCCAAGAAGATCGATCCTATGCGGATCTTGGCCCGAGGGTCAGGGGTTTGCGCCAGTTGTGGTATCAGAGCTTGATTTTGTCTGTATATTGTAGGCAGAGGAAGCCAAAGGAAAAGGAAGACAGAGTGGTGAAGCTCTGTGATGATTGTTGCATGGTGTGTTGCAGTCAATAGACAGTTAGGAGGACTACAGGAAAGGCTAGAAACACTCACGATTGCAGAGTGACAACAACAAGTTTTCCAGGAGGGCAGACAGGAACATGAAGATGGCTACTCAAGGCCATGGACACGGTGGAAAGAAGAACCACCAGCAGCAGAGAAAAGATGATATGGATGAAGAGCTCGCTGAGGTAAGGGAGAGAATGGAAGAGCTTGCACTGTGGGTGCAGCTAAACGCAAAGACACATTGGGTGTATGAATGGCCTCTAAGGAGGAAAGAAAAGTGGCCAGTCAAGAAATTGTTGGCCAAAGGATAGAGAAGGTCATTGAGGAGGTGGCTGAGGTATGTGAAAATCCTAAGGGCCACAGAGGAGATGGTTCATGCCTGTGAACCAGGAGCTACAAGAAATCTCAGTGGTGATAAAGAGGAGAGATCGAGCAGAGATCTCATACACTACCAAGTGGGTAGAGATGGAATTTCAAATTTCCAGGTGGGAAATAGAAAGAGATCAAGTGAAGGTCTCATATACTGCCAGGAGAGCAGTGTTGAAAGTTCAAATTGCCAGGAGGGCACTAAGATGGGATAAGCTGACCTCATAGACTGCTAGGTGGGCAGAGGAGGAGGAGAAACTCCATATTGCCAGGAGGGCAAGGGAGAGCAAATGAGGCGACGTGAAAGTCTCATGAACTCAGGGATGAGTTTGGTTCAGCGAGAGGAGCTGATAGAGAAGGATCAGACACACTTTCTGATAATAGGAGGAATTGAGATATTCCTACCACTTAGACCAGTTGAGGCAAGATATTGTGTTGCAGAGGCAGTGACAATGAAAGAACAACCATCTATGACTTCCAAAGACATGGAGCAGATGTCAAAAGTTTCCCAAGGAGAAGAAGAGGAGCACACAGTTGACATGCTCACTCCTTGGGAGAAGGAGCTAGAAATGTTAGAGGATTGGTCGAACAATCCAGAACCACTAGATGATTTCCGAGAGAATACAATCATGCAAATGTTAGTAGAGGATAATTCCGAGGAATTGCTCGAAAATTTCAGCCAAGGAGCTGAACAGCTGATGATGACTGCAATGTTGAGGCATGCAGCAGCAAATGAAGGAAAATTCCAGTTCAAGGAGAAACTGGAGGAAGCTGGAATTCAACCAACACAAGGGGAAATGGAAGAAGCAAGTCTATCAGAGAAGGTCACCAAACAGCAGGTCAGTCAAGAAGATAAGACTGCAGAGTTGAATTTTGCAGCAGGGTAGCAAGTTGAGGACACAGAGGAACAAGATGGCATGGGAGATCTATTTGATCTATCCATTTGCAGGGAAGAAGTGCAGTGGAGCAGGCTGCAAAGGGAGAGCCATCCCTGGGAGCAGTTGGATGAGATAATTGAGGAGATCATAAGGCTGATGATCAGATCAGCAGAAGCGATC
Source organism: Picea engelmannii (assembly GCA_009831015.1). NCBI lineage: Eukaryota > Viridiplantae > Streptophyta > Pinopsida > Pinales > Pinaceae > Picea > Picea engelmannii. The sequence continues at coordinate 625,845 of ML789174.1, read as the reverse complement.
AACAAAGGGAAGTTGAGCAGAGGATAACCTACCATAGTAGCAGGGCAGCAGAAGCAACAACATTAGTGAAGCAGTGGAGAAAATGGACAGCTCCAGAGAACTATTTGGGATCTAGGTGGATTTCAACAGCGGTGTTGGGAAGCTCATGAGAAGGAGCTCATGATTTTGGCATCTGAGGAGTATGATGCAGGAGAATCACTCCACGTCATCAAGCGCTAGCCAACCAGCACACCCAACACGCATTCAATGGAGAGGAGAGGCGCAACCCTCTCACTTTCAAATTTCAAATTTGAATTTATTGTATTAAATGTTGTAAGGCCGAAGAGCCAAAAGTGATGGATGTACGCAGGCTTTAGGTAAAGTTTGCCTTAAATGGTTGTAAGTTTGAGATCTAGATATGATTTGGACTAGACAACCATTCAATGTAATTGAATGTAAATTAATGAGAGTTGGTGAGGATGGAGGGAAGCGCTCGAGGAGCCCCCTTTTGTAAAAATATCTTGTTTTGTTTTCAGTAGGGTAGAGAGGCAGAGAAGAACAGAAAGAATTGGGAGAAGAGAGGAAGTCGAGACTCTGTTGCAGTCCGATCTCGAACACATTGTAATTAGACATTGATGTTAATAAAAAACAGTTTTTCCTGCATATGTTTTTTCTATGTGTTTATGTGTCTTTTATGAATGTTGTGTGTTCATTCATGTTGTAGATGTATGTTAAGTTCCATCTGCAGGAGATAGATAGATTTTCCTATCTGTGAGTTCTGTGATTTTAGGTTTGGGTTATTTAAGGCTTCATGCAAGAGGTTGTATGACAGAACACTGTGGGTTCTGTAAGCCAGTGCGTAGAGTGCACTTCTAAATTCTATGGAATTTAGGTAGAGACGTACCAGGAGGGCGCACTAGAGGAAATATTGGACTCAAAGGAAAACCCCCAAGATCATTGAACATCTTGAAGGAGAGACTGTGCAGAGGAGAGCATAGAGAGGGAAGACATAACGTCTGAGGTTCTGTAGAGCTCTCCCAGGAGGGCATAGAGCGAGTACAAGGAGTGCACAGGAGGAACTCTGTTTCGAATTCAGGGAAGACAGAACATCTGAAGTTTTTTGAATCTCTACCAAGAGGGAATTGAGAAAGTTCATAGAGTGCAAAGAAGAATTATATTTCGAGTTCAGAGAGAAAACAGAGTCACTGAGGCTTCTGTGGAAGCTCTTCCAAGAGGGCATTGAGCAAGTGCATAGAGTGCACAGAAGGACTCTTTTCAAATTCTGTTGGGAAGAGAAATGCCAAAGAGAGACACTCACAGAGTTATTGAATACTCTATTAAGCTCAACAAGGAGGGCTTGAGCAGAAGGTCGTTAGGAGGACACCAGATTTCCCTTTCAGGACACAGAAGGGTGAGTCCCCTAGAGGCTCGGGTAAACAATGCTAAGGAAGGATAGTGCCTTAGTGCACCGAGTAAAACCAGAGTGAGAAGAAGGTCGAGAAACCCTTTGAGGTTTCACAGTCGAAAAATCTCAGGAGGGATAGAATTCCTAGAACGTAGGTGATATCCAAAGGAATTGAGCTCGCAGAGGGAGAAAAGGTCGAGGCCTTTGAAAATTTTAAAGTCTTCCAAGTCCGGAAGGAGGTGAGAAAGCTCGAAAGGGAACTACAACAGCTGTTAGATTAGCGCTAGAAGGTTGGATCTGGACTGTCGAAGTTACATCTAGATAGAAGAAGGAGGGTGCCAAGCCATTGGCCATAAGTCCTTGAGAAGCAGAGGCAGATGGTTAGAATTCTCTGTTGAGAACTCACGAAATCACGAGGATCGTAAGATCAGAGGAAGCTGGAAGGTGGTTAGAGGTGGATGAACCCATCACCTTAGGATCCAGGATCAACGTGAACCATTGATTGTGCTTTGCGTAAGTTGTGGATCATTTTCGTGATTTTGGGAATAGTGAGGTTGGAGTGTAGGTCAAATCCTTGGTTGCTCCAAGTCTCGAATCGTGAAAGGGGTAATAGGAGCTGAAAGGGATGGTGGAGACGCTTCATGGAGAAGTGAGAAATGTCGTGAGCCATTGGATCTCGTAGATCTATGAAAAGGTTAAGGTTGAGTGTCTTTTAGCGTTCAGGAGCTCAGGAGGAGTAGAGACCATTGGATGAGAAGCAACAGGAGCCGTCGATTTCCCTTTGGAGTGGAATTTTGACATTTTGGCATTTCGGTAATTTTGATGAGAAGGAGTCAGGGAAATTTACATTGAAAACCTTGAATTCATGAAACGCGACATGTCTTTGGAGTAGGACAGTGGTCACGGAGGAAGTAGTCACATGGACCAAGATTTGGTCAGGGGAAAATCATTGTTGAGCCCTTTTCAGTATTTCGGCATTTCGGGGTTCGGGAAGTAGAGGAGGCAGTGATTTTGGAGTCGAGAGTTTCAAACTCTCGGTTTGCAAAATCGCGAAGAGCAAAAGGAATATTCCCAAAAGGTTGGGGGACAATAGTCGTTGGGCCCCAATCGGGTTTTGGGGTTTCGGGACTCAAGGGGAAGAGTTGCATGGTCGACACAACTCCTGAAATCATGAAGAGAGAAATGTCGAAAGGTCAAAATAGTGGTCAAGGTTCGGCGAAAATCCCGAAAGGCCGTCAATACCGCCAAAGGAGAAATTTCGCAGTTCAGGGAATGGAGTGAACAGTGGTTCGGGTCTCTGCATTTCAAACTCCTAGTTACCAAAATTCCAATACAGCCAGGTACATTGGATCGAGGGAGGCTCATAGTCTTCGATCTCGTCTAAGGGAACGATTTCAAGTTTCAGAGTTTGAAGAGTCAAAAGACTCGACTCTCTTGCATCGTTGAGTCGCGAAATGCGAAAAACGTCTCTTGGCTTGGTCGGAGGTCATATCTGGTGGTCTTGTTGAGGTGAAGACTCATGCCTAGTGCACGTTGTGCAGGTGGGGTTTTCATGAAGGACCTATGGATCGGATTCATGGGGTTACAATGAGGGCCCAAAAGAACTATTTCGGTTCTGTGCATTCAAGGAAGATCGATCCTGTGCGGATCTTGGCCCGAGGGTCAAGGGTTTGTGCCAGTTGTGGTATCAGAGCTTGATTTTGTCTGTATATTGCAGGTAGAGGGGGCCAGATGAAAAGGAAGACAGAGTTTTGAAGCTCTGTGATGATTGTTGCAAGGTGTGTAGTAGTCAATAGACAGTCAGGAGGATTGTAGAAAAGGCTAGAAGCACTCACGGTTGCAGAGTGACAACAACAAGTTTGTCAGGAGGGAAGACAAGAACAGGAAGATGGCTACTGAAGGCCATGGACGTGGTGGAAAGAAGAACCACCAGCAGCAGAGAAAGGATGAGATGGATGAAGAACTCACTGAGGTAAGGGAAATAATAGAAGAGCTTGCACTGCGGGTGCAGCAAAACACAAAGACACATTGAGTGTATGAATGGCCTCTGAGGAGGAAAGCAAAGTGGTCAGTCAAGAAATTTTTGGACAAAGGATAGTGAAGGTTGTTGAGGAGGTGGCTGAGGTATGTGAAAAGCCTCAAGGCCACAGAGGAGATGTTTCATGCCTGTGAACTAGGAGTTGGGAGAAATCTCAGTGATGATGAAGAGGAGAGATCGAGCAGAGATCTCATAGAATGCCAAGTGGCCAGAGATGGAATTTCAAATTGTCAGGTGGGAAATAGAAAGAGATCAAGTGAAGGTCTCGTATACTGCCAGGAGGGCAGTGCTGAAAGTTCAAATTGCCAGGAGGGCACTGAGATGGGATCGATTGACCTCATAGACTGCTAGGTGGGAAGAGGAAGAGGAGAAACTCCATAATACCAGGAGGGCAAGGGAGAGCAGATGAGGCCACGTGAAAGTCTCATGAACTCAGGAATGAGTTTGGGTCAGCGAGAGGAGCTGATAGAGAAGGATCAGACACGTTCGTATCATCGGAGGAATTGAGATATTTCTGCCACTTAGCCCAGTTGAGGAAAGAGCTTGTGTTGCAGAGGAAGCAACAGTGGAAGAACAACCAGCTATGACTGCCAAAGACATGGAGCAGATGTCAGAAGTTTCCCAAGGAGAAGAAGAGGAGAACACAGTTGACATGCTCACTCCTTGGGAGAAGGAGCTAGAAATGTTAAAGGATTGGCTACACAATCCAGAACCACTAGATGACTGCCGAGAGCAGACAATCATGCAGATGTTAGTAGAGGAGAATTCTGAGAAATTGCTCGAAAATTTCATCCACGGAGTTGAACAGTTGATGATGATTGCAATGTTGAGGCATGTAGCATCAGATGAAGGAAAATTCCAGTTCAAGGAGCAGATGGAGGAATCTTGAATTCAACCAACATAAGGGGAAATGGTAGAAGCAAGACTGTCAGAGAAGGTGACTGAACACCAGGTCAATCAAGAAGATAAGACTACTAAATTTTGCAACAAGGTGGCAAGTTCAGGCCACAGAGGAAGAAGATGGCATGGGAGATCTAGTTGATCTACCCATTTACAGGGAAGAAGTGTAGTGGAGCAGGCTGCAAAAGGAGAGCCAGCCCTGGGAGCATCTGGACGAGATAATTGAGGAGATCATAAGGCTAATGATCAGATCAATATAAGTGGTCAGCAAAGGGAAGTTGAGTAGAGGAGAACCTGCCATAGCAGCAGGGCAGCAAAAGCAACAACAACAGCAAAGAAGTGGAGCAGATGGATAGCTCCAAAGAATTGTTTTGGATCCAGGTGGATTTTGACGGCGGTGCTAGGAATCTCATGAGCAGGAGCTCATGATTTTTGCAGCTGAGGAGTATGATGCAGGAGCATCACTCCATGTCATCAAGCACCAACCAACTAGCACACCCAGCACGCGTTCAACGGAGAGGAGAGGCGCAACCCTCTCACTTTTAAATTTCAAATTTGAATTTATTGTATTAAATGTTGTATGGCCGAAGAGACAAAAGCAATGCATGTACGCAGGCTTTAGGTAAAGGTTTCCTTAAATGGTTGTAAGGTTGAGATCTATATTTGATTCAGACTAGACATCCATTCAATGTAATTGAATGTAAATTAATGAGAGTTGGTGAAGATGGAGGGAAGCGCTCGAGGAGCCCCCTTTTGTAAAAAGATATTCTTTTGTTTTCAATAGGGTAGAGAGGCAGAGACGAACAGAAAGAATAGGGAAAAGAGAGGAAGTCAAGACTCTGTTGCAGTCCGAGCTTGAAAACATTGTAATTAGACATTGATGTTAATACAAAGCGGTTTTTCCTGTATATGTGTTTTCTATGTGTTTATGTGTCTTTTATTAATGTTGTGTGTTCTTTCATGCTGTAGATGTATGTTAAGTTCCATATACAAGAGATAGATAGATTTTCCTATCTGCGAGTTCCTTGATTTCAGGTTTGGGTTCTTTGAGGCTTCATGCAAGAGGTTGTATGACAGAAAATTGTGGGTTCTGTAAGACAATGCATAGAGTGCACTTCTGAATTCTGTGGAATTTAGGCAGAGACGTGGCAGGACGGCACACCAGAGGAAATCTTGGACTCAAAGGAAAACCCCCAGGATCGCTGAACATCCTGAAGGAGAGACTGTGTAGAGAAGAGCACAGAGAAGGAAGACAGAACGTCTGAGGTTCTGTAGAGCTCTTCCAGGAGGGCATCGAGTGAGTGCAAGCAGTGTATAGGAGGAACTCTATTTCGAATTCAGGGAAGACAGAACGTCTGAAGTTCTGTGAATCTCTACCAAGAGGGCATTGAGAAAGTGCATAGAGTGCACAGAATAATTCTATTTCGACTTCAGAGAGAAAACAGAGTCACTGGGGATTCTGTGGAAGCTCTTCCAAGAGGGCATTGAGAAAGTGCATAGAGTGCACAGAAGGACTCTTTTCGAGTTCTATTGGGAAGAGAAGTGTCAAGGGGAAACACTCACAAAGTTACTGAATACTCTTTTAAGCTCAACAAGGAGGGCGTGAGTAGAAGGTCGTCAGGAGGACACCAGATTTCCCTTTGAGGACACAGAAGGGCGAGTCCCCTAGAGGCTCGAGTAAACAAGGCTCAGGAAGGATAGTGCCTTAGCGCACCGAGTAAAAAGAGTGAGAAGAAGGTCGAGAAACCCTTTGAGGTTTCACACTCGACAAATCTCAGGAGGGATATCATTCCTAGAACTCAAGTGATATCCAAAGGAATTGACCTCGCAGAGGGAGAAAAGGTTGAGGCCTTTGAAAACTTGAAAGTCTTCCAAGTCCAGAAGGAGGTGAGAAAGCTCAGGAGGGATCTACAATAATTGTTGGATCAGTGATAGAAGGTTGGATCTGGACCATTGAAGTTATGTCCAGATAGCAGAAGGAGGGTGCCAAGTCATTGGCCAAAGGTCCTTGAGAAGTAGAGGCGGACGTTTAGAATTCTCTGTGGAGAACTCACGAAATCGCGAGGATCGTAGTATCAGAGGAAGATGCAAGGTGGTTAGAGGTGGATGAATCCATCACCTTAGGATCCTAGATCAACGTGAACCATTGATCATTCTTTGCGTAAGTCGTGGATCATTTTTCGTGAATTTGGGAATCGTGAGGTTGGAGTGCAGGTCAAATCCTTGGTTGCTCCAAGTCCCGAATCGCGAAAGGGGTAACAGGAGTTGAAAGGGATGGTGGAGATGCTTCATGGAGAAGTGAGAAATGCCATGTGTCATTGGATCTTGCATATCTATGAGAAGGTTAAGGCTGAGTGTCTTTTAGCGTTCAGGAGCTCAGAAGGAGTAGCGACCATTGGATGAGAAGCAATAGGAGCCATTGATTTCCCTTTGGAGTGGAATTTCGACATTTCAGCATTTCGGGGTTCGGTATTTCGGTAATTCCTATGACAAGGAGTCAGGGCACTTTACGTTGAAAACCCTGAAGTCATGAAATGTGACGTGTCTTTGGAGTAGGACTGTGGTCACGGAGGAAGCAGTCACATGGACCGAGATTTGGTCAGGGGCAAATCATCATTTATCCCTTTTTGGAATTTTGACATTTCAGGGTTTGAGAAGTAGAGGAGGCGGTGATTTTGGAGTCGAGAGTTTCAAACTCCCAGTTCGCGAAATCCCGAAGAGCGAAAGGAAAATTCTGTAAAGGTTGAGGGACAATAGTCGTTGGGCCCCAATCGGGTTTCGGGGTTTCAGGACTCAAGGGGTAGAGTTGCATGGTCAACACAACTCCCAAAATCACGAAGTGAGAAACGTCAAAAGGTCAAAGGAGTGGTCAAGGTTCGGTGAAAATCCCGAAAGGCCATCAATCTCGCCAAAGGAGAAATTTTGGAGTTCGGGGAATGGAGTGACTAGTGGTTGGGGTCACTTAATTTCAAACTCTTGGTTACAGAAATCCTGATACAACCAGGACCATTGGATCAAGGGAGGCTCATAGCCGTCGATCTCGTCTAAGGGAGCGATTTCGGGTTTCGGGGTTTGAAGAGTCAAAAGACTCGACTCTCTTGCATCATTGAGTCACGAAATGCGAAAAATGTCTCTTGGCTTGGCCGGAGGTCATATCTGGTGGTCGTGTGGAGGTGAAAACTCATGCCTAGTGCACATTGTGCAGGTGGGGTTTTCGTGAAGGACCTGTGGATCAGATTCGTGGGGTTCCAGTGAGGGCCCGAAAGAACTATTTCAGTTCTGGGGATTTGAAGAAGATCGATCCTGTGTGGATCTTGGCCTGAGGGTCAGGGGTCTACGCCAATTTTGTTTCTCTATATGATGTGGATGGTGATATACAACAAATGTAGGAATCTATTCTTTTTTCATCAACTTTGAAACACATTGTGTCTTTGAGTCAATGACCGCCTTAGATTATTTATTATTCCATTCATGTGGATTTTCTTCATCTCCCTCTGTAGACTCTGCCTCTGATTCAACTTCGTATTTGGAAATAACTTTTTTGCTGACCTCTGTGGGCCCATATTTCTTACTAAGAGACACATCCTTCGATGTGATTTTTTTTTTCTTGTACCACAACTTCAAAAACTTCTTTTGCACATTAATATTAATGGTACCTGTTGATTCTATCCAAGTATATCCCAAAACAATATTCACAACATCCATATCCATAGCATAAAAATATGAATGCAACACATATTTATCCATGGTAATCTTCAAATATTTAAAGACGAAAATATTTTTACCCTCAACCTATGTGCTTTGAATATGATTTGCAAGAACTTGCAATCTATTAACCAACTGAACATTGATAAAATTATGCATGCAACTAGGGTTAATAGAAACAATGATATTTTCCATATGAATACATCCATGAACCTGTAATATAGAGTTTCCACATGAAAATAAACCCTTGGTCCTTTGTGTATCTTGTTTTTCAACATGAGACCACCTATCAAAAAATGATTTTTCAAATTCTTCATCATAAACCTCCCTGATCTTGACCTAGTCCAATGATTGTCACCATGTGCCAACATCTTCTCTAAGATAAAAAAGAATAAAGAAAATCTCCACTTCTCTTTTCATTCTTTCTTGTGGACCTTTAGGAATTATTCAATACTAAGACCATCATCTTTTCCAATAAAAAATAACTTGTTGTCCATAACCCAAAAAGAAAACTAGGGTTTTAAAAAAAATTAACTTACAGTGCAAATCGCGTGGGTTTTTCAAAAAAGCCTGTAAAATTGTCGAATTGAAAATGATGATAACTTCACTTCCTGGAATCTTTTTCAAACGATTGTTTTTTTTAAATTGGGTATTTTTCCGAGAGGATTCAAATATCCAATTATTTTCTACAAATTATGAGAAAAATGTTTCTCAACTGAGTCTAAAGTGTGTCTCCCCCTTTTTTTTCTTTTAAAAAATATGCAAAATGAACCAAACATTATTTCCCTTCTTTGGCCAAGGAAAGTGCTTTGATACCAATTGTTAATTACCTGAATAGATCTGCAAATATACTTCATAAATAACCCTTAATCTCAATCAAATAAACCGAAACATTCACCAAAATACTGAACACAAGAATGTAGACAAAACCCTTGAGGTAGGGTAACACCATATATTAATCCTTATAGAAGGATAAAGCTCCTCAAGCAATCCTTGCTTGTACAATAACAATATTCTTCACTATGCTCCAATACATTACTTACACTTCTTTATATAGCATTCTCTATCTTCTAGGAACATTCTATATAATGAATCTTCTATAAAGCCTATTAATTATATCTAACTACCATAATGAGCCTTATTTAATAATATAGTGGACCTAGTCCACCTTACATCGAATGGCCTTCACTAATAATACATAACCACATTCCCATTGGTTACCTCCCTGGATACCCCCATATTACCTCTCTAGGTATACTACATTCATGAACCAGGTGATGAATCCACTCCCTTCCTCCCCCTGTTGAGGTGGTTGTAAGGCCAATTATGTGGTGGTACAAGGCCACATATAGTTGTCATATTCCATGTATAGATCTAGTCTTTTTCTTTATAATTAACAGACTCAAATGCATTTCACTCTAATTTATTTAATTATTGTTCTTCTACCAATAACATACCTCAGTGCTCGATCCTTGTAAGTCTAATTGTTCTTCATGTCAAATTGATAATTGACACAACCTACACAAAGGAATTAGTTAGTCCATTTAGAATTTAGTCTTACAAAATATCACTTGTAGACCTTGTCACTTACAACAACTCGCTAATCCTTTTCATCTCGATTGCAAATATTAAATTATGTTACTGTTTTGACCTTCTTTCATGTTCAAAGAATAACACTAATTTATAAAGTACAATATTGGAATGATTAGAAATCTCTCACTTAATTTACAAAATAGTCTAAATAGTATGTGTGGAATCCACACTTCTGATCTGACGTAGAACATGCTCTATAATAAAAGTTTAAAATGTCTAGATCATTATCTTGTGTTTTCCATTTCTCCCTTTCATCTTCGTTTATGTGTTTTGTCTCTTTATCCCAACTTTACAAGCTTCTACTTCATTAACAAGTTTTTGATTCATTATTTTAAATCCTATAAATTCTTCCTTGAAGCTTGTTTTAAGCAACAGAAACAATTATTAGTGTAGAGTTCACAACCAGTGAGGAGCATATGATTCGAGCTCTAAATTAGAAAACCGGATACACGCAACACTTCACTATATTTTATTATTCAATTTGGCACATATTTATACATGAAGTTTTCCCTCAACAACACAACAAACTCACGAGGGAATATCTCAACCATTCACACATAGCTAGGATATAATAATTGGAGAAGATCTCTCACAAATAACTAGATATAACAAACCCAAACTAATTTCTAATGTAAGCACTATTCTAATGATCATGGAAGCATTACTTCCAACACCCTCCCTTAATGCTGACATGACAATTATTAAAAACACACATTACAACACTAATTACAATACTGAACTTTGTTTGATCATTTTTGTCATATATGGTCTTCATCAACTCTTACACCCACTCTGAATCTCCATGTTTCCACTCTTTTCTTCACCACACTTTCGAGATTCCCACTTGAATCATTTAAGACATAATCATTTCTGACCATCATTGAGGTACTTGTAGAATTTACGCTTCTTGACCTCCCGAAGAACGATCTCGATATTGAATTATTCTATGGAACTGCAACCATATGTGAAAACACGACCCTCTGTGATATTTAAAATTTATATAGGATAGAACTCTAGATACGAAATATCTTCCGTAGTCAATTATACAACTTGACCTTACATAAAAATAACATGTAACTGACATTCCTGGAGCACGACGGGTCACATCAGCTTGACCTTATTAAAAACACCCTATAACTAATGCTCCTAGAGCATGACGGGTCACATCATCATATAACACACTTAGACATAACCAAATCAACAATCGGTTCTCTCGACACTGTGACTCGTCAAGAACCACTAACTTAATTATGTTAGTATGTTAGATAATTGCATGCTCTTTGTGGTTATTCATCCTTCTTCACCTAAACTGTTAAGCCCTAAATAGTGGTTCATTCCCCCTTAATTGGGGCATATTATATTAGTAATGTTATTTTATTTATGTCGGCTTTAGGCCATTAGTTGTAATTATACCTCCTAGTCTCCTATATATACCAAGGAGACATTTTCATTTTGAATCATCTGATAATTGTACATTTATGTGGGCATAAGGAGGTTTCCCCCTCGAAGAGGCTTATTATATGAATTTATCTCTTTTTCAAGGCATTGAGTACTTATTCTGAGGTTTTTCTATGCTATAATGATATTTGGTTCTTAACATATGGTATCAGAGCTCAAGGTCTTGGGGTTTCGCTGCTACATCTGAGATACCTTGGAATTTTTGCTATAACTTTTTTTATACAAAGTTTCAGAAGGAATATCTTGGAGGGTATTTCAAAGATAGATCAAGGTATGTTGGGTTAAAATTTCAACTCCTGAGGCCTTATACTTTCGGAGATACATCCTGTGCAATATAGGTTTTTGGAATCTTCCTGAGCTGAGTCATTGCGTAATTTTCTCTATAAAAAATATTCGGTAACGTTTCAAGCCCTGAAATCCAAAGGATATTCACAGAAATTAGTAAGGTATCTGTGGTAAAAGTTTCCGCTTCTGGGTCATCTTGAATTTGTATATACACCCTGTGGAAGATAGGGTGTCGAACTAGTCTCAAGAAGGTGTTCCGGGTAAAAAAATCATAACCTCTTCCTAGAGTATCCAAATTGAGTGAGACTAGTTTCATTGGATAGTGGACAGTATTTAGTATTACCAGTATGCGCTTCAGAATATAATATCAATTATTTTGTGCGGGGCATGCTATACAAGTGAGATATCTTGAAAAGTCCAAAAATCAGCAAGTTGTGGGGATGCTACCGTAAATTCCACTTGGCACATCTAGTTTTGATCAGACCTGTGGCATTGCAGAGAATAAATATCATAGAACTACATAAAATAAAGTTTCATACCCATAAGGGCCGAAACTTTGGAGATAAATTAGAAGAAATATTGTCTAGCAAAACCACCTCAAAATCAAGGTTCAAAAGTGATACTTGGCCAACATGCCACCCAAAAAGGGAAATTCTACACCAAATAAGCCTCTAGACAATCCTAATTGGACTTTTGATGAAGGTGAAGAAATTCATAGGGACATAAATGATTTAAAAAAGAAGATAGTAACAAAATATGAACTACAAGAGATGGAAGCTAAGTTGGAGGCAAAGATGGATGGTTTCATGGAAGGATTGAAAAATTTCATAATAGAGAGGACACCTGAAAGTGAAAATGTATCCCATGAAATTCATGATGAGGACACAAGGAAGGTCAATCAAGAATGGAGAAACTCTAACTTTGGGTTGAAGACCAACCACATTCCAAATATCGATATGAGGAAGTTTGATGGCAAGGACCCTATCACATGGATACTTCAGATGGAGCAATTATTTGATCTACATAATGTGCCACATACACAAAAGGTACAAATTGCTTCTTTATATTTAGAACCCAATCAATTTGTATGGTATATATGGTTGTGTTCTTGCAAATCACTCGTCACTTGGACAATTTTCACGGAAGAAATGATAGCACACTATGAGGATACAAGGATTCAATTACTGTCACACACCCACTACAACATAATAGATTTTTAATTTTTTTTTGCCTTTTTCTTTCTCCTTCTTTATTGAGGGACAGAGTCCCCAAATTCCTACGAGGTCCTAGTGTAGGCTAGGTCTTCTGATCGGGACCTTCACTAAACCAATCCACTGGTTATTTCATTAAAAATCCGTCGTGTACAACTCAAGTACCAAGTGCAGGCTTCACCTCCATGTGATCATCGGTTATGACCCCGGGCTAAGACAAGAGGCGCCTTTTGCATTTCATGACTCAGCGATGCCCAAGAGTCAAGTCTTTCAACTCTTCAAACCCCAAAACCTGAAATCGTACCTTCGCTAAGATCGACGGCTGCGAATCTCTACCCTGATCCGATGGTCCTGGCCGTATAGGGACTTCGGAAACCAAGATTTCAAAATGCAAGAGAGTTGAGTTCTTCGACTCTTCAAACCCTGAAACCTAAAATCCTATTCACACTAAGCTGACTCGGAGTCTCACATACCAGGATTTCGCGTACCAGGATTTTGTAACTTGTGAATATGAGGGTTCATACCCTTGGGTTTCCCGGGTGCCGAAACGCCGAAATCATTTCACACTACACCGCTTTGGGATTTCACATGCCGGGATTTCGTGTACCTGGATTTTGCAACTTGCGAAGATGAGGGGTTCATACCCTTGGGTTTCTCGAGTGATGAAACACCGAAATTAATTCACACTACAGGGCTTCGGGATTTCACATACCGGGATTTCGGGTACCAGGATTTCGCAACTTGAGAAGACGAGGGGTTCATATCCTTGGGTTTCCCGAGTGCCGAAATGCTGAAATCAATTCACACTACACCGCTTCGGGATTTCACATACCAGGATTTCACGTACCGGGATTTCGCAATGTACAAAGACGAGGGGTCTCGCACCTGGGTTTCCCGGGAGCCGAAACTCCGAATCCCATTTACACTAAGCTCTTTTCGGGGTTTCGCATGTTGAGACTTCGAAATGTACGAAGATGAGAGGTCTCGCACCTGGGTTTCCCAGGAGCTGAAACTCCAAATCCCTTTTACACTAAGCTCTTTTCGGGGTTTCGCATGTCAGGACTTCGCGATGTGTGAAGACGAGGGGTCTTGCACCTGGGTTTCCTGGGAGCCGAAACTCCGAAGCACATTTACACTAAGCTCTTTTCAGGGTTTCGCATGTCGGGACTTCGCGATGTGCGAAGACGAGGGGTCTTGCACCTAGGTTTCCTGGGAGCCGAAACTCCGAAGCCCATTTACACTAAGCTCTTTTCGGGGTTTCGCATGTTGGGACTTCACGAAGTGCGAAGACGAGGGGTCTCGCACCTAGGTTTCTCGGTAGCCGAAACTCCGAATCCCATTTACTTTGCGACAAGGGAAAGGTAAACTCATGGATTTACTACAATGGTAGTCTTTTCAAGGGGCTCACTCCGACTCTGGAATGCAAGGGAACTTTCTTGAAAAAGGGTGCCTTCGGGAGGATAAAACAGGGCATAGAACAAGTCAAATTAGATGGGTCAATCCTCAGGGGAACAGACTCGTATCTTGAAGTTATACATTCTATACATTAACCGATTTGTATTTATATCAGTATAAGCATGCATCCATTATTTCCAATCAAAGCACAAGGAAAACACTTCGATACAGAAACTATTTACGAGCGTATAAAAATGATCATATGATCATGACATTCAATTCCAAATGAAAGACATAACAATTATCAAAAATTTCAGACGTGATGGGAATGTTGAGAGGGGTGCTCGTTTCCACCCAACTGTAGGCTCAGTGATTCCAACTGGATTTATCACTAGCCACCCCCGAGCTAGACCACGATTCTTTGAGACTCAGTCTCCTACTTCCAACTCAACGGAAGTCAAGGACGAAGGTTACTCCCCTTCTCCTCTGTTCATGACTCTCTATATTTTTAGAGTTCCTTCGGTTCTCCTTCCACGATTCCTGTCACGCGCATTATCCTCTCCTCTCTTCCCCCCTTACCACACTTCCTCTCTTGCCTTTTATCTGCAAGATTGTGTGTGGCATGAATTTCCCCATCCACGATCAGGTCTGGGAGTTGTTACAGATGGGCAGTTCACCCCCATCCCCTCATTAACTCTTGAGGAGCCTCCCCACCTACAAAACTGACAGGAAATCCATTCCGAGGTCAGAGAGTTGCTTTGGTCTTTGAGAAAGTAAAACCAGTACGGTACTAGCTCGGTGGAAGTTAACGCAACCATTCCAAGTCCCTTCCACCACCTCTCATTATCCATCATGGTCTTTTTTAGCACATCCCCCTCTCAGCAGCCATGCAACACATATTCATAACATAATTTACATTCATCGACCTTTTATGAAAAGGTCCGTCAAATAAAACATTCGCGTCTTTGAGTTTTCCATAGTTCTTGGCCAATATAGTTATTTTTATAGACTGGGGGAAACATGGTGTTACAATTTCCTCCCCCTTAAAGGAACATCTCCCTTGGTGTTCTATTTATCAATATGATGTGTATGTACAGAAGTAAACAAAATTGGATATGCCTGTTTCATGGCATCTTCCATTTCCTAGGTAGCCTCATCTGGGCCAAAATGTTTCCACTGCACCTTGACCTGTGCAATGGTTCATTTCCTGAGTGGGGTTTCCTTTCTATCCAGTATGCATTGAGGTTCTGGCAGGAATTCTCCCTCCGGTTCCACCTAGATCACAGACCAGTCAATTATATGATTAGAATCATGTACATATTTCTTCAATAATGAAACATGGAAAACATTATGTGCTTTTACTATGGGAGGAAGTTCTAGCCTAGAGGCTACAGGTCCCACTCTATCTAGAACTTCAAAGGGTTTGCAATACTGAGGTGCCAACTTGGCACAAACTCCCATCCTCAGGGAACTCTTCTTGGGCCTAACTCTGAGATATACGTGGTCTCCCATCTTGAATTCTCTTGGAGTTCTCTTTCGGTCGGTGTAACTTTTCTGTCTATTCTGGGCTACCTTCAGATTTTGTTTTATCTGAATCACTTGTTGTTCCATTTCTTTCAGCATGTCGGGTCCAATAGTAATTATGTTTATGGGATTACTCCAACTGACTGGAGTGTTGCATGGTCTACCATAGAGGACTTCGAAAGGACTCGTCTTCAGGGATTCTTGGTAGTCATTGTTGTAGGTGAATTCCACCAGTGGTAGGTAATCTTCCCACTTCTTGCGTTAATGCATTACATGCATTCTTAGCATGTCTTCCAATATTTGGTTCACTCTTTCCGTCTGTCCATCGGTTTGAGGATGATAGGCTGTGCTAAACAATAATTTGGTCTCCAAACAAACCATCAAGTATTTCCAAAAGTTGGAAGTAAATTTCGTGTCTCTGTCAGCCACGATCTCTTTAGGCATACCATGTAGTCTGAATATCCCCTTCATGAATATGTTGGAAATATCTATTGCCTTGCAAGTCAATTTGACGGGGATAAAATGGGCGGACTTGCTCAATTTATCCACCACTACCATGATGGCGTCATTCTGTTTGGTCGATGTTGGTAACCCGGTGATGAAGTCCATGGAAATGGTTTCCCACTTCCATTCTAGGATTGGTAGAGGTTGTAATAATCCTGCTGGGTGTCGGTGTTCTACTTTAACCTGTTGGCATTCTAGGCACTTAGCAAAATAGTTAGCTATGTATTTATTTAACCCAGGCCAATAGAGATATTTCCTAGTGGTCGTGATCATCTTCTGATATCCTGAGTGACCAACATATGGTCTTTTATGCAGTTCATCCATTATGAACTTCTTCAAGTCATCACAATCTGGAATATACAATCTGTTTCTGTAAGTTAGCAAACCTCCATCTATCATCTGGTAGCCTTCATACTTTATTCTTGTGGGTTCTTTCTCCAGGTACGAGGTCACGATCCAGAAGAATGTGTCTGTTTCTTATGCATTCCTGACTCTTTCTTTGACATTTGTCTCGTAGGTGCTCACTACTGCCAGCTGAATTGTTTTCATACTTCTGCTAAGGACATCTGCCACCTTATTTTCCTTTCCTTTAACATGTTTGATTTCAAAATCAAACTCACTAAGGAGGTCCATCCACCTAGCTTGTCTGGGTCGAACAGATATCGCAATCCACAATGGTCTGTCATAAGTACGAATTTCCTTCCCAGGAGGTAATGTCTCCACATTTTTAAGGCATGCACTATGGCGGCCAACTCTAGATCATGGGTCACATAGTTGACTTCATCCTCATTCAATTTTCAGGATTCATAGAAAACTACACTTCATCCTTGCATAAGGACTCCTTTGAGCCCTTCCTTACAGGCATATGTGCACACGAGGAAGTCGTTTTCGAGATCAACGATCTTCAGCACGGGTGCATGGGTCAAAAGGTGTTTCAGGGATTGAAATCTTTCTTCACATTCTTGTGTCCACGTGAATTTAGCTCCCTTCTTCTGGAGGGCAGTGATTGGACAACCAATCTTGGAGAATCCTTTTATAAATCTCCTATAGTATCCTGCTAAGCCCATGAAGGATCTGATATCCGAAACTAGGGATGATTTTAAGGTCTAAATTTCGCTCATGGGCTAATTTTCCATGGTTTTTCCAAAAACGAGATTCGCTATTTTAAAAATGATTCACCCAAATTCTATAGGATAAAATTATTTTAACTTAAAAATCGCCAAAATTTTATAAAAACTATATAAAATCCTTAGAAATTTGAATATTTTTACAAAAATATCGCCAAACATTTATAGTTAGCATATGAAGGATTAGTAAGATTCACCTAGGTTTCTACATTTTAAAATAAATTTCCATCCTTAAAATCATCCCTATCCGAAACGTCCTTTGGGGTAGGCCATTCCATGATAGACCTGATCTTGTCAGGATCTACTACTACTCCCTCTTCAGATATGACATGGCCCAAGTAATGTATTTTCTTCTGGAAAAAGTCACACTTGCTAAATTTGGCGTAGAGTTGATGTTCTCTTAGTACTTGAAGCACAAGTCTAAGATGTTCCTCATGTTCCTCTCTATTCTTGGAGTAAATTAATATATCGTCAATAAAAACCAATATGAATTTGTCTAGGAATTTGTTGAGCACATTGTTCATCAAGCACATAAAAGTGGCAAGGGCATTGGTCAATCCAAATGGTACTACTACAAACTCATAGTGACCATATCTCGTCCTAAAGGCAATTTTGTGGATGTCTTCACCCTTGATTCGGACTTGATGGTATCCAGATCTCAATTCAATCTTTGAGAAGATGGAAGCGCCTCCCAATTGATCGAATAGGTCATCGATCCGGGGTAAGGGGTACTTGTTCTTTATGGTTACCTTATTGAGTTTTCTATAATCTATGCACAGTCAGAGGGTATCATCTTTCTTTTTCACAAACAAAACTGGTTCTCCCCATGGAGACACGTTGGGTTGGATATAGCCTCTATCCATCATTTCTTTTAGTTGTAATTTAAGCTCAACTAGCTCGGGTGTGCTCATCCTGTAGGGTGTCCTAGACATTGGCACCACTCCTGGTGCATGTTCTATCAAGAAGTCAATGTCCCTTCTCGGAGGTAAACCCAATACCTCTTTCGGAAATACATCCCTATATTCTCTTAGTGTGGGGTGGTCTTCAAGGCTTGGTTTGTCATCTTCAATTGATTCCAACACCTGTATCGCATATAGTGGACATCCCTTTCTGCAATACTTTCTCATTTGAAGGGTTGATATTCGTCTCACCGAGACAAGTTTGTGGATCCCTTGAAGGGTTATCCTTTTTCCTTCTTCACTTACACATTGTAAGTTTTTATGGTCACAGTCCAGTCTGGCTTTATATGTGGCTAGCCATTCCATACCAATCAACAGGTCATACGATCCTAGGGGTAATACGTTAAGGGTTGCTTGGGTGGGGAATTCACCCATAGTGAATTGGCAAGATGGTATGACCTCCATTACCTTTCTTTTGGTGTTGGTGACTAACTGTACCAACCATGGCTTGGTGTGTTTATGTGGCTGTAATTTACACTTATCAACAGCCTTAGGGGCTATATAACTCAAATTTGAACCAGGGTCAATTAGAATAGACACTAGATGGTTGGTGATCATACCTTCCATCTCCACCACTGAAGCTTGGTGGTCATCTTGTTTATTATCCAAGGCTGCATAAATTTGTGGAACGCTCCTGGCCACGTCATTGACAGTGGTAGCTTCTTGAACGTTGTAAATTCTCCGACTATTCTGTTGTCAGTGCGAGCAGTCCCTCAGTAGATGTTCTTCTCCACAACCCCAACATTTCAAGGGTTCTTTATTCAGGTTATCAATATTTCCTGGGGTAGATCCAAAAGGTTTGTTCCCGCTCTGGGAGGGGAAATTCTGTTGGTGTACACTTCGGGTTGGGAATCTCATCCTCGAGTCATTTTTATATTTTTTAAATCTTGGGGATTTAAACCCCTTTTTTTGGAATCCCGAACTATTCTTCTACTTCCAGCCTTCACGAGGTTTTGTCCGATTCCCAAGTTGTTCATAACAATATCTTGCCTTTCGGATAGTATCTTCTAGGGTCTTTGGGTCGTCAAACTCAATTATGTTCTAATAGTCCATAGGTAGCCCACTGATGAATCATTGCACATTTTCCTTTTATGCTTTTATATAGGGTACGTACCTCAACAATTCGAGGAATCTGCTGACATATTCCTCTATGGTGCATTGCCCCAGCTTGAGTTCATAGAATTATTTATTCTTTTCGTCGAAATATTTTTCCGACAGATACTTCTTCCTAAAGTATTTCTCAAACTTTTCCCAATATAGGTCTTCTTCCTGAATCCCTTTTACATTCTTAAGGTCTTCCCACCAAATGGAAGGCTTCCCATTCAAGTTGAAAGTGGCTACTCGGTCCTTCAAATTTTCTGAGAAGTCATGGACTCTGAAATACTTCTTTAGTCCAAGCAGTCAGGCCTCCGCTTACTCTCCCTTATTTATTTCACCGTCGAAAGAGGGTGGTTTGACCTTCCTGAATTCTTTGAGATTATGACTCTTGGAATGCTTTTGCTTCTTCCATTTTCTTCAGGAATAAGAACTAGTTCTACTGCTAGAAGAACCCTCTGAGTCGCCAGCTTCCTTTACAGAGGAATCGTCCAACGCTTGTCCCTTATCTCTGGGGTGGACCTTCCTCGAGGTGCTCTTCCTAGTGTTGCCACTTAAAATACCATGTTTATGTATCTTAGGTGGACTTCGACTTTTCTTTGTCTGTCGTTGGTCTGCAGGATTGGTGTCAGGTTCATGCTGCAATTGTCTGTGTATGTCAGATAAACTCTCCAGTAAGAATGCATTAATTTATGTTTGCTTCTCTTGCTCTTTTATCATCCTCTCGTTGTCAACCTTCTAGCTCTGTATTTCAACCATGAGGCTCCTCATAGTCCTAGCTATATCTGGAGGGGTCCCTACCTCCCTCCTTTCGTCAGACTCTTCGTCTCTATTGTGGGATCCATCTCCTACTTCGTGGTGCATCACCATTCTATGCGTCTGCAGTTTCCCACGGTTGATCGTCCACTTGTTGTGCAAGAAAAGCATTTGTTGTTAGTCAACATTATATTCATTCACAATCAACGCTTAATTCATATTTTTCAAATGCATACACACAATAGGAATTTTCATTATTAACTTCGGCTTTTGATAAGGGGGGTTAGGATAGAGAGTTACTCCTTTTAAGAGTACTTCAAATGGAGTCTTTGCGCAACCCATTCATGAGACCAAGCAAGCCAAGTGTTGTAACCATGCTCTGATACCAATTTGTCACACACCCACTATGACATAATAGATTTTTTTATTTTTTTTCACCTTTTTCTTTCTCCTTCTTTATCGAGGGACAAAGTCCCCGAATTCCTACGAGGTCCTAGTATAGGCTAGGTCTTCCGATTGGGACCTTCACTAAACCAATCCACTGGTTCTTTCACTGAAAATCCATCATGTACCACTCAAGTACCAAGCGTAGGCTTCCCCTCCATGTGATCATCGGTTATGACCTCGGGTTAAGCCAAGAGGTTCCTTTCACATTTCACGACTCAGCGATGCCCGAGAGTCGAGTCTTTCGACTCTTAAAACCCTGAAACTTGAAATTGTACCTTCGCTAAGATCAATGGCTATGAATCTCTACCCTGATCCGACGCTCCTAGCCATATAGGGACTTCAGAAATTGAGAGTTTGAAATGCAAGAGAGTCGAGTTCTTCGACTCTTCAAACCCCAAAAAACAAAATCCTATTCACACTAAGCCGACTCGAAGTCTCACATACCAGGATTTCGTGTACCGGGATTTCGCAACTTGTGAAGACGAGGGTTCATACCCTTGGGTTTCCCGGGTGCCGAAACGCAGAAATCATTTCACACTACACTGCTTCGGAATTTCACATACCAGGATTTCGCAACTTGCGAAGATGAGGGGTTCATACCCTTGGGTTTCCCAGGTGTCGAAATGCCAAAATCAATTCACACTACACCGCTTCGGGATTTCACATACCGAGATTTCGCGTACCAGGATTTTGCAACTTGCGAAGATGAGGGGTTCATACCCTTGGGTTTCCCGTGTGCCAAAACGCCGAAATCAATTCACACTACACCGCTTCGGGATTTCATATACCGGGATTTCGCGTACCGGGATTTCACAATGTACGAAGACGAGGGGTCTCGCACCTGGGTTTCCCGAGAACCGAAACTCTGAATCCCATTTACACTAATCTCTTTTCAAGGTTTCGCATGTCGGGACTTCGCGATGTATGAAGATGAGGGGTCTCGCATCTAGGTTTCCTGAGATTTGAAACTCCGAAGCCCATTTACAATAAGCTCTTTTTAGGGATTCACATGTCGGGACTTCGCGATGTGCGAAGATGAGGGGTCTCACACCTAGGTTTCCAGCGAGCCGAAAATCTGAAGCCCATTTACACTAAGCTCTTTTCGGGGTTTCGAATGTCAGGACTTCGCGATGTGCGAAGACGAGGGGTCTCGCACCTGGGTTTCCCGGGAGCCGAAAATCTGAAGCCCATTTACGCTAAGCTCTTTTCAGGGTTTCGCATGTCGGGAATTCGCAATGTGAAAAGACGAGGGGTCTCGCACCTGGGTTTCTCGGGAGCCGAAACTCAGAATCCCATTTACTTTGTGACACGGGAAAGGTAAACTCACGGATTTACTACAATGGTAGTATTTTCAAGGGGCTCACTCCGAATCTGGAATGCGAGGGAACTTTCTCGAAAAAGGGTGCCTTCGAGAGGATAAACCAGGGCATAGCACAAGTCAAGTTAGATGGGTAAATCCTCTGAGGAATGGACTCATATCCTGAACTTATATATTCTATACATTAACCGATTTGTAGTTATATCAGTATAAGTATGCATCCATTATTTCCAATCAAAGCACAAGGCAAACACTTTGATACATAAACTATTTATGAGAGTATAAAAATGAGCATGCGATCATGACATTCAATTCCAAATGCAAGACATAACACTTATCAGAAATACTGGACGTGATGGGAATGTTGAGATGGGTGCTTGTTTCCACCCAACCGTAGGCTTAGTGATTCCAACTGGATTTACCACTAGCCACCCCCGAGCAAGACCACGATGCTTTGAGACTCAGTCTCCTGCTTCCATCTCAACGGAAGTCAAGGACGAAGGTTACTCCCCTTTTCCTATGTTCATGACTCTCTGTATTTTCGGAGTTCCTCCAGATCTCCTTCCACGATTCCTGTCGCACGTGTTCTCCTCTCCTCTCGTCCCCCCTTACCACACTTCCTCTCTTGCCTTTTCTCTGCAAGATTGTGTGTGGCATGAATTTCCTCGTCCGCGGTCAGGTCTGGGAGCTATTACAAATGGGCGGTTCACCCCCATCCTCTCATTAAATCTTGAGGAGCCTCACCTACCAATCTGACGGTAAATCCATTTCGGGGTAAGAGAGTTGCTTTGGTCTTTGAGCAAGTAAAATCAATATGGTACTGGCTCGGTGGAAGTTAGCGCAACCATTCCAGGTCCCTTCCACCACCTCTCATTAGCCATCGTGGTCTCTTTTAGCACATGCCCCTCTCAGCAACCATGCAACACATATTCATAACATAATTTACATTCATCGACCTTTTATAAAAAGGTCCGTCAAATCAAACATTCGCGTCTTTGATTTTTCCATAGTTCTTAGCCAATATAGTTATTTTTACAGACTGGGGGAAACATGGTGTTACAGTTACAGAGCACATTGAGAACTTCCAAAGATTGAATATAAAGGTAACAGATATTCCATATAAGCACTTTATTGATGTATTCATAGGAACTTTAAGAGATAACATCCAACATGAGGTTCACCTTTGATAACCCAAATCATTGGAGAATGCATTTAGGGTGGCAATAGATGTTGAAAGTAAAAATATGGCTATGGCTAGTAGAAGGACCAATCCTAACATCTATAGAGAGAATAATGCTCCTTCTTCTAAAACACCTCAACCTACAAGGTTGACACCTCAACAATTGGAGGAAAGAAAAGAAAGGGTTCATGCTTTAATTGTGACAACAAGTACAGTAAGGGACATAAGTGTGGTGAGAAGAAATTATTCTACATAGATTGTGAAGAGGAAGAAGAAAAAGAACCATATCAAGATGAAAACATAGAATCAATTTCATCTGAAGAGTTGACTCCCACGATATCGTGTAATGCAATGGTTGGAATTAGCACTCCTCAAATCCTCAAGATCGAAGGATATATCAAAAAGAAAAAGGTAATAGTCCTAATTGATTCTGGAAGTACTCATAATTTAATTCACTATAAATTAGCCAAAAATCCCAATTGCTTTGTATATCTGGCACAAGAGTTTCAAGTAACGATTGCAAATGGAGGAACTATCAATTGCTCAGAAAAATGCAATAAGATAAATCTTACTATGGGGGAATATGTAATGAATAGTCAAATGATTCCTATACCCATGGGTGGTGTTGATATTGTACTAGGAATCCAATGGTTACAATCATTAGGAACAGTGGTGTTACACATCAAAAATACTCACTTTGATAGTGTCACAAGTGTCGTCATTACAAAGGTCGCAAGTGTCGCATTTTTCTCTCAAGGTCGCAAGTGTCGCATGTTGCTCACAAGTGCCGCAAGTGTCAAGGAAGCATACTACCATGATGCCTATGTTGTGCCTATAACGACATGAGAAGCACACTTGAAACACCTCAAACATTTGATTTGGAAGAGGAGAAAAGAGTCAGTAGGCTTACAAACCTTTTGCCATCTCAAAGCACCTCGAAAACTAGATTTTGGAGGAGAGCGCTCCCCTATACCTCTTCTGGGAGCGTCGTCGCTCCCCCTTACACTGTCAGGGAGCATTATAAAGCTCCTCTGGCCCTTTTGAGAGAGCGCTATAGATTTGGAGAGCGTTGGCACCCCCCTAAAGCCTACTAGGGAGCGCTACAACGCTCTGATGGTCCTTTTGAGGGAGCGCTACCTATTTTGGGCAGTAGTTAAGTTGTTGAGATGAATGGGGGAAGGATCCTTTCATTCTTGGAAGGCAGTTGGATTTGAATCCCTAGTCCAGCCATGATCTTAGGGAAAATCCTCAACTGAAGGAGGAAAATCCTCACCTTCCCCAAGGATATCTTAAGTGGTTAAAGCCTCGAAAAGGCTATATAAGCAAGCTTTCTAATGGTGAAAGAGGACTGGAAAAAGGAGAATCAAACCAAACTTATGATCTCATAAGTGGTGCTGGAACAGGGAGAGAATTGCTAGCATCAAACCTATGATCTCATAGGGAACACACAGTCAGTCAAAGGAAAAGTGATCAGTGAAGCTGCTATCATCCAGGTTGTGGATCTTTCGAGCAAGGGTTAGACGAAGGGGACTTGACGAAGCTGTCGCATTCGCATCTACGATTGTAAGTACTGTTGTCGTTATTCTCATCAATATGACATGCTTGGCCTGTTTCTTTCTAGTTTGTTTCTGATCTCACATGAACCTATCATTGATAGATAGATCTGTTTTCAAGCTAACATCAATAGAGTAGGAAGCGGTCGTACCTTGTTTTTCTACAGGACTCAGCGAGGAGCGAGAGTTCGGAGCTCGATTTGGAGCATGCAGGGACAAACATCAATAAAAAGGTACTATTGTTCTCCTTCCTTCTCATGTGCTAGTTTGTATGGATTTGAAAGGAAGTCAGTCCCCAGTGGAGTTGCCAGTTTATGTTGTAGGGAAATCTCCCTATGGACAGGAAGATTGCCTCAAAGAGATAGACCCTACTCTAAGACAGAAAGTGCCACTGGCGCTTCGAGAAGAGGTATAGGGGAGCACTCTCCTTCAAAACCTCAGTTGTTAAGTTGTTGAGATGAATGGGGGAAGGATATTTTCATTCTTGGAAGGCAGTTGGATTCGAATCCCTAGTCCAGCCATGATCTTAGGGCAGATCCTCAACTGAAGGAGGAAAATCCTAAACTTCCCCAAGGATATCTCAAGTGGTTAAAGCCTCTCCAAGGATATATAAGAAATATTTCTAATGGTGAAAGAGGACTGGAAAAAGGAGAATCACACCAAACTTATGATCTCATAAGTGGTGTTGGAACATGGAGAGAATTGCTAGCATCAAACCTATGATCTCATAGGGAACACACAGTCAGTCAAAGGAGAAGTGATCAGTGAAGCTGCTTTCATCTAGGTTGTGGATCTTTCGAGCAAGGGTTAGATGAAGGGGACTTGACGAAGCTGTCGCATTCGCATCTACGATTGTAAGTATTGTTGTGGTTATTCTCATCAATATGACATGCTTGGCCTGTTTCTTTCTAGTTTGTGTCTGATCTCACATGAACCTATCATTGATAGATAGATCTGTTTTCAAGATAACATCAATAGAGTAGGAAGTGGTCGTACCTTGTTTGTCTACAGGACTCAGCGAGGAGCGAGAGTTTGGATTTCCATTTGGAGCGTGCAGAGACAAACATCGATAAAAAGGTGTTGTTGTTATCCTTCCTTCTCATGTGCTAGTTTGTATGGATTTGAAAGGAAGTCAGTGTCCACGTTAAGCACTTTCTGTCTTAGAGTAGGGTCTAGATCTTTGAGGCAATCTACCTGTCCGCAGGGATATTTTCCTACAACAGAAATTTTACAAAAGGATAGCTAAGGTGCCAACGCCTCAATAGTCAATTAGATAGGTCATTTTTTGGCAAAAGAACCCATGAAAAATCTTCCCATTGATTTTTAAAGAGGCCGATTTGGTTTTATTTGGGGCAACTTAGGGCTTAATATTTTAAAATAAATGATGCTATGAAAATAAATACTAAACCATGTAATTGAAAGAAGAAGAGATGGAGATGTACCTGGTCCAAACGGCAAGTGAAATGGTCAACCGTAGCTCCGGCAGTGAACAAAACAAGATCCACTTCAAAATGAGAATCTCCACTACTCCAAAATCCTTGTGCAAAATGAAATGGTAAATGAATTTTTCAATTTATTGTTATTTATAAATTTTCATTTTTCATAAGGTATGGTCATTTATGGGTTTCTCTAACAATATGCTGGCTTCACTAAACCCTGGTTTGTAGTTTTGGTATCGCAGGTTTCCTGGTAGTCCTGATGGATTATTTACCTTGTCGCACTTATGAGCATAGTCTTAGTTCGTTCTCAGGCTCGATAATATGAGAACGTAACCGGGTAAACGTTTATCTCTTTTTCGGACCTGTACGGATACACGAACACACGAAAAAGGAACCCCCCTGGAATCTCCTTTAAACCCTTTTCAGACTCTCTAAATATGAAAAGATTGTCGAGTGACCTTGCTTCCTTTCACACTCGTTAAAAGGTCAGAAAGGGCGTCTTTCGAGCGATAGTTTACCCCTTTTTCAGTCTCGTTAGACTACTGTACGAAAAAGGAACTGAGAGAGTTCTATTTTAAGTGTTTTTCCAAACTCTATAATCCCGAAAAACCTTCGATTTTTCTGTCTTTGGACTCGTTAAAACACACATCGACAGGCCCATATGGGACCGATCCCTTACTTCTTCCGGTTCGTTAAACAAAGGAAGAGGAACTTACCGAAGGTGAGTTATATAGAGCATGTGTTATCCTCCTCGAGCTCATTAAATCAAAAAGAGGTACTCGTCTATCTGGATGGGGGGAAAATTGAAAGGAGCAAGCCAAGCAGTCTCTTGAGAACATTGTCCAACAATTCTTATAGTCGCCCTTGAACACAACACTTTGTCATCTGCATGCATCATAATCTGTTGAACCTCTGCACTGAGCCAATCCCTTGAGTTCCTTTCACTCCTTTGGGTCACCCGACACAAGTCACAGTATCCACTGCATAGTTTTGGTCCATGTCATGTTTCGCTATCGTGCCTCACTGTTTAAGGGAAGTATCCGCCTCGAGAGTCATCCATCCCAAATATCTTGCCTCAAAACCCATGTCAGTCCATGTCCATTTGATCTACCAATTACATCTCTATGTCCGTTTCGTATCGTTGATGGGGGATACATCAAGGCCCTCCCTCGACGAGCCTATTCCTGTCGACCTCAACACATTATCCAAGAATTAGGCTTAGAAACCAGTTAGTACTTTGGGACCTGCATGCCTCAATGGCAGGCCTCCTCACATTCGACAGTAGGTTTACATCATTGACCTCTGATCGGATGATTCCACGGATGTTCAAATCCAACTCATCCATTCACATTCGCTGGAATGTACTAGGTTACCTTGGGAATCATTGACATTAATGGTGATCTCCCTCGCACTTGTTAACGGTTTACACCATTGATCGGTAATCAAGTGGTTTCTGCCATGTTCAACATCAGGACATCTAATCACATGGTTATATTTGTACCATATTGGGATTGGTGAGAAGACCCTGGGTTGAGTGATCACTTTGATATATGCTTTGCCCAGGTTGCGAAGGAGTTTCTATTGGAAAAAGAACACATACACTATTACATAGATCCACTTTGTATTGGTCATGGCTATGTCTTGTCATCTCGTAGATCCACAGTGTATTCTTCGTGGCTACGATCAGTCTGAGTCATCAGAGTATAGATCCACATTGTATCTTCGGTGGCTATACCTTCTTATCAATACAATTATGGATCCGCAGTGTATTTTATGGCGGCCATATCTTTCAAGTCTTGATCACCCAAGCATAGGTATGCCTACCTTGGGTTTTGAAATATGTCATGATATTTTTGGATGTTTGTGTGCAGCTTCCGTCAGGTTCTCCGAGTCTATACCCTTGCTTGAACGTCTACAAAGAATTTCAGTTATCATTTCGCATCTTCTAACTTCATACTTTGGGGGGAAATCTGTTACACATCAAAATTACTCAACTGGATAAGTGTCGCATGTTCCTCTCAATTGTCGTAAGTGTCGCATATTCCTTACAATTTTTGCAAGTGTCGCAAGTTGTTCACAAGTGTCACAAACATTGTTCAAGCATACTTCCATAACGATGACACTAAGGAGGCACTTAAAACATCTCATATACTTTATTTGGAGGAGGGGAACTGGTTAACTGAAGTCAAGGAACTCTGATCACCTGAGAAGAGCTCTTAAACAAAGGTTCTGAGGGTGAGCGCTCCCCTACATCAGCCTTGGGAGCAATGGTTCTACCCTATAAGGCCTCAGGGAGCGTTACAACACTTGTCAGCCCCTCTAAAGGAGCGTTATCCACCTTTGGAGCGTTGGCACTTCCCTCAAGCTTCCTAGGTAGCGCTACAGGGCTCTGATGCCTTTTTTGAAGGAGCACTGCCTAATCTGAGGTAGTAGTTGGCCCGTTGAGGAGAATAAGGGGAGGATATTTCAAGTTTAGAAGGTAGTTGCATTCAAATTCTTGGTTCAATCAGAAGATCCCTGATCTAAGGAGGGAATTCCTCAACTTGTTATAAAGATAACTCAAGAGGTTAAGCTCCTCTTAACCTATATAAGCAAGCTCTATGATGGTCAAAAGAGAGAGAATTGCTAGCATCAAACCTATGATATCATAGGGAACACACAGTCAGTTAAAAGAGAAGTGATCAGTGAAGCTGCTATCATCTAGGTTGTGGATCTTTCGAGCAAGGGTTAGACGAAGGGGACTTGACGAAGCTGTCGCATTCGCATCTATGATTGTAAGTACTACTGTCGTTATTCTCATCAATATGACGTGCTTGGCTTGTTTCTTTCTAGTTTTTGTCTAATCTCACATGAACCTATCATTGATAGATAGATCTGTTTTCAAG
This sequence comes from Picea engelmannii, assembly GCA_009831015.1. Classification (NCBI taxonomy): domain Eukaryota; kingdom Viridiplantae; phylum Streptophyta; class Pinopsida; order Pinales; family Pinaceae; genus Picea; species Picea engelmannii. Next base: position 597,089 of record ML789174.1, on the reverse strand, counting down.
CTAACCTCAATAGAGTAGGAAGCGGTCGTACCTTGTTTGTTTACAGGACTCAGCGAGGAGCGAGAGTTCAGATCTCGATTTGGAGCGTGCAAGGACAAACATCGATAAAAAGGTATTGTTGTTCTCCTTCCTTCTCATGTGATAGTTTGTATGTATTTGAAAGGAATTCAGTGTCCACGTTAAGCACTTTCTGTCTTAGAGTAGGGTCTAGCTCTTTGAGGCAATCTACCTATCCGCAGGGATATTTTCCTACAACAGAAACGTTGGGTTTGAAGGTAGAGGAGAATGTCTCCATACCAAGGATCGGAGGTGCTGATGAGGAAGAGAGATTCATCGGGCAGAGAATCTCTAGGTTCAATGTTTTCATCGGCACGAGGAAGAGAATAGATAAGCTTTGCAAACACCAGTGATTTTTTGGCTTTGGCCTTCGTAAACTCGAGATCGAATTCCTGAAGAATAACGATCCATTTAGAATATTTTCCCCCAAGTACTTGACGTGTCAAGACGCGGTACATGGGGTTGGAGTTAGCGATTACCGTGGTGGTGCGTAATAAGATGTAGTGGCGGAATCTCTGGACAACGATGACGACTGCCAGAGCCATCAAGTGGTCGATTCGTTTCTGCTATCAGTCGATCCCACTCCTCCTTTGATGAGTGCCAAAATGACTGATCAAGTCCCTTCCTCGGTCAGTCCCACTCTTCCCCTGAAGAGTGCCAAAGTGGTCGATCCAGTTTCGCCATCGATCGATCCAATTCCTCCATTGAGGAATGCTAAAGTGACTGATCCAATCCCTTCCTCAGTCAGTCCCACTCTTCCTATGAAGAGTGCCAAAGTGGTCGATCCAGTTCTGCCATCGTTCGATCCCATTCCTCCATTGAGGAATGTCAAAGTGATTGATCCAGTATCTTCCTCGGTCAGTCCCACTCTTCCTCTGAAGAGTGCTAAAGTGGTCTATCCAAGTCTAACATTGGTTGATCCGATCCAATCATCGGTCGATCCTACTCCCCTTCTAGAGAGTAAGCCCAATACTTCCCATGTTTTTATCGTTAATACAGACTCTACCGTACCGAGGGGCATTCCTCCTTCTCCTGTGAAACCCCCTCCAAGTAATGAGGTCATCCTTCTTGATTGCGGTGTGCTAACTAGACCTCGTCTTCCCTCCCACATTCCTTTCCAGATAACAGTACAGGTTCATGGTTGGGACGTTCCTCAAATGATAATAGATGAAGGTGTGTCCGTTAGTATTTTGTCTTCTGTTGCTTGGTATGCTTTGGGTTGTCTGCAGCTTGCACCGGTTACCCAGAATCTGTTAACTTTTAACATAAGAACTAGTCAACCTTTAGGGATCCTTCCTCAGTTTCCTGTAACTTTGGGAGGGAAAAATTTCTTTATCGATGTCATGGTAGTCCGAGACCCCTTGAATTTCACTTTACTCCTTAGGCAAGATTATGTGTATGCTATGAAATCTCTTGTATCCACCCTTTTCCGTGTGATATCTTTCCCTCACAATGGAAGACTTGTGACTATTGATCAACTTTCATTCATCAACCCTGACTGGGTTACCTCCCTAAGTGGTTCTTATATGCAGACAGTATCACCCCCGCCGCATGTCAATTATGTGGCGTTGTCTCCCATGACCTCACATTCTGATGATTTGGATCCGGTAGTTGACATGGTGATCTCTTGATAGGGTTATTGGAGCTTGATCGCCTTACCCCTGTCACGACCCTCGACATGTGTTCCTTCCAGGGTGATTATCCTCCATTCGACGAAGATCTCTTGGAAGCCATGACTGAGTTTTGTCCCTTGACATGGTACCCTTCCAGAGCATTATCCTCTCGGAAGACATGATCAAGAAGCAACCATGAGAATAGTTTCCCGTCTCTGTGGAAAGCTCGTTAAAAAATGAAACAGAGGCTTTGAGCATAGTTTTCTTTTCTGTAGCAAGCTCATTAAAAAATGAAACAACAATCTGGGGATCGAACCTGGAACCTTGAGCATAGTTCTTTTCCTGTGTCAAGCTCGTTAAAAAATGAAACAATCACCTCTCCCTTCAAGTTGAGTCTTTCGCCAGATCTCG
>ML789174.1:572846-589601 GCA_009831015.1 Picea engelmannii | reverse complement strand
GGGGATTGGGTGTTTTTAAGACTACAACCATACAAACAGATGTCCCTCAAGCAAGCCAATAAGGATAATAAATTATCACCAAAGTACTATGGCCCTTATAAGGTGTTGCAAAATATTGGTACTATGGCATACAAATTAGAGTTACCTGCATCTTCATGAGTACACCTAGTTTTCCATGTTTCATGCTTAAAGAAGGTTATAGGTGACAAGATCCCAGTTCAAACTATATTTCCAGAACTTGACAAGGAAGGAAAAATCATATTGGAGCCTGAAGCCATCACTGACACAAGAATTCACCAGCTGAGGAATAGATCAATTTCAGAGTATCTCATTAAAGGGAGGAAACTACCAGTTGAAGATTCCACTTGGGAAGATGAGTCTTTTATATAGAAGCATCCAGAGTTACTCAAGCATTGCGGACAACACTTGTCTCAAGGGGAGGGGCATGTTAAGCCCTAAATAGTGGCTCATTACCCCTTAATTGGGGCATATTATATTAGTAATGTTATTTTATTTATGTCGGCTTTAGGCCATTAGTTTTAATTATACCTCCTAGTCTCCTATATATACCAAGGAGACATTTTCATTTTGAATCATATAGTAATTGTACATTTATGTGGGCATAAGGAGGTTGCCCCCTCAAAGAGGCTTATTATCTAAATTTATCTCTTTTTCAAGGCGTTGAGTACTTATTTTGATGTTTTTCTATGCTATATTGATATTTGGTTCTTAACATAGACGCACAAAATATAACTCTCCAACCCACACCACACTAAATATGCAACTCACATTAACAAAACTATTAATTAATTTTGTCTCTACAACACATATTTTCACACCACTCATAAATAGACATATATTATTAATAGTACAAAAAAAAACACACTATCTATGGTGGTTTCCACACAAAAAAAACATGCTTGTATCCTCTGGAATTCTCCGCAGGTCTCTAATTTGTATGGTAGTAATGTTCCAACAGCCTGATATACCTCATTTAATCTGAACGAAGCTTGATAATAATGAGCAAACTCATACTCTAGATCTGACACCCTTTTACCAAGAACACATTGGAGAATTATCATAAAACGTCTCGGCCTCTAAACACAATCTCTGGTAGCGCTTCACACAGATTTCAAAATGCAGATCTCTTACGGTGGATGCATAAGAGAAACTCAACAACTCCCTTTACACTGGAAACTTCCACAACTGTGACAATGGTGACATTCAAATTGTGCCTCCACACAAATTCTATCTTCAGCCACAGTCTCCTCACACAACGAAATTAACAATAGTATACACATGGAAAACAATAACACACACTACAACAATTAATCTAAAATACTCTATGCACATGCTTACATATTCTAGGCCCTCTTGTGAAGGAGTTACACCCAAAGCAACCTATTGATGATTAAAATTGCCATGAGGATTTCGCCTGCAAAGTATTCCTAAATCCTATTAATTATAAGATAATGATATATATAATACTAGTAGGTGGGACCCTCTTGTAGATTGGAGGATCGGATCTAGCTCTTATTTGATGTTTTTACCTCTGTTTGACACTGTTTACAGGTATGAGCATGATTGATGATCAATGTTGGTTCTATTCGTGAGAAATGAATGATGGATAAGGCATGTTGCAGGTTGTTTATGTTGCTATAGGCTCTAATGTCGTGTTAAAATGTCTTATGATATCCATTGTTACCTTGCTATTTACTCCTTGACTTATTATTTGTGCCACCTGCAAAAGATACATGTTAGTAACAACAAATAAGAGCAATTGAAAAGAAATAAAGAAATATGAACAAAATCCACAAAAGAAAGAAACTAGATTATACTAATATGCTACTCTATATGCATTGGAATTAAATGGATTGTTGTAAGTCCTAGCTAATAGGGTTAGAAGCTATATGATTTATTGGATTATATAGAAAAACATGTGATGCACGCTATGGTGTGCATGGTTTGCAGTGGTTAATGTGACATAGGGTGGCACTTTGGCAAGTGGTGGATGTTGGTTCTGATGCATGGTTTAATTGAATGAATTAATGGATTAGTGGGCTAACATGTACTAAGGAATTGAATGACTAGAGGATGGAGGCGACATGCATTTACTACATGTCACTCCATACCCCTCCCATTGGTCGTCACCCTAGTTATAGTTCAATTGTGTTCGTTGTGGTTAAGCCCCGATTTTCAAGTAGAGGAAGAACTACTTAGCCAAGCTCCCATTTTTAAGGTTTTTGTGGTTACAGGTATGTCTTTTTTCCATCCATGAACCTGCTCTGGTTATGAAATAGATATTGTCTTAGTGATGTATGGGTCTGTGCTCTCCTTAAGTCTAGCAACTATGTAAATTTGTGATATTTTTCTAGAATGAATGGTTGGTGTGGTTTCATTGCAATAATGTTTGAAGTCACATTTTCATTGATCATTCTGAGTGTTAGAATCCATGAAGGCTCTCTGTCATACTTATTGGTCTTGGTTGAAGGGTTTTCATTCAGTCCAGATTGGTTGGCAGTCTCCACGCATTCTTATCACCATACCCAGTCGTTTTTTGTTATGGGGTTTGTTGGGTTTGAAACATTATGCGTCACTGTGTATCGTTTCACTTGGGTATGGGTTCGTTCATGTTACCGATGTGCGCATTAGGTTATGATGGTTGTTATTCCAAAGGGCGTAATTAAGGTTGATTGTTATTTCTCGGCTCTGTCTTATCTCAGCATTCTTCGATTGATTGGGAAAACCATGAGGGTTATACCCTGCATGTTCTAGGTGTTCTTACAAGACCAGAATGAAGCCCTTGCTCCTCTATTCATAGTCCCTCCTATCACGGGAATTGTCACCATGTCTACGAATTTATTGGTTATATACCCTGTGTGTGCACCGTTGGTCTTAGAGGCTCTCACCCAATGTTGGGGGTCAAATCCAGTCTCCCTATGTTGGTCCACAGAGAAAAACCTTGACTTCTCAAGCTCGTTTTTTGATAGAGGGAACCATTATTTCATGTCGGGTATGTTTTTGGTTGTTATGAGTTGGTGGTGTACCATCGACAATGTTCTATTGTTGGTTTGTCCCTGTTGATTATGTCGATAATAGTTTTGGTTATTATAATAGTCAAATTGATAAGCTCGGCATGGTTAATTGGTTGTTTGGAGAAATGAGTTTGTACACAGTCATTGTCTTTCACATTGTGATTATTGAATTGTTAACCCAGCATTAGCTTTAATTGATTAAGTCAAAGCAATGCTTCGTGTGTAATGCTTGGATATGCATGGCCTTCCTACAACATGTTAGGTTCAGTCAATGATTGTTGTGACTGTGGGTTTTAAATTTCCAAATGGGAGTATTGTAATCATGGTGATTATGGCACGGCTATGCAATGTATATGCTTGGATATTACTTGAGTGTGCCATCAAAGATGGTCACAGGTTTTTAAACAATATGGTTTTTTTGCAATTTGATCGATTTGAGAAATGGAGTTAGGCATATTGTCATTGTCTCCATGTATTAGATTGATAGATCATCGTCACGATGTTTATATTCAGATTAATTAAACATGTGCAGTCACATAAATGCTCTTGTGTTTTGTTGAATGGTATATGTATCCTACAACATCGTAGAAGTTGAAAGGGTGATTGTTGTGCGTTTAAATGGAAAGTCAGGATATGTTGAGGATTGTGTTTTGACTTTCCATTGTGTATGGTTAGTGGATATCATGCATTGTTTCAGAGATGAACATGGATTATGTGACAATATAGTCTCATTACGACTTAATTGTTAACTGAACTTAAGGAATGGAATCGGGTGTGATTTTAGTGTTTGTGTTGATTTGAAGAAATGATTCATGGACAGTGGTTGATGTTTTGATAGAACAGATTGGAGCAAGTGATTGTGTGTTCATTTAGAATTTGTTTTAAATATTAACTGGGACAATTGGGAAGAAACTGAACTCTTATAGGTTGTTGTGGAAGGCATGTTGTTTTGTTTTGATGACACTATGTTAAAGATCTGATTACAAACAGTGATCAAGTTAATGCACATAATTGATGGAATTATACACAGTAGTTTTTCATTTGATCACAGTGATTATTTGGTTGGTGTTATTTCTTTTTACGTTTGATTATTGAATGGTTTATGGACTACTTAATTAATTTTATGAACAATATCCGCTCACTTTCCCTACCATTATTTCTCTTTTCTCTAATTACAACCCCATCGCCTTCCCACATTCATTTTTCACTCCCTGTTCTTAAAATTTAATGATTAAGAAGAATTTTGTATTGAAGCAGTTTGAAATCGCAGTTTCTTGGTTGGATCACAGTGATATTTTATTTGGTTTGCATTACAGTTTATTGTTTGTTGTCTTTGAGCAGTAACCATGTTCTTTTCTCCCTCATTTTATCATGTTTCTCTCAATACAAACCCCTCGCATATCCCAGGACCTTTTGTTCACCCCCTTCTCATTAACAACAATAAACAATTTGTATGGATTGGATTGCATGAGTCTGATATGTTGTTGAGCCAAAATGTATTTCATATTTTGAAAGAGTTGTCATGTATGGTTATTAAAGGAACTATTTCCTAATCAATTATGCATACAAGAATGAGCTTTTCAAACAAAAGGATGAAAATTGAGGCCCACCATGCCCCTGTCAAAGGGAAAACCACTACTGCCCCTTCCTCACCTTCAAATGATTCTGATAAATCTGTGCCCTCCTGCATGCATTGAAGGGACGATTACTCTCATATGATCAACAAGGTGAGACCTAAAGGTTCCACACAGCCTAAGGCAGATTCAGAAGGATTAAAAGGTGATAGCAGCAACAAGGGAAAGATTGCCTCACAAACTGGAAAATATGGATTTTAAGTTTTATTTATTTATTTATTGATGAGAACAGTTTACTTCAGATTTTCAAACAACATTTTTTTGGATATATTGGTAATATATTTTGGGAATAATTGCAAATATCATTGAGAAAAAATGTCAAATATGAATGTGATGATTGGAGTCACAAGGAGGGATGTTTTGCTTAATTAACTAGTTATGTTATGATTGTTAAGAGTTAAATGGGAGTCACAAGGGGTACCACCTACTAGTTATTATTTATTTATAACCATTATTATGATTTATTACTTTTCCCCCTAACTAAAAAGTTGGTTGATTTTTTAGTTAACTTAACTAAACTAATGGGGTAGTTCAACTACTTCAACCAATTCTAATTTCTTAAAGGAAAAAGGAAGGGGAGGAACAAGAGAGGGGGCATAGAAGGAGAAGCATACTAAGGTTTTCTCTTTGAGTTTACGTTGAGATAGTTCAGTTTTCATTCATTCCTTAATTGATCATAAGCCTAATTCATTTTTATGATAGCATGGTCTTATTGTAGACAACAAGATTCAAGGTTGAATTACATCATTCAGACACTTTCTTTTTAGAGGTGTTGATCTATCTTTGATAGTCTGTGTAGACTTGTCTGTTTTTTAATTAGTTTTCATGACTGACAAAGGCTATTGTGCAGAGTTGAGTGGGCAACAATCTGTGGCAAGTTGATCCAGCTTTTAGAGTTTAATTTTTTTTTATTTTATGTTAGAGGTCCTTTTGTATGTTTCATTGGGGACGTCTAAGTTTGACTTTGGTCCAAAAATTCTTCACGAAATTTTTTAAAGAGAATGAATCTTTGGTGAATTGGAATGAAATAAAGGATTTATTTATGTCTCATATGCCTTGATTATCATCTTGGTGTCTTTTCTTTTGTCTCTACATTTATTTCAGCAACTGTTATATTCATAAAATCATATAAATAATGAATTTTCCAACAAGCTTTTATTTATAAAAAGACTAGCCTAAGCACTAGTAATGAATACTTGTGAGTTAGGATATTATTTTTGATGGCTATAAACATAGGGTGACATTCCCGTCTATTTTTCTTTAGCCAAGAAGAATCTGAAAATGCTTGAGTAAGATCATTTCATATATTTTCCTTAACATTTATTTGGCGACCATACTGGGGAGATCTTCAATATCTCTCTGGTTAATTTTTACACTCGATTATCATCGAATACATCTATTTTTCTTATATTGATTCTTTGACTATTTTATTTCTTAATATCTGTGCATGTTGCAAGGCATCCCAATATTGAGCCCGGTCTTCGAGACCAAAACAACATTTCTTTGAACTTATTTAACACCTTGTAGACACTGCCAATACTCGTGTTGAGCTTATTCATTAAATGGCAGCAATTGAGTGAATATTAGTGCCCAAGAACGTTTGGAAGCTAGATGTAGACAGCCTAGAAATCAACAGTAACCTTATTGTTCCTTCAGTTTTGGCCTTTCTTTCATGTCCTTAGACTCTCGTGTCTCTAGAATAAGAAGAGTCCTATCACCCGAAACTAATCCTATTGTTGAAATAGGAAGAAGGAACGTTGTGTTATCTACCCAACAAAGTTCTCTAAGGAGAACTTTGTTTGATTCTTCAAGTTCATATTTTTATCCTTCACCTATCATCCACAAGATGGGATCTAGTGGTGGCTTGGGTGGCACTGGAAGTGCTTCCTCCTCTCAGTATTCATCTTCGTCAGTGATTGGTAGCTTATATAGCCATCATATCCCTGTCCAATCTACCACAAATCCCACCAAAGTCATTAAAAAGTATCGGCTTTTTCAGTTTAAAGAAGACGCCACAACCACATCGTGGCATGTGTCCTCTCCTCTTAACCTAGCACCTGCTACACATCCACTTCCTAAATTCAAAGAACATATTCTTAGGTTTTCAGGAAATAACATTGTCACTACAAACAAACACCTGGTGGCATTTTCTAATGCTTATCACAACATAGGAGAGAATGACAATGATACTTGTATGTGCTTATTCGTCAATTCCTTGGAAGGAAAGGATGTAGCTGATTTCTTTGACCTTCCTCCTAAGATTATTTCTACTTGGGAGGAGTTAATCTACTGGTTCAGATCCACTTATGGGCAATCTAAAAGTCCAGCCGAGAAGTTACGGGAATACAATAACATCACCTATAAGGATGGTGAAACCATCAGGTCCTTCAACTTGTGTTTCACTAAGTTATACAATCAAATCCTTGAACTCATTCGACCTCAGAACCAAGTCCCTTTCATGCATTAATACAATGCATTAACTTCCCCCTACCGTCATAGGCTTGAGGAAAAATCCATTGATAATCTCGGTTCTGCTCTGCATGCTTGTTTAGAGTATGAAGAGTAGCTTGAAAGAACAGGTCTTCCTTAGGGAGAATTAGTTAAACAGACAGACATGTCCGCCCTCTTACATCTAGTACAAGACATGAATAATTGCATGATAGCATTCGAGCGAAATGGGACTATCTCACCTCTCACCCCTGAAGCTTCATCCTCTTCTGCACCTCCCTTTAGAAACCCAATTGAAAATGATTTTCAGCCTAAAGCTATATTGCCTCAAAGTTGGTGTAACTTCTATGAGGAACACCATGAGGAAGCCACATGTGAAGTAAGGAAGAGTGTTAGAGATAATATATTTGGTAAAAGACCAGAAAATACTATCGTTGTCCTAGATTTTGTAGAGCTAGAAGATGTCATGATCATCAATACTAGTAACAAATCCTATGCTCCCAAGGGCAAATTTGATCCTCCCCACAATTCTTCTAGCCCGAGCTCATCCTCATCCACTGCTATTGTTCATGTTCCTAAGGTTCCTGACAGCCAAGGAACAACCTCCCCTCTCCCCTCTTCCAAATAATATATCTTGAATCAGTTGACCAACATCAAAGTAGATGCAACCCTTCTGGACATGGTTGTCATCCCTAAACAACAAAGGCATCTAAAACAATTTATGGAAGGAAAATCTCCAGTTGTATCCAACCTCTCTGAAGAGGTGAACGAATAGGATTCATCTGTAAATAAAGTAGGTGTACATAAATTTAGATACCCTGTAAAAAAATACCCCTTTTTATATTTCTGTAAAGATTATGGATAAGATTGCCCATTTTTGGCTCATTGATGGCGGTTCGGGCCCAAGTGTGATGACGAAGACTATTATGGAAGAGCTAGGCTTGTCCTGTACAAATGAAAACACCATAAGCATGCTCTCCTATAATATTCTACAAAAAACAACCATATGTGAGATTAAGGATGTTACCTTAGTTTTTTGTGCACACCCTAAAAAAGGACAACCCTTAGTATTCATGTAATTGATATTCCAGTAAGAAATTACTCAATCATCTTGGGAAGAGATTGTCAAGTCTTAACGGGTGTATACCTCTCACTCGACGGAACACATTTATCTGTTCCTTGAAACGGTAAGAAAATTATAATCCTTAGAGAGGGAAGGATTTCACCTTACATAGAGAGTGTCCCACGGCCTAATGTAAACTATATTGAAGAGGACTTAGGAATTTATTCCATATTTGCTGAGGAGGATAACATTCCCTTGGAACAAATTGATTTAGATGATGGTATTGTTGATTAAGGTTGGTTGTCATTGATGTCAACCCTTGAAGAAAGCCTCGTAGCACAAAGGTTCGGTAATGGACCCAAGTTTGTTCGATGTAAAGATGACTTGTTATTGTCTTGTCATGGTTGATAATAAGTAGAAATGGATGAACTCCAAAGTGGTCCCCTTATGGTGAAATCCCTCATGGGAAGACGCTTTGCGAATTGAGTTATCTGAGAAGTATGGTTAGAGAACACATGCTTATTTGTGGATTAATGAGATGAAATCCAGTGAAATTGTCAGTGAAAATATCCTAGATGGATAGTGTTTTTCATTCCATTTCTGGTGGTATGTGGAACGTCACATAACTCCTCACGGTTAGAGAGTTATGGCCATGAGAAGTTGGAGAGCCAAGGTTTGGGTAATGGACCCAAGTTTGTTTGATGGATAACGGTATGAGTTTCGATATATTTTCAGGTAATACTATTCTATATGGATAGTACATGTCATTCAATTTTTGGTGGTGTGTGGAACATCACATAACTCCTCAAGGTTTGAGATTTATGGCCTTACGAAGTTGGAGGACCCTCATATGTCATCTAGAAGCCCCAAAAGGTCAAAGTAGTCAAAGTGGTTTAAGAGATTTTAAAAGGTAAATGATAAAGTGAAATGATGAGTTTACTATAATTCAAAGTGAATACAAAATACATTAATTCAATAATAAATTTAATGGATAAATTAGAAGTGGGTTAACCCTAAAATAAGGAAAGTGGACAAAGTGACCTAGAAGATGTTTTTAAGGAAGCTACTTGGAGAGTATAAATAAGAGGCATAGCTCTCTCATTTAAGACACACTTGATCATATTACATACCTATAGGTTTATGAGGTAACCAAATGATATCTAAGCTGAATTTATGAGGAAAGTGAAGAAAATAAGGCTGGAATTCAAGGAAGGATAAATTATTTTGATGATGTTTTCTAAGGTATGTTTTTTTCAGGTCATCTCACCATTTTCGCAATAATTTTTTTTATATAATGATTCAGACTGTGAAATTGCTATTCCATTGGGAAAAAATATCCAAGTATCTATGGTAAAAAATTTAGCTTGTGGTTCGTTGTATTTTTGGAGTTACACTTCGTGGAAAATAGAGTTTGTGGCTAGTCCTGAAACTAGTCAAAAACAAGTGTTTTGGGTAAAAATGTCATAACTTATTCATAACAGATCCAAATTTAGTAAGACCAAATGTGTTGGTTAGAGTACAGTATTTAGTATGTTGTGTAATAGTTTCAGATCAATTCAACAAATATTCCATTTAGGGAACGCTCTACAAGGTCGCTCTCTAGAATAAGCCAGAATTCAGCAAGGTGTGCTAGTTTTGCCATAAATCCTTTTCTGAGAGATTCCAAGTAGTGACATTTGGAGTAATTTCATAAAACACACTAAAACAAATTGTGTATTAGTTTCAGATCTTTATTCATTATAGAGTTACAAATCATATTTGGATGATGAAATTAATGAGGGCTTTTGGTTGACGTACAAGTTGGGTACATGGTTGAGACAAGTAGTTGATATGTTGGCACATACATGAGATGTATATTTGATGATGTTGGTACATATTGATGAGTCATATTTGATGATTACTTGACACATTATTGGTACATACTTGGTACATGGTTGGTTGCACTTGTTTATGGTACAGGTTGATTACAGATTGTTTGGTACAAGTTGGTGCATGGTTGATGCACTTGTTTATGGTACATGTTGATTACATGTTGATGCATGGTTCAGGTTTATTGGTACATGTTTATATCAGTATATCTCATAGTGATATTGTTACAGTGGTTCCATTATTCTACTTCTACTTCAGGGTGGTTGGACGGGGCAAGGACATGTGGTTGTAACCACCTTCTGGTTGTAGCCGGAGAACATAGGGGGTTGTAGCTAGATAATTGGGGAGTTGGAGATTCCCTTGGGTTTTAGCCTGGGAAACTAGGGGGTTGGAGCCTCCTTCCAGTTGCAGCTGGAAAACAAAGGAATTTGGTGCTTCTAATGAATGTAATTCTTCAAGACATATAAGATAAAGAATTATGTGGTTTTCTCCCAATTTGGGTTTCGACGTAAAACACTGGTGTACTGTGTATGTGTGTGATTGTTCATTTCTTATTTCTCATTATTGGATAATAATTCTACATGGATATAACACTTGGATTATTTGGAGAAAAAGGATTATAATTACGTTATTACTAATTAACCCCCCTCTCAGTAATTCAACAATTGGTATCAGAGAAGGTTCCTTTAGAAATCAGTTTAACCACTGAAAGGTAAATCATGGAGAGTATCAACTCATATAAAAATGGAATACCACACTTTGATGGACAAAAGTATGTTTTTTGGAGCATAAGGATGAAGACATATATACAAGCACAGGGGTTTGAAATTTGGCAATCAATTGTAGATGGATACATAGTATTAGCAGTTCCACCAACAAATGACAAAGCAATGAAACTTGGTCAGAATAATTCCAAAGCTACAAATTCACTTTTGACTGGTCTCAGTGAAACGGCATTCACCAAAGTTGCACATTGTAAATCTACCAAAGAGATTTGGGACAGGATTCGAAATATTTATGAAGGAGATAGAAAAGTCAAAGTAGCAAAACTTCAAACTTACAGAGGTCAATTCGAAGAACTAAAAATGAAGGAAGATGAGAATATTGCAGCCTATTTCTTAAGAGTTGATGAAACAGTGAATGAAATCATAGGATTTGGAGAATAAATAGAAGAATATGTAATTGTTCAAAAGGTACTAAGATCTCTTCCTATGAGATTCAACCCTAAGATATCAACACTAGAAGAAATATCGGATCCGAACTCAATAAGCATGGATGAACTGCATGGAATCTTCACAACATATGAAATGAGAACTGAATAGGAAAATCTGGATGTAAAAGAAGCAGCCTTCAAAGCATCCAAAAGATCAAAGAAAAAGAAAAAGGAATAAGAAGAATATAACAGTAGCAACGACGTCTTGGAAGATGATGAAGAAGTGGCCAACTTCATCAAAATATTGAACAAGGGAACCAATGGTAGGTATAGAGGTAAGCTTCCTTTAATTTGTTTTAATTGTGATGGTATTGGTAATTTTGCTAACAAATGTCCTCATAAGAAAAAGAGAAATGATGAAGGTTACTCAAAAGGCAAACACACATATAAAGGAAAAATAACTACAAAGAAATATTTCAAGAAACGYTTATGCATCAAAGAAGACATCTCATCATTAGATGAAGATGAATCAGCGACTGAGACAAGAAGAGTTCTATTCATGGCAGTAAAAGATTCTGACAAAGAAGATTCTGAAGAAGAATATGAAGAAGCCGAAGAATGATATGAAGAAGTCAAAGACAAAATTGAAGAGGCAGAAGTTGACTATCAAAAAGAATTAATGTGTGTCATAGAAGTTATCAGAAGAGAAAACAAGAAAAACAAGAAACTACAAGCATAACTATACAAGAAAAAGGACACTCAAGAACTAGAACAAATGATCACAAGATTGAAGGTTTAAATAGAAGAAGATAAAAGAATTGAAGAATCACTCAAAGAACATCTAGAAGAAAAGGACAAGATCGCTGGAAATTTTGAAGCAGAGATTCTCACACTAAGAAAGGATATTCAAAAGAAAAATATGCATAATAGCTCAAAATTTCTGGATGACATTATCAGCAGTCAAAAATCTCATCTTGACAAGTATAGACTTGGATAGAATTAGACAAAAAGGGAATCAAGCTCCAAAACAATAGAGCAAGAAACAAATCCAAAAATCTATGCAGAAACAATCAAAGGGGATAGGAAGATGTACAAGGAAGATTACAGGGACACTCCTCCACCGAGAAGATTCAGATTTCAGAATCAACAAAAGACAGATAGGCCTCAAGAAGAAGAAGGATTCATAAGAGCACCTTATTTCAGAAGATCTTCAATTCCCAGGTATCAAACTATATTTTTTGGTTTATGTTATGCATGTAATAATTTTGGACATAAATATGTGAATTGCAGAGATAACAATAGTAAAAATAACAAATTTGAGAGTCATATACAAAGGGGTTACTCAAGAAGACCTAATGAATCACAAAGAAAAAGTTACAACAGGTTTGAATCGTTGAGCACTGAAGTGGAATGTTACAAATGTAACAATTTTGGACACGTGGCCAAAAATTGTAGAATGGCAGTCCCTCCTAAAGAACCTCAACAAAATAACAACAGTCACAGACAAGAACCTCAGAAAATGACATGGATAAGAAAGCAATATCAGTATAGCAATGAAGAACGCACAGTCGTTCTACAAGATAAGCAGAAGAAACACGGTTGGTATGTTGACAATGGGTGTTCAAAACACATGACAGGTGATAGAGACAAATTTATTACATTTTGAAAGGAAAGAAATGGATCAGTCTCCTTTGAAAATGATAATTCATCCAAAATCATTGGAGAAGGCACAGTCTGAATTGCGAACAAGAATAAAAAGACAAAAAATGTTCTACTGGTAGAAGATATGAAACATGATCTTCTAAGTGTGAGTCAAATGTGTGACCAATGTCATAACGTTACTTTCGATTCACAAAAGTGTGAGATAAGAAGAGAAGGTTCAGGGAAATTGGTAGGTACAACTGCAAGAACTTCAAACAACATATATGTGTTAAGTCAAATTGGAAATGAAAAGTGTTGTCTAGGAAAGGAAGATGAAAGTTGGCTATGGCACAGAAGAATGGGTCACATGCATTTTGATAACCTTGTTAAAGTCAGCAAAAGAGAAGCAGTCAGAGAAATTCCCCAGATCATGAAACCAACCAACACTTTATGCAAGCATTGTCAACAAGGAAAGCAAACAAAGACCAAGTTCAAATCAAAGGAATATTCAACAACAAGACCACTAGAAATTGTGCATACTGATCTAGTTGGACCAACTACAACAAAGGGCTTAAAAGGTGAGAGATACTTTATGTTATTAGTTGATAATTATACAAGAACAACTGCAGTTTGTTTTCTCAAGAACAAGTCAGAAGCTTTTGAAAAATTCAAGATCTACAAGGAAATGGTTGAAAATGAGATGGATTCAAGAATCAAATGCTTGATTCTGATAATGGAGGAGAGTTCACTTCAAAGGAATTTATGGACTACTGCATCAGTCATGGAATAAAAAGGAAATTCTCCATTGCTAGGACACCTCAATAGAATTGAGTTGTTGAAAGAAAGAACATGACAGTACAAGAAATGGCTTGAAAATGATAATGGATTCCAAATTGACAGATATATTTTGGACACATGCAGTGCATACAACAGTTCACATTCAAAACAAATTAATGCTCAGAAACAACACTGATAAAACTCCCTACGAGCTATGGAAAGGAAGACCAGCAAATGTGAAGCACTTTAGAGTTTTTGGAAGCAAATGCTACATCAAAAGAGAAGATGGCAGAATGAGAAAGTTTGACTCTTGTGTGGACAAAGGAGTACTTGTTAGTGACTCAAGTACAAGGAAAGCATACAAGTGTTACAATCWAAGATTGAACAAAGTTGTGGAAAGCATCAATGTAACAATTGATGAAACACGCAAACCAGAATCAAAGGAAGAAGAAAATAAATCAATGGAACAACTTTTCGAAGAAGAAGAAGCAGAAGATGAAGTAGAAGAGGAAGATGAAGAGAATCTGACAGAAAAAGAAGAGCAAGTTCAACAAGTATCTCCAAATACACCTAGCAAACGAGTACACAAGAATCATCGTTCAGATCAGATTATTGGAAACAAAGATGCAGGAGTTGATACTAGAAGAAAAATATGTTCACCAGAACAAACACACCTGGCACTCTTATCTACAATTGAACCAAACTGTTTTGAAGAAGCCAACAAGGATGAATTTTGGAATAAGGCCATGAATGAAGAATTGGATCAAATAGAGAAAAATGACACTTGGGAACTAGTTCCAAGACCAAAGAATAAGAATGTGATCGACACAAAATGGGTTTTTAGGAATAAATTAAATGAATATGGACAAGTTACAAGGAACAAAGATGGATTGGTATGTAAAGGATATGTACAGATTGAAGGAATCGACTTTGAAGAGACATTTTCCCCAGTTGCCAGAATGGAAGCAATCTGGTTGCTTTTAACCTATGCATGCTCCAAAAATGTTAAAGTATATCAAATGGACGTAAAATCAACTTTTCTTAATGGGGAACTTGAAGAAGAAGTCTACATTGAACAACCAAAAGGATTTCAGTTGTCAGAGAACGCAAATTATGTGTGCAAATTAAAGAAGGCCTTGTATGGTCTAAAACATGCTCCTAGAGCATGGTACTCTAGATTGGATAAGTATCTGTAGCAGGCAGGGTTCAAAAAAGGAAGTGCAGACAACAATCTCTACATCAAGGTAAGTGAAGGTAATATTTTATTAATTGAATTTTATGTTGATGATATTATTTTTGGTAATGATGATGACAAGTTAAGCCAGAAATTTGCAAAAGATATGTCGAATGAATTTGAAATGTCATTACTTGGAGAACTATCCTTCTTTTTTGGACTTTAGATACGTCAAAGCAACCAAGGAATCTTTATTTCTCAAACCAAGTATATCATAGAAATGCTAAAGAGGTTCGGAATGGAAGATTGCAAACCAATTATCACTCCCATGCAAACCAGTTGCAAGTTGAGAAAAGATGATGATTCGAAGTCTACAGATCAAAGGCAATACAGGTCAATGATTGGCAGCCTACTATATGTGACAGCATCCAGACCAGATGTAATGGAGGCAGTTGGACAGGTGGCACGATTTCAAGCAGCACCAAAGGAGTCACATGTGTTAGCAATGAAGAGGATTTTCAGATATCTCAAAGGAACAAAAGAGTTTGGATTATGGTATCCAAAAGGAAAGGATCTATCACTTATTGCCTACATAGATGCAGATTGGGCAGGTTGTATTGATGACCGATGAAGCACCAGTGGAGTATAATTCTACTTGGGTGAGTGTTTAGTATCATGGCTAAGCAAGAAAAAATCATCAGTATCTTTATCTACAGTTGAGGCAGATTATATTGCAGCAGCATCATGTTGTACACAGGTTCTTTGGATGAAACAAACTCTGACAGATATACAGGTTGAGTATGATGAGCCCATTCCAATCTATTGTGATAATACAAGTGCCATCAGTATCGCGAAGAACCCGGTGATGCACTCTAATATGAGGCACATTCCAATAACGTATCACTTTCTACGGGAGAAGGTTGCAGAAAACAACATCAAAGTTGAGTATGTGGGCACAAAAGAACAATTGACAAACATCTTCACAAAACCACTTCCATGGGAATCCTTTGAATATCTTCACCAGATACTTGGAGTTTTTTCTACTCCAAAATGAATGCTTTTTGAATTATTATCTTATATGTCTTAGATTTACACGAGGAAGCACCATAAGAGGACAATTCAGTCAGGGGGAGAAACCCCGAATGCAAAGATACCTTTGCCATTGATGACAAAGGGGGAGAAATTTATCAGATGCAGAGGATAGGGGCATGGTTCCATGGGGAGCATGAGTGATATGATTTCAGTATTTCATCAGAGTGTTTCCATTAATGCTAAAGGGTGAGAATGTTGATTAAGGTTGGTTGTCATTGATGTCAACCCTTGACGAAAGCCCCGTCGCACAAAGGTTGGGTAATGGACCCAAGATTATTTGATTTAAATATGACTCGTTATTGTCTTGTCATGGTTGATAATAAGTAGAAATGGATGAACTCCAAAGTGGTATCCTTATGGTGAAAGCCCTCACAAGAAGACACTTTGCAGATTGAGTTATCCTAGAAGTATGGTTAGAGAACCCATGATTATTTGTGGATTAATGAGATGAACGCCAGTGACTTTTTTAGTGAAACTATCCTAGATGGATAGTGCTTTTCATGCCATTTGTGGAACGTTAGAGAGTTATGGCCATAAGAAGTTGGAGAGCCCAGGTTTGGGTAATCGACCCAAGTTTGTTTGATGGATAATGGTATGCGTTTTGATGTATTTTCAGGTAATACTATTTTATATGGACATTACATGTCATTCCATTTCTAGTGGTATGTGAAATGTTACATAACTCCTCATATTTTGAGAGTTATGGCCTTACGAAGTTAGAGGACACTCATATGTCATCTAGAAGCCCCAAAAGGTCAAAGTAGTCAAAGTGGTTTAAAAGATTTTAAAAGGTAAATAATAAAGTGAAGTGATGAGTGTACTATAATTCAAAGTGAATACAAAATAAATTAATTCAATAATAAATTTAA
>ML789174.1:495367-547797 GCA_009831015.1 Picea engelmannii | reverse complement strand
TAGCACGGTTCAAGTCCCTGTAGTCTATACACAGTCGTAAGGATCCATCCTTCTTCTTTACAAAAATTACCGGTGCGCCCCAAGGTGAGACACTAGGCCTTATTATCCCTAAATCCAGTAACTCTTTCAACTGCATTTGAAATTCACAAAGTTCCGGCGCTGTCATCCGATACGGAGTTTTGGAAATTGGTTCTGCACCATGTTTTAGCTCAATGGTAAAATCAAGCTCCCTCTCAGGAGGTAACCCTGGTAACTCGTTCGGGAAAACATCTTGAAATTCTAACAATACCGGACACTGATCCAATGAGGGTCCCTTCCTTTCATTCACTACTTCCACTACATAAAGTCGACACCCTTGCCTCAAGCATCGCTTAACCTTCATAGTTGATATAAAGCGTAATGCAACTTTTCTCTGTACACCCTGGATCTCTACTGGTCTTCCTTCATCATCGACACAAAGCACCTTCTTTGCGAAACAATCTACCAAAGCTCGATGAGCTGCTAACCAATCCATTCCAATGATTAGGTCATATGCCCCAAGAGCAGTGACGTATACCTTCAACCTGCTAGTACACACTCCCAGGTCTATTATACAATTATCGACATTAGGTCCTACAGCTTGTTTTTCCCCCGAAGCCATCTCGACTTGTTTAAAGTCATCGTGCTCGTAGGCTGTCAACCCACTCTTTTCTAATGCAGATGGTGAAATGAAACTATATGTTGCACTAGAATCAAATAAAACCTTAACATTGATATGATTTAGCGTACCTGACGACTCCACCACCGTGGATTGATGTTTGGCCTGGCGGTTATTAACTGCTGCGTAAATATGGTGGCTGCAACTTGCTCTCCCCATCGATGTCTTTCCTTCTCTATGCACGAACCCTGATTGTAAATATGGGCAGTCGCGCTGGTAATGGGGTCCTTCACACCTCCAACAGGTAACATGAGATTGAACCTGTGCACTGTTATGTGACTGTCTCTGAAATGAGTTCCTTCCCCTGGAACCCCTGCCCCTACTAGTTGTTCCCTGCGATGGTCGTGGACCTGTCTGCACTGTTGGCGATGAACGAGATGATGCACTCGCTGCCATTAAAATCCCTGCAGCTATTGTCCTTGGCATGAATCTGTTACCATATGGTGGTGGCCTTGAGCCCCCTCCCCTAGGAAATGTCCTCGGCGCCTTTCCTACGAATCCCGGGCGATGCGGAAATGTCAGTCTTGTACCCCCGGTTAAGTTCATGTGTTCTTCCGCGTAACGCGCATTTTCCACCGCCTTCGCTACTGAAGACGGTTTCCACATCCGCACCATAGCTCTTATCTTAGGGTTCAATCCATAGACAAAGCGCTCTACTTGTCGTTGGTCGTTATCCATATACGACACATATTTGACCAGTTCCATAAACCTGATCTCATATTCTTCTACAGTTCTATTTCCCTGTACTAAGGCATAAAATGCCCCTACCTGTTGTTCCTCATAGTACGCTGGTAGATATTTCCTCCGGAACCTCTCCTCGAAAAGTTCCCAAGATACTGTGTCTGGGGTAAGGTGCAATTGTCTTTCCAGGTTGCCCCACCAGTTCAAGGTGTTATCTCTTAACTGAAAAATGGCGACCTTCACCTTTGAGTTGGATGCATAGTCCCTTAAGGAAAAACACCTGGTCATGCCTTCCAACCATGCTCCCAAGCGTTCACTGGCATGACCTCCGGCAAACTCCGGAATTTTGATCTTCTGCAATTCTCGTGTGATGTCTTCAGGTGGAGGTCCTCCCCATGAATCCCTTGACGCTTCTGGATTACCCGTTCCAGACTGTGGGGGTTCCACTTCAGTCCCTGCCGGTTGTCGCCCCTTTAAAGTCTCGTTAATGGATTACAACGAGCGCAGTATGAGGGCTAGTTCGGGCGACGATGGTGGTGGCACTAGCGGTGTTGGCGGTGCTTGCGACGACGCTCCCCTACCTCGATTCCCTCGAGTCCTAACCATCCTGTATGCTTGACCTGCATCAACCAAAGTTGTCAGGGTGAGTTCCACGATGTTTCAAATTGGTTCTACTCAAACTAGAAACAAGGTTAGGCGTAAGTTTTCTTTATTTGTCTGTAAACAGACATTACTCCATTAGGGGATTGGCTAGGTTAGGGTTAGGTTTAAGCATCTAAGCTTAGTTTCTTCGCCCCTACGAAAATAACTATTGGTTCCTTTTCCCTGTAGCTATGTTAGCCTTGTGCCTCACTAGCCACTTCCTATGCTTACTCTCCTAGTACATATGTCGCCTCCTTCCCACTTGTCCTAGTCTAAGCCTTTTTAACTTTTCGCATACAACTTGATTAAAGTGACTTCCGACCTTACATTTATTAATTTACGCCGAGAGGCATACACTTATTGACAATGGGCACAGTTAATGATCTTTTAATCTTACTTAACCTTAAACCCTTATCTGATGGCTACGCATTGAAGATGCTGGCATATTCTTAGTCGTCCTCCAAAATCAATGGGTCACATTTATCGTTCATAACTTTCTTGCATTTATCAAGGCATCCGTTAACATGTTTACTTTTAAACATTTACCTAATCACATAAAAAAAAATGTTGTAAGGTTATATAATTACCACGTTTAATAATTAAATAGGATTAAACCGCGACATCTAAACAATTGTCTCCAATTGCCAACCCTGTTTTGGCGTTCACCAGCGCTATGTACCTTTTGGCGTTAGTGTTCTTCTTAAGACGCTTTGCTTGGTGGGTGGTATTGGGTATGACAATTAAAGTATTTATAAGTGAAATTATTTGTAAAAGTAATACAGTGTGGTGCGTCGGTAGGGCGGATTTTGTAAAGACTTGACCGGTGGGGAGGTTTGGGGTTCAAATCTCACAGACTCCATTTAAATTTATACTTAGCCCTATTTTATTAAATTATTTAAATAAAAACTCATAATTATATATATATATATATATATATATATATATATATATATATATAATGATAATTTAATTATTAAAAANATATATATATATATATATATATATATATATATATATATATATATATATATATAATGATAATTTAATTATTAAAAAGGCGTATTAATAAAAATAATAATTTTAATTATTAAAAAGGTTTATTAATACTTTTAAACAAATTATTAAAACTAAACATTAATATATATAAAAACATATGTGGCATTCGCTGGCATCCTTTAAGGTCGGGCTTCTGGCATGAGGCCCACGTGCCCGGCCT
Source organism: Picea engelmannii (assembly GCA_009831015.1). NCBI lineage: Eukaryota > Viridiplantae > Streptophyta > Pinopsida > Pinales > Pinaceae > Picea > Picea engelmannii. The sequence goes on along the minus strand of ML789174.1, from coordinate 544,561 downwards.
CTGGCTCTCAGTACCGAACACCTAAGTTGTTCCTTAATCCTAACACAGCCTCACTTCCGCCTCTCGCCTCTTTGCTATGCTCTTGGCGCTGGTGTTGGTAATGCCCGCCATCAACGTTGTTGAGCTTCTGGTAAGGGAGCTTGAGACCAATCTAGTTTTCAATTCAGGTCATGGCTCAACATTGTCTACAAAAGGCACAGTGGAAATGGGAGCAAGCATTATGGATGGTTTCAGAAATAAATGTGGAGCAGTTTTGGGCCTTTCTACTATTAAAATCCTATTTCCCTTGCTCGACTTGTCATGGAAAAGTCTCCACATGTCTACCTGGCTTTTAATGGAGGTGAAGAATTTGCAAGAGAACAGTGAGTTCAAATTGTGGACACACAAACTATTTCATTACTGCAGAAAATAAGAGCAATTGGAGAAAGCAAAGAGTGCAAACAGCATACGGTCTCTCTCTCTTTCTCACCCTGTGGGTTTATTCCTGCCACTCCTTAGCATGATTAAATATAGTAGTTATAAGCGTGCGCTGAAAATTTCTGTAAAGCAAAGAAGAAACACCGTGAAGAAGACCTTAGTGGGTCTTTTCAGATATATATGAATCCTGTGCAATTATCAAATATTATCGAAGGTTGGCCGATTTGTTCCAGATTATCACTCACACAAATCACCCAGCCATATTTCCTTTCATCGAGAAACTACCTACTTAATGACTATAAAACTTTGGCAAAGTTGTTGTATACTTTCTCGGTCTGAAAAAAAAAACCCAGATGGTTCTATTCAGATTATAGGTAGTTCCATTACATTTCAAAGCACAGCAATGGCTGGACGGTCGAAGAAACCAGCGGCCCACAGAGCCAAAGTTCCAAGCCAAGGCCTTCATGATGTTGCAAGAGCAGGTGATTTGGATGGACTTCGAGCAATCTATTTTTCGAATCCAACCGTCATCAATGCACGCGACAACCATTCTCGTACGTCGTATCCTGTCTTTATTTTAAACTGCCCAATTTCTACTAAATTATGCACAAATCCAAGTGTTTTACATGTACACTCATCTAGAAACCCAGTGCAAATTGCTTTACAATTTTATGGCGCATAATTATCATCTTTGACTCTAAATTTGCTTAGGCTTTGGTAGTTAGGGTTTAATATTCATACTTGAATATGTACAGAAAACACTTCTGCAGTCTAATAAATTTGTTGTCAAAACAGCCATGTTTGAAATACATTGTTTCTTTCATTCAGCATACATAATATATGCAAAATTTAGAACAGTAAATAGATTCGGATTGAGTTGAAGTGACTAGGGTTTGGACGGGTTACTTTCCGGGTAAAATATTCATCCACGGTTATTGCTTTAAATTTGTCCGTGTTGTGGTTTTTGGAAGGGTTTCGGTTCCATATAGATTTTATTTGCTTATTTTCCAATTTTGGCCAATGCCTGTGAATTGCTTGTTATATTAATTTGTTCCATCCCTTTACTTCTTTTTTTTATAGAAAATTTGAAATATTAGTACATCATTTGAATTTTTCGTATCGCCAACCCAATAGGATATGGTGTAGCCATTTTTTTATATTGTTTTTCTTTTTTGAGTTTATCTTATTATCTAAATCCCTAATGGTTTGGTTCATTTATTTGCTCATTATATCATTACTTGCAATGTTTTTTTTTTTTTTTTATGGGTATTAAGTACATAAATATCAACATTAGATCTGCAGTAAAAATAAGTAGGGTCAATATTAATATTCATAATCTTCAAAGTTTGTGTGTTTTCCTTAATACGGTGGAGGCTACATTTAGCGGCATGGTCAGGTCAGACAGAGGTTGCAGAATTCCTTTGCAATCACAAAGCTGATGTTGGAGCAGCTGCAGTGGATGACATRGAGACCATTCATTTTGCTTCACAGAAGGAACATTTAGAAATTGTTCGCATTCTTTTAAGATCAGGAGCTTCTGTCAATGCTTGTACACGCAAAGGCATGTCAACACTCCATTATGCGGTCCAGGGAAGCMACCTGGAGGTGGTGAAGTTTATAATATGTAAAGGTGCTAGTTTGTGTACAAATACCAAGGCTGGAAAACATCCCATAGATCTTGTGAAAGATGATGAAGTTCGTTCAATATTGACTTCTCCTAAAGAATTGTCAAAAAGTAATAAAGAATCAAAAACAAACAAGCCACCTGCAGTTTCTGCAACCAATGTGAAATGTGACATTGATAATGTAGAAGTTGAGCCAAAAGAATCCTCCATGGAGAAGAAAGAAGGGCATGCTATTACTCAAGAGGAAGAAGAAGACATCAAAAAGAGCCAAGGGTGAGAAACGAGGAAGCAGTGGATATTGGTCCTCAGCCTAGAAAGGCTAAAATTGCCTTGAGTCACCTTGTTGACGGTGACACACAAGAAGAATTTTAAATATCCATCATCATAGTTACAAGAACATTCATGTTCAGGGGAGACACATAGTTGACATAGCCATTGTACCCCCCAAACATTACATAATTACATATTTCAATTTGATCTGCATTACAATGCGTTTATTTAGGGTTTTACCACAACTAAGTGGGAGTGTTTATTTAAATTTATGATTGGGTAGGTAGGCCCTTGGTTCCAGATTTTGAACCAGGGCTTTGATACCATATGTAGGAGCCGAATTCAATTTAACATCTAGTAATTCTACAACAAGACAGTAATTTCTACTGGGTTTATGAAAGTTCATTAATTCCAAAATATTTTAACACGTACGCATGTAAATTTAACAATGAATAGTAGATTTAATAACAAATTAATATAAAAACAATGCATAATTCTAAATAATACCTGAACCTGATGCTAATAACCTTCGTCTGTCCGTCGCTTGCCTCCTTGACCGCTTCTGCAAAACACTGCCCAAAACCGTTCCTCCCTGCCAACTAGGTAGCTCCCTAGCTCCAGGATATCAACAGATATCCTGGCCCCCGTGCCCAAAACCCCCAGCAAATCCGGTGCACTGTATCAATCCTACTCCATAATTTCACTTCTCTCTGCAAATCCAGAGCTTCCCCAAAATTCATTCCCCAACCTCCGTAGCATAACCTCCCGTCCAACTCCTTCCCTTCCTTATCCCTCCTTCACCGACTCTCCCCACCCCATGTACTCCCTACCTAACCCATTTATTACTCTTATCCTTTCCCGTTAATGCTTTTATCTTCTCGGGATTCATAGGTTATCCCTTGTTGTATATGCAACCATTTTATATCATATACCATTAATCTATTAAATCCATTACACAAGTTATTAAATGTAGTTTGTAGTTAAATTATTAATTAATTAATCACAATTATATCCTTTAATTAATTAATAACTCACTTAATTAATATCATTAAATCATCTTTGTTTAATTAATACCTTGTTAACACAATTAATCCCCTAATTAGTTTTACTTTATAATTTCTTAAACATTTATCCAACTAGGGTCGTTACATAAAGGCAAAATGAAAGGGAGGAACAAGAGAGGTAGCATAGAAGGAGAAGCATACTAAGGTTTTCTCTTTGAGTTTATGTTGAGATAGTTTAGTTTTCATTCATTCCTCAATTGATCATAAGCCTAATTCTTTTTTATAATAGCAGGATCTTATTGTAGACAACAAGATTCGGGGCCGAATTACATCATTCAGACACTTGTTTTTTAGAGGTGTTGATCTATCTTTGATAGTCTGTGTAGACTTGTCTGTTTGTGAATTAGTTTTCATGATTGACAAAGGCTATTGTGCAAAGTCGAGTGGGCAGCAATCTATGGCAAGTTGTTCCAGCTTTTAGAGTTCAGTTTTTTTTATTTTCTGTCAGAGGTCCTTTTGTATGTTTCATCAGGGATGTCTAAGTTTGACTTTAGTCCAAAACTTCTTCACGAAATTTTGTAAAGAGAATGACTCTTTGGTGAATTGGAATGAAATAAAGGATTGTTTATATCTCATACGTCTTGATTATCATCTTAGTGTCTTTACTTATGTCTCTACATTTATTTTAGCAACTGTTATATTCTGAAAATCATATAAATAATGAATTTTCCAGCAAGCTTTTATTTATAAAAAGACTAGCCTAAGCACTTGAAATCAATACTTGTGAGTTAGGATATTATTTTTTATGGCTATAAACATAGGGTAACATTCTCGTCTATTTTCCTTTAGCCAAGAAGAATCTGAAAATGATTGAGTAAGATCATTTCATATCTTTTCCTCAACATAACCTAACTCTGATACCAAATTAGAAAACTAGATACACACAAAACTTCACTATATTTTATTATTCAATTTGGCATATATTTATACGTGAATTTTTGCCTCAATAACACAACAAACTGATGAGGGAATATCTCAACCATTCACACATAAATAGGATCTGATAGTTGGAGAAGATATCTCACAACTAATTAGATCTAACAAGTTACCCAAACTAATTTCTAATGTAAGCATTATTCTAATGATCATGGAAGCATTACTTCCAACACTCTACAAATCCTCGTGGATTCTATTAGCACAAACATGTGCAGCAACAAAAATAACTCAAAGGCACTGTGAACTCTAGATTTCAAAAGTGGCGCTATCGAAATTGAGCTCACAGCAGGTCGACCAAGTCCTTTGTTTGCACAGGAAACGTCCAAACGTAGCATTCAGAGAAGTCATTTTCGGGCTTGAAATACAAGCAAGAAAACAGGTTCAATTTTTAAATGACGGAGATCCCATGTACAGTTCATATTAACAACTCTCATGCATTCAAAGCTTCAAAGTCGCGCAAGTATTAACGACTAGATGAAATCCCTGAAGTGTCGAAGTCCCGAAGTCCCAAAGTGACGAGAGGTTTCCATGTCAACCGAGAGAAAGTCACTTCATGAGATATTCATGCCTGCGTTCAAAATCTCCTGAAGCTCGAAGTGTCGAAGTAACGAGAGGTTTCCATGTCAACCGGGAGAAAGTTACTTCATGAGATTTCCATCCAAACATCCCGAAGTACAGAAGAACCGAAGTGTCGAAGTGACGTCAGGTTGCCACGTCACTTTAGGCCCTACCACTCCACGGGTGTTTTCCAACTCAACACACGACACTTATCCGTCGAGGACGCATAGCATTCATTTCAGGCTACCACGTCACTCTGGGCCCGTACCACTCTGGGAGTTTTTCATGCTTCACAATCCATAACTCCCGAAGCCTGAAGTGTCGAAGACACATGGCGCTCATCCATCTGTAGCTGTGACATCACAATGATGTCAGGCCACCACGTCAGATTCGGCAGATCGTCCTCTGGGAGATATTCTTGCTCGACATTCAAAGCTCCCAAGCGCCAAAATTGGCTCCATCTCTAAACATGGTCAAAAGGATTCTAGAGTTGGCAGATAGATAAATTTTAGCAGGGGTGCTAAAATAGTAAGGTTACCCAAATCGCAGATTGCAACAGATCGACAGCCACACTTCATTGCGGGGACGGAACATACTCAAACATTAAAATTCTAGAGCGGTCCCGTAATCGAAACCATGGTATAGCGAAAGAGGTGTGTGGCAGTTGGTGGTGGATTGCAGGGGTCAAAGCGATGTGGATCCAAACCGCCCTTGGCAACTTCCGCAATCACGTGCTGATATATGGTCCAACCAAGAGCGGCACGTGGCACCAAAAGCAGGGCTTTCCCAAATAGCAGATTGCGACAAGATCGACAGCCACACTTCATTGTGGGGATAGAAAGTGCTCGAACGCTAAAATCCTAGAGTGGTCCCGCAATCGAAACCATGGTATAGCTAAAGAGGTACGTGGAAGTTGGTGGTGGATTGCGGGGACCAGAGCGATGTGGATCCAAACGACCCTTTCCAACTTCCGCAATCACGTGCTTATATAAGGTCCAATCTGAGAGCAGTGCGTGGCAACAAAGTTAGGCGCCAAGCCTCGTCCTAATCCCAAGGAGAAATCAGTTAATGAAAGAAGGATCAGTGGTTGAACAATTGACTACCCCCTTAAATGGAAGCATGGAGGGTCTGGCCGAGGAGATAGAAAATTGTCAGCCTGGAGTACCATAGAGGGTAGTTTTTCCTGCAGGCCCATACTAACCATAGTTTCCTTTTGACAGAAGGAACAAGACAGACAAGAGAGGACACACAACACTGGATAAGAGGCGCCTAAGCAGCAAGACATGTCATTCATTTTTGGTTGCCAACAGGCTCCTTGATTTTAGCAGTTTGTTAGATCTGTTGGTACAAATGTTAAACTTGTATCTTTTTGTGGGGAATCCTAGGATAGGAAGGCCAGCTCACACTCCTAGCTATTGTCTTATGTTTTGATTATAAATACATCTGATCAATGATATAATAGGGGGGGCCAAGACCGAGAAGGGTTTTTGAGAATGGAATGACTATATATTTCAGTTTGTAAGTCGGAGGGGCATGTAGTTGTAAATTGTATGTTATTATATATTCATATGCATTGTTTCATCAGATTTGTCTTTTATGTTCTCTATTTTATTCTTCATCTTGTTTGAATGTATTGTTGATTTTAAGGATTAAAATTTTCCTTTGATTGATAGATTCTTGATGCAGTAGAGGATCTGTTGTAAGATTGTTTATTTATCATTGTTTACTATTCAGACAACTAAATTCTCTTTGCAGAGAGGATCTTTTCTTAGCAAATATTCGTCTTTATGTTATTCTCTTATTCTTCTCTTCATCATTATACAAATCTTTTGTCTGATAGGGAGCTTAAATGCCTTCAATGAGAAGATCGTTTATGACTCCGTAGCCTAATGGTCCATCACTTATCTGCAGTGATTTGTCTTTTTCTTTCTTTAAAGTCTTGTTGATCCTTGATCTCAAACTAAAATTAAATCAAATTTATATATTACCAAGCTTACTCTCATTTCTAGTTTGGGGGTGACTCTTGGATCAGAGTCTAACTTTCTATGTGGCTCTATTACTTAGAGCTCAATGTTATTAAACCTTTAACAAAATATTCAAAATTAAAACAAAAATAACTTTGAAACTATGTCAAAGGTTTCGCTTCAACTTGTTTCACACAATTTCTTTGTGTAAAGCTTCATAATACTACACCAAGAAAACAACAAAATTTAGCAACCAAAATCAACAATGCATTTATAATTATTGATCACTAGCCGAAAGAGAACCCATCACTATATTAGAGAAAATGGTTAAGTTGGTCATTTCCCTTCTCCATCTTCCTTCCTCTTTGACTTTTATTTTATTTTATTGATTTTCTAATGTTTATTATTCTTATGTTAGTGCAGGTTTAGGGTTTTATGAATGGAGGTTTGAATAAACTTCCATGAAGAAAGGAATGGCTTCTAGCTTTGCTTCTCCTTTTTTATTTCTTTTTTAAGTTTGTTTTTCCTTTATTGATTTGGGAATATCTATTGTTATTTTTTGTTGTTGTAAGTTTAATGAAAAAAAAAATGGTATTTTTGGAGTTTTGTTTTTTCAAGCATAGGTTAGACTAGTTTTTAATAGCAAATTTATATGGAAATGTAGCCCAAGTAGAATTATTACATTTTCGCAAGTGATGTGGGTTCAAATCCCAACATTCTGTGACCATTTCTCATTTTTGTTTTCATTTTTTACCATTTCCATTTATGTTTCCCTAAATTTTAATTCTAGGTTAGTTTAGTTTAAGTGAAGTTTTACAGTTTCATTGGCATATTTTCAGAGTTTAGCTAGACTAAAATTCTTAGGTTCAAATCTCAACATTTCTTTATTATTTTTTAATTTTTTACCATGTTTTTTTACTATTTTTCATTTTTTATCCTTTTTTTTTTACTATTTTTCATTTTTTTACCATTAGATAGGAATGGTTCTATCTTTTAGCTTTTTTCCAGTTATTTTTTTCTTTTGATTTTGTTCGAAATCGGGTGAGGAATGATTGGATCTGGAGATTTGAGTGACTAAGTTTGTATAATTAAAATGATTTAGAAGTTTTTCAGCATGAATCTATTTCTACATTCAAAAATACAATTTAAACAACAAAAAAAGAATGATTTTATCCATTACAAAAATATAAAGCATTTTTCCTTTACTTTGATAACATGTTGATAGGACTTCTTACCTATTTGACACGCACGTTCCGCCAGTGGACGAACAGAGAAACGTGACGAGCACGCAGTGATCGAGTAATGCCGTGCGACATGGTAGATGCCATCGGCCAAGTCAGGCCGGGAAGCTCTACGTCAAATAATGTGATCATATTAACAACCTCTGTCTCGTCATAAAACGTCAACGTCCAATTAGAGTGCATAGAATGTTCCATATGGACAAAACCCCAAAGATTCCAACAATCGGACCCAGGGTTGGAATTTCAATCAGACCCGGGGTTGGAATTTCAAAGTTGAAAAGTCCCTCAAACTGGCAGTTTCAATTTCAATTATTATAATGTTGGTTTTGTCTGTTCTAACCACTAAGTTTAACAATTATACTAATTTTTTTGATGGATAAATTGACTGACGAACAAATTGTCCATCAAATTCCATCCCAATTCTATTCCTAATCAGACCGCACAAACAAATTGCCTATCAAATTCCATCCCTAATTGGTTCGTGGGTAAATTGACTAACGAACAAATTGTCCATCAAATTCCATCCCTAATCGGACCGCACAAACAAATTGTCTATCAAATTCCATCCCTAATGGAACCGCACAAGCCTGGAAAGAAAAACATTCAATAAAAAAATAAAACCCTCGTAACAAACAACAGAGAGCCAACGGTAAGATGCCAGCTAGATGGTGTAATTTTTTTTTATGACAAAATCTACATACATATAGGTCCACAGTTGGTATTTTATACTATGTTTTTTTACTACTGGTTGCAGGTAGTTCTTCAATGCAGAACTGTCTTTTTATTGGGACTAACATTAAGCACCATACACTGAGCCAATGATTGTCTGGTAAATCCTGTCCTTTGATACATACTATTCACCATCAAACAAACATAATGCACCAGATGATGAATCAATAATTAACTTACTACATGATACTTAATACACACTATTCACTATCAAATAAACATAATACATCAATCAGTTAACCAATAATTAACTCACTACATAATGCTTAATATTAACTAAGTTCAACTACTAACTAATTTTTAATAATATTATTAATAATTATTTTTTTTAATATTTATTTTTTAAATAAAAAATAATAATATTTAAAATTATTAATTTTATTTTATTAATATAATCTCAAAATTGTATGTACCATTACATCAATATATATACATAAAACTTAACCACCCAAAATAATTTTAATTTTAATTTGATTGAAAAATTTACTTATAAACTTTAAATCCAAATCTTAATAAATCATTCCAATGTTTTGACTAATATATTTTATATTATTTGTTTTAATCGATCGAAGAATCCACTTATAAACTTTAATGTAAATCCAAATCATAGTAAATCATTCTAATGTTTTGACTAATATATAATATATTATCATTATTCACACAACTTAAAAGAAAATAATACTTTACAACTTTAAAGAAAATAATACTTTACAACTTGATGAACATCCCATCCCACGGAACCAATTATGTTGTGTGATTATTCGTCATGAGCACAGTTAGTTACCTAAAAAAGAGCCAATTTGGTACGTCAAATTGATAATATATAAAATAAAAAAACGTGGCACAGATCAATTAAAGATATAATATGAAGGAAATATCTAGTTGATAAGATTCGTCACCTTCTTAATGCTTTATGAAGTTGTCTCTCATTTGTTCTCTTCCTTTTCACTTTTGTTACCCGATAAGAGGTATGGAGTTCCATGCTTGGTTTTGTTGGGCTCACCACTTCTCGTTTTCGTTTTCTTTGAGAAGATTCCTCCACTCCTTAATGCGTTATGAAGTTGTCTTTTCTTTGTCTTCCGCTTTCTTATCGGATAAGACGAAGAATAAGTATGGGGTTGCATGCTTTATTTTGTGAGCCTTGCAGCTTTCATGGTTACGTTCTTATCTTATATATATATATATGAATAAAGTTAAATATTTTTTTAAAGAATGTGCATAATCACCAAAAGGAGTGCGCGCACAGTGCGTAGAGTGTTGGCCCGTGTTGGCTTGCTCACTCTGCGCATTATGCGCGCACTCCTCACACACACAATTTTTATTTTGAAATAGTGGAGGTCGAAGTAGGTTTTCTCCAAAGGAATTATGAAATATCCGACTACTTCTTCGAAAATTATCCACACCCATTAATTCACATGAGGTTGGTCCATGACCCCAATCTCTCAACCCACCACATCTAAAAAAAATTAAAAAAAAACACACTAATTTTTCCTGCACAGGAGGTGCCAAAAGAATTTTTTTAGTCTAGGTAGGATCTCGGGGTTAGGTATCCAAATAACCCCCTGTTATCAGGTTCTCACATTTTCAAACAATAGAATTTGAGAAATAGGGAACTTTCGAATCCTCCAAGTCAAGTGTTCCTACACCATAAGACATGGAGATACCCGTGAAGGGTCGAAAGCCGAGGTCTAGTTGTTCTGTGCATCCCTCCTTAAGTCACCCAACTCTTGTGAGGGAATCCAGCCCATGAACCATTTCTAAGGCTGAAAATCTAAATGTCTCACTTTGACCAAGGTACCTAGTGGCCAAAACTTAGGACATCTACACATGTGGCAATTGTGGACTGCAATCGCACCTTGATCATATTTTTTGTGGCTATTGGGAAATATCGCCATCTCTTTCAAGATATGCACCCTCTACCCCTCATTGTAACTGATTACTTCAACCTTCACTAGTTCCTCTTCTAGCAGCTTTAGGCCCCACTGTTGAGTGTTATTAGAAGGCCCAGTGTTATTTTGAGAGGAAGGACGATAGGTATTTTAGGACATGATCACTTTGTTTTTATTTGTTCCCCCACACGGACAAAATCCACCTATCCACATGCTTTCTTATTTAAAATTGATTTATGTATGATGTTCATTTGATTACATGCAATTGTGAGTTATCCTATTTTTTGAAGGTCCAAAAGATACAAATCTCTTGTTCATTTATTTCTCTCTTATCACCATTTGCACACATTCACTTTGCTATTTGGAAACCATAGGGCACCCACATAATCACCGTTGTACCAGATGCTTGCAGAATCTCCCTCCCATTCTAGGAGAAGTCCCTAGTCTTGCTAACTCACCGGCTCAACCATCTCACACACTTGTGAGTGATACTATTTTGGGATCAACTTTACTTGGTTCCACTTTGATTGGGTCCAATTCCCAAGGCCATCCATCCACTAATTCTCCTTCACAAGGAGGTGGGGGTCAAACTTCTTCTCAAGGGAGAAGTACAACCCCACCAAATCCCTCTCAAGGGACAGGTCCACTACCTACTCACACCATGGTTGGAACTAATCCTCCGCCAAATCTCCCTATTCCATACTTGGCATCACTCAACATTATTGATTTGACCAAACTCACAAATGATCCCATTTTACATGACCCCACATGGCCTAATATTCCTACCAAACTACCTTCAGACATTCCAAAGTTTGAAGGAAAGTTGGGAGAAGATCTCGCCAACCATGTTACGACCTTTCACTTATGGTGCTCTTCAAACAACATCATGGATGATTCCATCTTCTTGAGTTTATTTCAAAGAACTCTCACAGGCCCATCATCCAAGTGGTATGTGGATGAAAAATCAGGGTCCCATGTGACCTTTGAATCACTGGCCAAAGCCTTTTTGTCATTTTTCCAACTACCAATTCGTCACGATACTGGATTGGAACTTCTCTCTAAGTTCAAGCAAACCACTGCTACCCATATAGCCGACCACATCCATGAATGGCGTCAACGACGTAGTTTTTGTAAAGCAGAAACCACCAAAGAACAACGTCTTGATTGGTTTCTCAAATCACTTATCTCTGTTATTTCCAAGGATGTAGAATCCACTTTTCCTCAGTCAAAAGAGGAAGACATCATCAAGGCCTAATAGTTTGACTTCATTTATGCTCAGTCAGGTTATTTATACACAGTATTGCATGATGCACCCAGACCCATACCATTCAGCCAAGATAAACCTGGGATGTCCCACGTTGCAGATGGGTTGATTGGTTCTATGAACCATCTCAATCCTTACATCCACCCGTCACCCACTTATGGTGCACCTAAATGTCTGAAACCATATGGAGGGGCATCTTATTACCCTCCTCCCACTCACCAGCAACCATATCATGTTGCTCCCCCTCCACCAACAGGTGGACCCTCACTAGTACCCATGATGTGTCTGGTCTCTCAAACAAGTACAAGTTCACCTTCTACCTCCGCATATAACCTCAGTAGTAGTGGAAGTGCTTCAACTTCTTATACACCATATGGGTCATCTCCACAAAACAATCCATATTTTCCATTTCCTATTCCTCCACAGTCGGTTGCTCCTCCACTAGAACAACCACAGGTCAGCGTTAACTTTGTTCAACCCTCTCCCATTCAACAACTTCATACTATTGAACAATTGAATACAGAAAATCCGGTCGATTCGTCGAATAATGCCAAGAAGAAAGGGAAAAAACGAAACAATAACAACCCAGGACTAGGAGAAAATAACCCCCAACAAAACAATCTCGCTGGGGGAAACCAGAATCAAGGCAACCAAAACCCCCAAGGGGGAAATAATAAAAATCAACCATGACAGGGGAGGAACAAAAACCTCCGAACTAACTTCCCTTGCACTATTTGTTGTGATTATGAACATTATACACACCATTGCCCCCAAATTGTTGACTTCAAATGGATTAAAGAATATATGAACGTGCAACATCCTCCAGTGTCGCTTGCCCCTCAACATGCCCCCCAACAGTATTCGCAACATCCACCTCCGACCTTTTTTCAAAACCCCATTCCACACCAAGGTGTGATGAGTACCCAATGGGAGGTACACCCTGCTCCACCCCAAATGGGTCAGTATCAAAACCCAAGTCCCAATCAACTGGAAATCCAGCCGATCGCAACATCCTCCTTACCAATTAAGAAGAGATTCTTCTGCAAACACGCAATCGCCAATACGGTGTTCCCCCTGAATCTACCCCAACCACCTTAGAAGCCGCTCCACCTACAGCCGGACAACCATTGATGATTCCATGTCCTAACACTGAACCAAACACTCATATACCACGTATGCCTTTATGAAGGAATGTACATAACCCTCATGCTAGGGCAGCCCATAATTATAGTATGGTCGACGACTTAGCACAATCTCCTGCAGCCATGTCTGTATTGGAGGTCCTCCAAAACTGTCCAACTCAGCGGAAATCCTTGGTTTTCTCCTTGGGGGCATTCGACCCAGCTAATACTAGACTCATAACCTTTGATCTAGATAGCAGAGAACCATGCCTCCCCCCCTGGTTTCTTTTCAGATACCAGTTAAGATCCAGAACATCACAGTTCATCGATGCATCATCGATGAAGGTGCATCCACATGCATCATGTCCAAATTAGTATGGAAAAAAAAATTCTCACCTGAGCTAGTACCATCTGCCATCACCCTGTGAGCTTATGACGATCGACCCTCATCCCCTGAAGGGATCTTTCAAAATGTCCCTGTAGAACTTGGGGGAAAAACAATCCTCATTGACATTGAATTTATCGATGCCTCACTTGATTACAACATCTTGTTCGGGTGTAGCTACATGTATGCTATGAAGGAGGTAGCCTCTTCTGTTTTTCGAACAATGATGTTCCCCCACAATGGTAAAATCGTCACCATCGACCAACTTACACATTACGAGCCTAATCATTCCGCCAACATTGATAACATCCTCCCCCTTGTCTACAGTGGCTCAAATTCTTTTTCAATCATCGACATGGGTCCCAGAATTTTCAAGGACCCATTCTTGTTGGGGGCATATCATGGAGCACCACCTCTCCTACACCCTTTAGCACAAGTGTGTGTAGTATCTTCTAATGGAACAAATATCAAAGACAATACTCCTCCCATCAAGACCCCTCCCCACATCGAAGTTCCACCAGTTGAAGAACTATTACCTCAGAAATTCCTTGAGAACCCCGCTGCACCACTTATTCCATATCTTCCCCCCCTCAAGGGGAAAATCCTGGTTTGGGAAACAATCCACCAAGCCATTACCCAAATTCCCTGTTTCTACCCCCCACATGGAGTCCAAGCACTCCAAGAAGCCATGACCCTTACCCTTCCTAACATGGTGCTTGTCATCCCTATATGGTATCTTCATCCACCCATAATGGTTCCTATACCATCTCTCCCTCCTCATACAGAGGGCCTACCGATGTAGATCCCAGTACAAGTTCCTGCCACACCACCCTCACTCTCAATCTCCATCCCCCCTTTCACCATGAGGAGGCCTCCTTATATAACCTTGGAGAGGCCCAACCACTTGAGAGATATTTGGGATAAGTTGAGGATTCCTCTCCTTCAGTTGAGGATCTTCCCTAAGATCATGCTTTGACCATCTATTCGAATCCAACTACCTTCAGGAATTGAGGGATTCTTCCCTTATTTGTCTCAACAAACCCAAAACTTGCTCAAAAAAGGGTAGCGCTCCCCCAAAAGGGTGCACAGGGCACTCAAACACTCCCCCAAAGAGGCTTAGGGAGTGCCAACACTCCTTGACAGTGGGTAGGGGAGCGCTCCTCTCCAAAATCCATTTTTTAGTGGTTCTTTCAGTGGCAAAAGGTTTGTACTCCCTATCAAGTGACTTCTCTTCTTCAAAACTAGTCTTTGGGGTGTCTTAAGTGTCTTTGTGATGTATTTAGAGGCACGACATGGGCAAGATGGAAGTATGATGTTTTTGACACTTGCAACACTTGTAGTCAAGATGCAACACTTGCGGACAAGATACAACACTTACAACACTTGTAATGACGACACTTGCGACACTATTGAAGTGAGTAATTTTGAGGTGTAACAGATTGCCCCGCAAAGTACAAAGTTAGAAGACGATGATGATTGAAGTACTTTGTAGACTTTTTCGAGCAAGGGTATGGACGCAGAGAAACTGGAAAAAGCTGCACACAACTATCAAACAAATATTATGACATGTTTTAAACACAAGGCATGCTTACCTATGCTTGAGTGATAAAGACTTTTTAGGTATGGCTTCCATAAAATACACTGCAAATCCATAGTTATATTGACAAAATGGTATATCCACTACAGATACAATGTGGATCTATACTCCTATGACCTTAAATGATCGTAGCCATGAAGAATACACAGTGGATCTACGAGATGACAAGACATAGCCACGACCAATACAAAGTGGATCTATGTAACAGTATATGTGTCATAGTCCAAAAGAACTCCTTCGCAACCTAGGAAAAGTACATATAAGAGTGATGACTCAACCTAGGGTCTTCTTACCGATCCCAATGTAGTGCGAATCTAACCATGTGAATAGATGTCTTGATTTCGAACATGGCAGAAACCACTGGATTACCGATCAATGATGTAAACCGTTAACAAGCGCGAGGGAAATCACCATTGATGTCAATGATTCCCAAGGTACTCTAGTACATTCCAATGAATGTGAATGAATGAGATGAAGTCGAACATCCATGGAATCATCCGATCAGAGGTCAATGATGTAAAGCCACTGTCGGACATGAGGAGGCCTGCCATTGAGGCATGCAGGTCCCAAGGTACTAACTGGTTTCTAAGTCTATCTCCTAGATAATGTGTTGAAGTCGACAGGAATAGACTCATCGAATGAGGGCCTTGATGTATCCCCCGTCAATGACACGAAACAGACACAGAGATGTAATTTGGTAGATCAAATGAACATGGACTGACATGGGTATTGAAACAAGATATTTGTGATGTCCGACTCTCGAGGCAGATACTTCCCTTGAACACTGAGGCACAACAGCAGAAACATGACATGGACCAAAACATGATAATGTAGTGGATATGGTGACTTTCATCGATTGACCCAAAGGAGTAAATGAAACTCATAGGATTGGCTCAGTGTAGAGGTTCAGCTGATTTAAAATGCATGCAAAGACAAAGTGTCGTGTTCAAGGGAAACCATAAGGGCTACTGGTAGTGTTCTCAAAAAACTGCTCGGCTTTCTTCTTTTAATTTTTCCCCCATCCAGATAGACGAGTACCTCTTTTTAATTTAACGAGCTCGAGGAGGGTAACACATGCTCGATATGACTCACCTTGGGTAAGTCCATCTTCCTTTGTTTAACGAACTAGAAGAAGTAAGGGTTCAGTCACGTATGGTCCCTTCAATGTATGATCGTTTAACGAGTCCAGAGAAGGTAAACTCGGTGGTTTTTCATATTTAGAGAGTCTGAAAACACCTTAAAGACGACTCCAATGTTGTCATTTTTCTTAATGTTAGCTCGCGAGGCCGAAAAAGAGATAAATTATCACTTGAAAGACGCCCTTTCAAACCTTTTAACGAGTGGGAAAGGAAGAAAGATCACTCGGCAATCTTTTCATGTTTAAAGAGACTGAAAAGAGCTCAAAGAAGACTCCAAGGGGTTCCTTTTTCGTTTATCCATGCGAGTCCGAAAAAGTGATAAAAGTCTACTCGGTTACATTCTCATGTTTTTTTTCGAGCACGAGAAAGAACAAAGACCAAGCTCAGTATGCCCCCAACTTGAAAGCTAGTATCTTAACTCCAGAATGATCATCAAAGGCTGGCGACATTCCCTCCAAGCTTCAATTCATTCACCGACTTTGAGGTTGTCACCAATTTCTCTACTAGATGGAGAAAAAGGCTAAGAGTGGATGAAATAAAGGTTCAAGAGAGGTGACAGATTTATTTTTAAACAAGCTTGACACAGGAAAAGAACTATTCTCTAGGCTCCAGGTTCAATCCCCAGATTGTTGTTTCATTTTTTAGCGAGCTTGCTACAGAGAGGAAAACGATGCTCAAAGATTTTGTTTCAATTTTTATTGATCTTGCCACAGAAGAGAAACTGTGCTCGTGACCTTTGTTTCATTTTTTAACAAGCTTGTCACAGAGAAGAAAAACTATGCTCGTGGACTCTTCTTGATCATGGCTTCTAGGAGAATAATGCTCTGGAAGGGCACCATGTCAAGGGACAAAACTCGGTCATGGCTTCCAAGAGGTCTTCACTAGATGGAAGAAAACCACTCTGGAAGGGACACATATTGAGGGTCTTGTCAGGGGTAAGAAGATCAGGCTCCAATAGCCCTACCGAAGAGATCACCATGTCAACTACTGGATCCAAATCATCGGAAGTTGAAAGCATGGGAGACGATGGAAAATCAACATCAGGAGGGGAGATAGAGCCTATATCTTCCCGAATTTCTTCACGAGGAGGAAGAAAAGAGGATCGATGATGGTTATCATCCCGAGGCTCGTCGATGCTCAATATTTCCATAATAGATTCATCTGAGGGAAAAATTAGGGAAATGTAGCTGATCACAGATGACAAGGAACTTAACCGTGATGGCATTGAGTAACTATCGAGTGCCAATAGATGTTGGTCATCCGACGAGGGAGAAGCAGATTGGATAGAAACATATGATGTTTCGGTTGGACTAAGTGGCACGGTGTCACCTAGTGCATCGAATTCCAATGGACTAGGTACAATCCAAGGGTCAGATGATTCCAAAGATTGATAAGCCGCGGTCGAAATCATATCGACGGTGGAAATATGATGTGTAGTCGGTGGAAGTGGTGTAGGGAAGGTACCCATAAGGCTAGAATATTTTAGCAAGCCAACACCAACACTTTCATACGTGATCTTGTGGTCTCCCAAGAAAGGAATGTTGTTGGTAGTGGGAGCACGATCATTGGTCGTACAGAAATCCAATTGATCAACAGTGACAATTTTTCCCTGATGAGGAAATTGTACACATCGAAAGACAAATGCGGAAACGACAGTCATAGCATAAAACCAACTCCTTCCAAGTAACAAGTTGTAATAGAGGGGAGCATCGACCACCTTGACATCAACAGTGACAGTTTTTCCACCCAATTGGATGGGCAGGGACTGTAAAATCCCATGGGGATGAAAACCTCGCCCATCGAAGGCGTGTAGCATCATTGGGGATTTGTTAAGTGTGGGTGATTTTAAACCTTTCCAACATGCTAAAGACATGACACAAGTTGAGGCTCCCTCATCCAGAATAGTTTGGTGGATTTGTTGATTGTGAACAACAACATCAACTTGGAAAGCAAGTTGGTGAGAAAGTAAAGATGCATAATTTTCCAGGTTAAACATGATATGGGTGGATGACTCAGGATCAACAGCGCCAATAGTGCCAAAGAGCGTTCTACGTTGACTGGGGCAATGTTGTAGAACTTCTAACGTAGACATAGCACATGGTGCTTGAGCCAAATCTTCAACAATGTTGTAGTTTTGGGTGGCACGTGAACTAGGATTAAAGGTATATTTATGGATAGTTCTCTTAGGAGGGCGTAAGATAGAGTTGAATGTAGGTTTCTCAATCTAAAGTGGTCCAGACGGAGGATTAACCGATGGAGGACTAATGAAGGACGACGATGGATTCGGTAAAGTACTGGTACCATTAGTGACCTATCCTTTGTCAGGGTTACCTGGTCTGTCATGTGACTTAGATAAAGTGGTCAAATTAATCCCATTAAACATATAAATATGTGCACTCGGCAAGGCCTCATCATGAGGATGGATAGAACTGCCCCTAGGAGAGGGAGTTTGAGCAACCATGGATTGTTGCTGTGGAAAAGGTTGAGTAAGCACAGCGGGTTGTGAATTTCCCTGGAAAATTTTGGCCACTTCATTGCGATGTGGACAGTCTCGAGTGTAGTGATCGTCACCACAAATGATACATGGGAATTTCAGTTTCCGTTGTGGTTTCTTTTCGGTAGCAGGTGTTTGAGCTTGATTTTTTATTTTGTTCATTGTTATTAGTATTTTTTGATTTTTTTTTTGTCTTCTTCTTACCTTCAAATTGTTGTGAAGGGGCAGATTGAACTGCATTCACCTTAGAGATCTGAGTTTGGGGGGAGGTAGAGGAGAGTGTGGTCAATTGGGAATTAGGTTGAGTTTTGATGGAACCTATAACACCATCCGCATGAGATGAGGATGATAGCTTGGATGGATCAGTATTAGCTCGAGCATCATTTGGAAGCAAATCATACAAAGTACCAGATTGTGAATAAACCAAATCTAAGTACTGAGCCCGAGTAATGGTTTCTTCCTCAGTGACCGCGCCACCCATAGCAACATCGCGAGTGATCGAGGGTAAAAGTGATTTAGTAAACCATTCTGCCAATAATATGTCAGGAATGATTACCTTGATCATCCTTCGTTGTCGTCTCCACTCATGAATATGGTCTGAGATATGTACGGAGTCAATTTGACAAAGGGAGGTTAAGAGTTTTGTACTCTTCTCATAGCGAATAGGTAGTTGAAAGTGTGAGAGGAAAGACATGGCAAGGGAGTTGAAATCATGAAAAGAAGCACATGGTAGTTCAATATACCACTTTGTTGCTGAGCCCGTAAGTGTTCACTGGAAAATACGCAAATGTATAGAATCATCCATGAGGGAGGTTAATGAACAACACAAATGGAAAGTCATCACATGGTCATTTTCATCTTCACCAGATTTTCCGTCAAATTTTGGGATATCATAAGGAAGTTTAGTTGGAATAACTAGCCAAACCGGTGAATGAAAAATATGATCATTAGTTAACCGAGACAAGTCTGGGAGATCCAGAGTCGCAAGGAAAGTTAATTGTCGGTTAATTTATGGATGATAGTGGTGTGGAATAGAAACACTAGTAGGACCATAAACTGGGTTAGGTGGATAGTTGTAACCATTAGGTCCTCCTACATATGGTTGTTGCTGACCAAGATAAATAGGATTTGATGATGGTTGAGAAACATTTGCATAACCCATTGGGTTCTGAACATTATAAGCCGGGTGATTTGCTTACCCATAAGGAGGATAAACATTTTTCCCTTGAGGATGGTAAGGAGTAGATCCCGGAGGTGGATATGCATTAGACCCATGGGGAGGATAAGGTTGTTGTCCTTGAGGACTCCAGGTGGTGTTTTTGATGCCGCCCGAATAAGGTTGTCCATACGACGATCCGGAAGGAACATGATTTGATACTCCTCCTTGTGGGTTATGATATGAGTTCCCCCCAACATGGGGTTGGCTAAAAGTGCCTCCTGAAGATACTCCCCAATATTGTGAAGGGTTTCCAGCAAATGAAGGTTTCCCCCTGCCAGTGGTGGATTAACGACCGGGGTATGACTGGCAAAGGGAAGTTTCCCTCCAGGAGGAGCATGAAAAAGGGGTTGTCCCCCGGGAGTGGTTGGCCCGCCATAGAATGGTGGTCCTCCAGGAAGGATAGGTCCACTAAATAGTGGTTTCCCTCTAGTCGGTTGTATTTGGCTGGCAAGGGTCTGCATTCTCTGGTGCAAAGATGTCCCAGCAAGATCGTGCGGAACATGTGGAGCTGTAGAGTGAAAGTTTGTAAAAGTGGGGGTAGGGGTCGAAGTGTCTTGGGAATGAGTAGAGGTGATGAGTCCAGTGTTAGGATAGCCTTGTGTTGACGCAACATTAGGGTTAATGACCTGATCGATGGGGTGATTCATAGTTTGACCGGATGGTCCTGTTTCACTAGGAGGGTCATGAGGATGAAAGGGTTGTCGAATAGATTCAAAATGCTCATAAATATCCCATCCTGTTGAAGTCCTCCATACAGAACGAGCAGGTGTGGGATTTGTATCTATGGCAGTGGTAGAACGAACAGGAGTCCTATACTCATCACCAAAGGTTGGTTCTGTGGATCCCATATATGTGTCGGTAAAAGATCTCGCAGGTAACTGTGGGACCTCTTTGTCTATGACGTTCCCAAGGGAGTCTGAACGAAGTAAAAGTGGTTCGAGAGGGGTTACCGACACAAATGTAGTATGAGGAGTGGGATTTTCAACCGTAACCAAAGCGCCTTATGAATTGTCTAACGAAGGAGATATAACACTCCCAGCATCAAATTGATTTTCTACCTCTCCACGATAGTTGTCTTCTGGAGGGTTAGGAGGTAAGGGTTGGTAGCCTTCTGGAGTCATGCCTTGTATCCTACGTGATTTGCGAAGACCTTTACCGTCTACAAGCTCAATTTTGGAGAATAATAGTACACGTTGAAAATCTAAGGCCAACTAACGAAAAGAAACAGCATACGCTAATAAAATCTAGGAATCAAAACCAAGCAAACAAGACGTATCTCTATGATCGTACTAGTTGGTGATGAAATCCAACATCGCGTGATCAAGTCAAGAAGGGGCTAGGCTATGGTGGAACAGTTACAATGGCGACCTGCTTAACAGACTTTCACCTTGGTGCAAGCTTCCACGCAATAATTATGGATTTACCCTCCAAGGAACCCAAGTGAGTTTGACCAATGTCTGTTCCAGGTACAGTGAGACTTCCCTTCACCATCACCTCATGTAAGTACCTAAGGATTCTGGAAACTAAGGACACCAACTCGCCCCTGGGTGGGTATAGTCAACAGTCTGATACGAACGTATGGGTCGGATAACAAGTCTGAAATCAACTCGAGAGGCTTCCACACATAATCATGGGTATACCCTCAAGTGACCCCTAATATACGATCCGACCACTACAAACAGTTGAACCATGGAGGGATAATCTCCATAACTCACCCGAATGTGATCTCGTGTGTAACCCCTGTGTGAGAGGGGGATCCCAAAAAGCCTATGCGACAATTAGATTTGACTCTCCCTATCTCAGGATACTAATGTTCATTTTGAAAACTTTGGAGAGTTGTACTCACAGCCTAATCCAAAGTTCTAATCCTAGTCTAATGTTGGTGGAAGATCCTAAAAACAAAATGTTCTAGATAATTTTTAATTAGCGTTGATTTTATGGTTGTTCTTTTCTCAAAGGGTGCATGACAATGAAACTGATGGTATAATGACTCAATTCCCAAAAAATATGCGCAAGAAAATGATAAGCAGTCTTGTCTTTCGGTGAATGGCTATTTAAGGGAAAGAGAGAAAGTTGTTTTCATTATAAAACACTAAGATGCAATTTCCTCATACAAGTGTTTCTCAATGAAATCCAATGCAATGCTAAAAATTTCAGAAATTCCTTCTAATATCCAAACCAATCACTAAAATATGTCCTTTTTCTTATATGTGAATGATAATCAGATGTAAAACTTCTAAATGTCAATCAGTCTGTAGGATTAAACAATCAGAAGCAAATCTCACACACACACAAAAAATACACTCTCATCGTGAAATAGACAAGAAGGACAAAGATAACCAAATTGCAAACAAGAACCAAAAAAACCTCAAACAAAAGAGAAAAGATGGAAAGTTGACCTCAAAGATCAAATGAAAAATATCACAGACCTTTGGATTTCCTCACAAAAGTTTCCACTCAGTCGGATAAAGGAGAAGAAAACAACAAGTTAACTCTAGGTCAACGAAGACAAAGAGTGACTTCAAGGCAAGGAAAGAAAATGCCAAATTCCCAAACAAAAGAGGATGAATTATCAGAAATAAGGGTGTTTGAAATCTAATACCAAGATGAACTAAGAGTATGAGACCCTGAGCAAAAGCCAAAACCAAGAAATAGCTTCAGAAGATGAAAATTCTAGAGAATTTCTCACAAAAATGGGGTATCGCTCTGGTGTAAGGGGAACCAGAGCATTCCAGTGCTCTATGTAAGGCTAAAAGGGAGTGCTAGTGCTCTGAAAACAACAGGGAGGGAGCGCTCTACTCCAAAAACTCATAAAAAAGCCCAGAAACTCAAAAAATGAAGGAAATTCAGTCAATCAGGGTGATCATGATGACATAAAGAGGCAATCAAACAAATCTAAGAATCAACATGACAATATGGAAAGATCAAATCAATGGTAAAAGGGCCAAAGTAAGATCTTGGAATGGAAACAAAAATCAGAGCTCCTCCCCAATGGAGTCGCCAATTTCTATTGTAGGTGAATCCCCCTACGGACAAGTGGATTCCCTCTTGGTCTCTAGATTCCTATGGCCAAGACAGAAAAGTGATTAACATGGACACTAAATTCCTTTTATATCTAATCAATCTAATAAATCAAAGAGAAGGAGAAATATATGTACCTTTTTAGCGACATTCGTCCTTGCAAAGTCTAGGCTAAGCTTTGATCTTGAGCTCCCTGATAGGTCCTGTGAAACAAACAAAGGTACAAAAGACTTCCTACTCTAATGAGATTAGCTCAAACATAGATCCATCTACTACAGACAAACTCATATGGAACAAGCACGGGTTTGAAAGAAACAGGCCAAGCATTGATTATTAATGAGAACAGGTAAAAGTACTTACAATCCTTTGGATGAAGGTGCAGCAGCTCCTTCCAGTTCTCTTTGTCCAACCCTTTTTCTCAAGTAATATACACTGATCGCTTTGATGACATCTTACTCATGAGATCATAAGTTTGATGTAATTCTCAATCTCCATCCCCCCTTTCACCATGAGGAGGCCTCCTTATATAACCTTGGAGAGGCCCAACCACTTGAGAGATCTTTGGGATAAGTTGAGGATTCCTCTCCTTCAGTTGAAGATATTCCCTAAGATCATGCCTTGACCATCTATTTGAATCCAACTACCTTCAGGAATTGATGGATTCTTCCCTTATTTGTCTCAACAAACCCAAAACTTGCTCAGAAAAGGGTAGCACTCCCCCAAAAGGGTGCACAGGGTGCTCAAACACTCCCCCAAAGAGGCTTAGGGGGCACTAGCACTCCCTAATAGTGGGTAGGGGAGCACTCCTCTCCAAAATCCATTTTTTAGTGGTTCTTTCAGTTGAAAATGGTTTGTGCTCCCTGTCAAGTGACTTTTCTTCTTCAAAACTAGTCTTTGGGGTGTCTTAAGTGTCTTTGTGATGTCGTTAGAGGCACGACATTGGCAAGATGGCAGTATGATGTTTTTGACACTTGCAACACTTGTATTCAAGATGTGATGCTTGCAGACAAGATGTGACACTTACAACACTTGTAATGACGACACTTGCGACACTATTGAAGTGAGTAATTTTGAGGTGTAACAAACTCAACATTTAGACGACTTATGCATTGTTTTCCAACGATGTCGCCAGTAAAATATCCGCTTGAACCCCCTCAAGTGTGTCTTTTGCGTCACTGTCAGATGCCTCCTTGATTTTATTGTCTCCCAACATGGCATCACGGTGGACCCCCCCAAGGTCCAAGCTATCACAAAAATTCCACCACCTAGGAATTTAGGCCAACTGCAAAGCCTACAAGGCAAAGCCAACTTTTTATGTTGCTTTGTCCCAGACTACACCACTCGTGCGCATGATTTTCTCCACTTACTGTGACATGATATCCTATTTTTATGGGACAAACATGCTTAAACAAATTTTGATGATTTAAAAGACGCCTTATCCAATGCCCCTTTGATTAGTCCCCCGGACTATGATCGCGATTACATCCTCTACTTATCATCCTCAATTGTCTTAGTAGCAGAAGTCCTCGACCAATTAGGGGATGAAGGGCATCAACATGTCATTTACTACATCAGTAAAAACATTTCAGGGCCACCCTTGAAGTATAATCATGATGAGAAATTGGCGTTACAGTCCAAAATATGTGACATTATATCCTGTTTTAAACCACCAAGGTCGTAGCAGATTCTATCCCCATGCAGTAATTTCTTAGTTGACGACATATTACTGGAAAATTTTCCCAATGGATCATCATCCTCTAGGAATACGATCTATATTTCTCTACTCCTGAAAGCAAGAAATCTCTCGTCCTAGCCGAACTCATTACGTCTTTTCCCTTAGATGCTAAAGCCTCCCCCATCAATGAGGATTTCCCCGACAAACACCTCTTCTTCATCCCCTCTGATGACCCCTCGTATGACAACCTCCTCATCTACCTTCGTACACAAAATTTTGGGTCTCATCTCTCTCTCCAGATGATCATCGACGCCTTCGCCATCAGGCCCCTCGATACCTCCTCATCGGAGGCATTATTTATTGACACGTGGTCGGCACTATTATTCAACGATGTCTTACCATCAACGAAGCTGAAAGAGTCTTGAACGATTTCCACAGTGGCGCTTAATGTGGTCACCTCTTGCGTATGTCAACCACCTAAAAAATCATTTGAGCAGGGTACTTCTGGCCCACGTTGTTTCATGACTGCATCCACGATGTCAAGCGAAGAAAAAAATGTCATATTTATGCAAACAAAGCATGAGCGCCACCATCTCTTCTACATCCAGTCATCACAACCACCCCCTTCTGTAAATGGGCCATAGACTTCATGACTTTCCATCCTCCATCCAGTAATGGACACAAGTAAATTATCATAGCAGTAGATTACTTTACCAAATGGGCCGAATCCATGCCCACATTTAACAACACCACTGACATAGCAACATGTTTTTTCTTCAACCAAGTCATTACTCGATTTGGAGTACCACTATAGCTAGTGTCCAATCATGGTAAGCACTTTGAGAATGAGATCTTTGCAAAACTCTCCTCAAAGTTAGGCTTCACCCATGAGTTTGCCTCCCCATACTACCCTCAGTCCAATGGACAAGTCGATGTTGTCAACAAAGTCCTCAAAACCATGATACAACATATTTTTATCAAACATAAGACCAACTGGCATCATATGTTGTTTTCCGTGTTATGGTCTTATCACACAGCAGTCAAAACGACCACCAGTTTTACACTATTCCACCTCATCCATGGGATCAAATCCACCCTCCCTATCGAGTGTGAAATCCCCACGTTACGCACTGCCATTGAGCTATTACCTGACATTGCTCCAATGGAACAATGCCTAATGACCTTAGAGTCACTTGTTGAAGATCATCGATCTTCATTACAAAACAATGAGGCAACTAAAAAATGGTCCAAAGCCACCTTCGACCGCCATGTCAACCTTCTCTCATTTAACGAAGTTGATCTCATTTTAGCCTATGATATCGCCCATGATACTCTCGACCATGGGAAATTCGAGTCATTATGGCATGAACCCTACATCATCCAACATTGTCTCGCTAAAGGAGCCTACATCTTAGCCTCTCCATAAGTCTACCCTCTCAAAGAACCCGTCAACAGGTTGTACTTGAAGAATTTTTACGCCTGAGCATAGCCATCCTACATTAGGCTTTTCTTTGTACACATTTGTAGAGTTTTTAGTCTTGCTTTCCACCACCACTCCTTATGTCTGATCTATCATCTATGTTATTGACATATGCATCATCCATCAACCTACCACATCGGTTACGCTGATGGTGCTAGCTGCTGGACCCAGAATCTTGCTTCGATCGCTTGGGCTATCTATACTCCCTCACATGTCCTCCTCTACTCCAGTGGCATATGTTTGGGCTCAGCCACCAAAAACCAATCCGAATAGGATGTTGTCATCCATCTGCTCATCAAGGCCAGTCACCACCACATTCATTACCTTAGTGTTCTATTATATTCCTAGCTTGTCATCCTGCAGCTCAAAAATGTATATCATGTTCACGATCGTTGCCTCTTTCGCAAATACTTGCAAGTTTGACTCCTATCTTGCAACTTTGATTCAATCACATTCACATATATTCCAAGACAACTCAAACAAGTAGCAGAGCACATGGATAACCTAGTATTAGATTGGCATTTATCACATTAAACATCATTTTATACATAACGTCATGCATTTGTCACAACACATAGAAACAACATCATACATTAAAACATAACACGTAGACACATGAATGATCCAAAATATATCCATATATATATAATCAAGTGTCATAAGTGTTTACAAAAATATACATGTATAAATTTCTCGTAGGTTGATGTGTCCCCACCACCCCTATGAGTACAAAAGTGGGTATCAACTACAACAGTGGGTATCAACTACCCAATACAAAAAATGGGCTCCCAAGCTTGTATATACAAAAATCGACACTTAAGGTGCCCCCAGAGCTCCCCCCCCAGGTCCTCTATCGGTCGGAGGCACCCCACCAGCTGGGGGCCCTCCAGGTCCAGGAGGCAGTCGACCATTCATCGATGCCCCCACCACTGATTCTCGATGGATCAAGGTATACCACTCTTTTCGAACTCCCGCGCATTGCTCCAGGTCCTCCTCGTCTTGGACATGGGCCCACATGCCCTCGAGTACACCCTAGAGAACCCGCTCAAAGCATCGACACAGATCCTCCAACATCACCCTGAAATCTGTATGCGGTTCTCTCATTGGTCCAGCACTAGCGTCGTCTTGTCGCCGCCTATGTCCCACCCTCATCTTTGCAGGCACCATTTTCACTGGCCCCCGACGAGCCGACTCCCTGACCGCCTTTGCCTCTCAGCCTCGAGGTCCCACATCTGCAAAAAAACACCAAAGATAGTGTCAACATCCATATATACATATATAATCAATGTTATCTATCGAAATCACAAAACATACAACCATAATACAAAAACATACCTCATTGATCCCAGTCCTCCATAGGAGGCAGCATCATGTATGGGTCATGACAGTAGTCCATACCACGTATGGATACCTCAAAATCACCTGTGGCATCTATCACCACACTCATGCCACTGTGGACGTGAAATAGTGGCCACCCTCCCCACCTCCATGTCGGGCCATTACATGGGCCCACCGCATCAGTCGCGGTTCTCGTCGCCTCGTGGGCTCGAGAAGAATCCTTGGGTGCAATAGAGGAACCCTCTCTAAGAACCAGGTCACCAGAATGGACCCAAACATGAAGTCACTAGAGTTTTCTCCTTGACACTGGTTCACCTGGCCCATCATCTTAGTGTTCAGAAGAACACCCCATGCAAACAAGTCCCCATCCAGGACCCACTACACTATCCTCAGCTAACCGCCAGTGATCCACTGAGTCCCCAAGGATCTGTAGATCCTCACTGCCATAGAAGCAATTCACTCCTTCAATAGGTCATCAATCACCTCAATACGAATGATTATACCTAAGATAGGGTTCAACCCAGTGCATTGGCAAGCTTCCAAGTCACATACTCGATCCTCCCCCAGCAGATGGGGCTCAATAGGAAGGGTCATCCCATGGAATGGGATCCCCATCAGGAAATACACATCCTCGATGGCCGAGAATGTCAGCTACTCACCTCTAACAATGAAGCATTGCAGATCAGTGCTCCACATCCCAATCAGATACTGAAGAAGGAACTCTTGTGACCATATTAGAGGGTATTCAAAGAACTTGAGCAACCCGTAGGCTACCAAGTATCTTCAAACACCCAGTTGCGCTCTCACCTCCTACAGTAAACAGTCGCAGTCATGCTCTCTCCAGTGCACAGGAATATTTCTATCGGAGTCTGTTGATCACCTACATCCACACAGAATCACTTGATCAACCTCATCATCTAGAAAAAATCATCAAATATCAAAAATTAAAACCCCTTAGCCTTACCCACAGTGCGTGGCTTTCACTCAGACAGGTGTGCACATGTGCGCACTTGTTCTTTTCACAATTGTGCACTAATGTGCAGCTATCTGAGAAACAATTGAGCATGTGTGCATGGCTATCAGTCAGACAGACATGCATCTCATGTGTGCCTATGTGCCCAAACCTTGCGCCCACATGCGTGGTTGTGTCAAACACAACTGCACAGTATGCGCAGGAAAATGGATTATACTCGCGCACATGTGTGTGGGTATTCCTCCTTTTCCCATGCACTGGTGGGCCCCTACCCAAAAAACCCCTTGTACAACCCTCTGTACAGCCCCTACCTACATACTAGGAAATCCACATCATGCAAGAGGATAGGACCATTAACCTATCTCTCGCCACTCTCGAATCGGCAACCTCACACTCCCACAATCTCCAAATCTCCTCACAGCTATCTCGTCATCTCAACAACAATGACAGGTACAAATGAGGTGGCATTGTGGTCCCACCAACCATATATAGCCCCTTTTTCCCAACTTCCACAATCTGTTACAGGAGCCAAGAGCCTTTGTTTTCCGATCTGTTATCAACCATGACATCCTATTTCCACCATATACACATTCACATGCCCCGGGTCATCATCTTCACTTGGCCCTAGAGGAACATGTTTCTCACGTTACGTTCAGGTACGCATGCTCATGTTCAAATTTTCTCAAATAGTTGTTATATGTTCTTTATCATCAAATATTGTTCACGTCATTTATTTGGTTTTCATGTGTGCAGGTACTTGTTCTGCAAGCTTACAGCCCCTTCAGGTATATGTTCAACATTGGCATGTAATTATTCCCTCTGTAAATCAATTGCATATCCCAAACACACCCTCTGACATTTACCTTTAGGGTTCTTACATCTGGCTCTGTAGTACCTTTACCTCTGTTGCATTTGGGTACTGTCACCCAATAGCACTCTCCCCCAAATGAGTTGTCCCATTCATAGTTCCCCTTGGAAACTTGACACTCAAGTTGATTTCCACCCCCTAGTGATGGGAGTCCAGATAGTCTTATGCACTTCCGAGAATGAACCCCATACTTCTTCTCATCATATTACTAACCTTCCCAATGGACTCCCAAGTCATATCATCTCAGTTCTATTGACTACATCTCTGCAGTATCATTATCTCTCCATCTCATCCACCATTAGTTTTCCCATCTGCAGATTGTCCTCCGTCCATTTACCTAATACAAAAACCCACCCATGGGACCCCCACCCTCCACTAGTTTTCTTTCACAAACTTGTTCCTTAGCAGGCCAAGCCATATTTCACTAGGGCACTTGATTATGTATCTGTATACTTACCCAAATTATTCTTTATTTCTTTGGTAATTGTAAAAATCGTTTGTTTTCAGCATATACTTATATTTTTCATCATCACCCTTGATGGCCTTCTTTTCTTCCTGGAAAAGAAACCCATGTCTCCCTTGGTTGGGGAATCCACTCTCTTTTCATAACAACATCATTCACGAACCCTAAGTATCCCAAGTCCATGTACCCATGATATTTGAGTTTGTCTACTCTGTTAGCCTCTGGCACAGTTTAAACCCCATATCTAGTCGTCCCCCTAACACTATATATAGTTTTACAATTGTTGCCAATCATCCTTCAAAATTCCCCAACCAAGGGTAGTATTGAGTCTCACCACATCTTGACTTCATTCATGTTACATGTCAATACCTGATATCATCTCAATGGATTTCATGAATCATGTTGCTTCTTGGAGTCGTGTCTCCCTTCATGTCGGCATCAACATTGTTTCCATAAGGGAGACAGTATCTTGACTCTCATTACATTTACAATGAGGAGTCTCGGACAACACAGAGAGAATCATCATCGCTCTTTGATTTCGTTGACCCCAATAAAATTCAACGTCAGCAAACTCTCATGTTATGGTGGGTCTTACCATGTGACTATTTCATTTGTTTCATACCAACCAAAGACCTCTGAATTTTTTAGGACATCAATGCTTACGAGTCATCGACAATTCTTACAGTCGTCCTTGCATCACTTCAGACTTTTTTCACCATTCAGAATTGTCATCTGTCATTATCAACCGCCCCCGAGGACACTCCAGTTATCTACATCATCACACATCTTCAGTTACAATCTCACATTTTGGTCTCATGACACAAGCATGGTGCATGCATGCCTCGTTTGTACATAGATTTTCTTTTTTCTCCCTAGAGTAAGGTTTGGGTCCTACAGTTTTCCCTCTCCCTCTGGCGGATTGCTCTTACAGTTCCTCTCTTCATTCTTCCTTACAATGGTAATCTTAGCAAAAGAAAAATTGATGTATTTCAGCTATACGTATACTCTTAATCTCACACATCATGGGGCATCTATTATCACTGAAAAATCGTCCGCAAAATTGCACACAAATGGTTAAAGAAAAAACAACAATGCCAATATCAATTAGTTCACCTACAACACTAAAATTTATCAAGAAGGCAAAAAATTATGTAACTGGGGTCAAAAATCAAAATGTGCATAGTCACCAAAAGGAGTGCGCACATAGTGCACAAGCCAACACAGGCCTCAATGCACAAATTGTGTGACTGTGTACGAGAAAATCCGCTCACTTCTATGAACGACACATTTATGGATCTTTCGGACCCTCAACCACTTCTGGTCTAAACCCCAACATGATTTGACACTCATATCTTAGCAAAATCTAGCTTGGGGGTTGGTCAAGGGCTAGAGGGTTCCCTAAAAGGCCCCATTTTCACACTATGAACCAATTACATTTTTCCATGTATGAATGCTATAAATACGATCCATTGGTGTACTAAGAAACCAAGATCTTCAAGGTATTGTTATGTTGCAAGAATTCTTCCTTGAGAATCCTCTTTTCTCTTTGAAGCCTTTAAGCACCATTGCAATAGGCCATTCCACTCACCTCTTGAGGGAATAGGCATTGTTTTTTTTATTTTTTCATTTCTTCCATTGTAAGGAGTGAAGAGCTCTCTATTAGGGGACTCAAGATCCCTCCCAAGGAGGAAGAGGAGACTCATAAGTCCCTGACTTTCTCTATGGTGTTTTTCATAGTAATCTATTGATCCATTGGTAGCAATATGTTGGTTATTTTTTTATTTTCATGGTTCTAAGTTGTTGGCCCTTGACCAATTTTTGAGGATTCTTGGTCATGTTAGACCTATTTTTGGGACTTCGACAGGCTATTGAAGGTAGAGCACAAGACAAAGCAGAGATCGCAGGATCTTGGCCCCTTTTAGGCCCTTTTTTGGGATTTCAGATTACTTAACAAGTATGGGAATGTAGGCCCATGGGTTTACCCATGTTTAGGCCCAATTTGTAATGTATAAATAGAAAGCCAGGCGATGTAGGAAAGTGTGTTTTGATACCTTGCTGAGTGTTAAGGAAGTAGTTCGATCTATGTGATCGAAAGTGCTAAGTGTTGAGTGGAGATTGCTTTTTTGCATACTGTATGAGGCTTGAAGAGCTCAGTGCAAGCGAGTGTAAGAGATTGAGAAGAGGCTTAGTGCTGTAACCTAGCCCGGGGAAGGAGGATCTGGCAAGGTGAACAGATCTATTGTCCTCTGTAGAGTAGGGTTTTTGTGGCTCTGTGCATGTAATTGATTGGCATAAGATAAAAGAAGATGAAGAGTTGGTGGACGTAGCCCCAGGGTGGGGGTGAACCACGTACATGTTGTCTTTCTCTGCTTTGTGCGATGTATTGATGTGTTTATATGTTAAATTTCTTAGTGCTTCAATATAGATGAATGGTAGATAGATCTGTTAATGCTATGTGCTTAATAGTATGGATGAATACTAGATCTGGCCTATGTGGATGTGCTCAATGCTTGAATATAGTAGATCTGGTTGAATACTACAATGCTCTGTAATTAGGGTTTAACTGCGCTGTAAACTAAGACTGGATATTGATGAACTATAATTGCTATGTGCCCTGTTAAGGTGTTACAGTCACAGATCTATGTCCCATCTGTTAGCGATCAAAATGCACTGGTTTGTTGAGAGCGTTTTTATCTCTCTCTCTCTCCCTATTTCACTCATTTTTCTTATTCGCCTTTGGCGAGTGTCTTAAACTTCTAGTTTCCTTATCATCTCTCATTGATCATGATTGCTCCAAACCTTTGTTATTCAGTCTTCAACCTGCATTCCAAAACTTTTCTTACAACACGCATGTCAGTAATCAACACTAGAAACATCACGCAAAACATAAAAATCCCAGCTGGAAGCATCATATAGTCCAATACAAAGATCAACGCTAAGTGCCAAGTTCACTTTGCACCCAAACTCATCGAATTAGTTATGAGAGATTCATGTATGCAAAGACTTCCAAGTGCCTGAGAAATGAAAATAGGTGTCAGAGAGGTTGCTCGAAATGTGGAATTACAAGAACAATCATTGTGCCAATCCAGGCCAACTCATAAATCGAGTCCACATTTCAAGTCATCAAATCCCAACATCAAACCGATTTCAATCTATTGATTTTACCAAATGAAACCTCACCATATGCAAAGATTGTAATATCTGGATTTGCGTGAAACGTGGGATCTGTCCATCCACAATTTGATAAAATTTATGCAGGTGAGAGACCGCATGCAAATGCCACACATATGTTTATTGTTGAATATATTTTGGTTATAAATCGTTTTGACAGGTGAAAGCATCAGATCGCATGTAATCGCATCATGAAGAAAGCCACAGAGAGGTTCAGAGTTTGACAGCTGCATTCATGGGTTTGTCACTCCTAAAGTGATTCGATTTCTATTCAAAATTCAAAGCTTTGTTCTATATATGGAAAACTGATGACCTACATTGGCATTCATACGATGCTTCACGTACTACAACCATCGAGGTCGTGCATGTCGGGCATGAGTATTCCATTGAGATAAGCATCGACCAGGGTTCAACTCCCACTTGTGTCATTTAATTTCAGAACCAATACCTCAGACAGGTCATTCTCAAAACTCAATGGCAGCGGACGGTAAGGAGGTATGTTAATAGGAAAGGCTCAACTGTTGTTTGGCAATGGTGGAAATCGGAGAGGATTGTTGGCATATATATGATGACTAACTGGCTTTAAAATGTGAGACAGGATGGCTTGAGTCCAGCCAAAGAAGTAATAAGTTGACTGCCTAGTTGGCTTACTCTTTAAAGTAAATGGTCAAAATTATTATCTCTCAATTGAAGCAGGCAGAATGCAATACTGTGTAAAAACTTCATGTTGTAGGAGTATTTGAAGATGCACATATCACCCAAATCAACATCCCTCATCGTCAGAGGCCCTAGCTATGAAACAATGCCATTCTTTGAATGCAAGTACAGTTTCACTGGAATAGGCGAGGTTGAGCTTGAACCCTGAACTATTTATGATGGTATTCTATGCCTTCTGGACACACGTCTTATCTCTTCATCCACATCTGATGAGTTGAAGGTATTCTATCTTGAGATGAAAGATGATTACCATCGATACCTTGTAGAATTCAAAACTAGAAAATAAAGCCTTTGTCAATAATGTTGGACACAAAGTTTGTAGTTGAAAGAATGAGGTTAATATCTAAAAGAAATATAGTTACCTCTTGAAGAAGGAGACAATCACATAAGTTCCAAACTTGTGATATCAAATTCTAAAGAACAGATGGTAGCCATGGAGGCAGAGTATACTCATTTTGAAGATTTCCTTTTTGACCAAGATAGAACTTTCACCAGCGCAAAAGGAGAAATTATAACCAGTTAGCTGGTGAAAAGAAGAGCTTTCACCAACTAACTGGCAGATCGTAAGGCGAATTTGCTGGTGAAACCTGAGATGGCCAGATTTGGTGAAATTTTGCCTAGATCGAAGTTTTACTAATCCGAATCTCTTGAAAAATCTTTTAATAGATAGATGTTGAATTATAGAGTCAAATATGTGATCCACTTTTGATGAAAAAGGGTTAGAAAAGGTATTCAAGTAGGTTTTGACACCTATTTTGGAGGCAACAAATCAGGGTTTTTTCCAAAATTAGCAAATTCAAATTTCATCTTTCTTAAGAGTCATCAAACAGCCTTGGAAGGCTTATCTTCACTGCACAGGGATTCTACATCATCTGAAGACCATGAAATGTGGAATTGACCTCATTTTGAGGATCATTCCTTATCTTTTGTAAATCAGTTTTGACTTTCTATCTTTAGCATATCTGATCCATTCTTTTAGGATCTGAAAACTGTATTGTAGAGCTATAAAGCGCAAGACATAAGAGGAACCAAGGGAGTTCAATCTTGGATACATTTTGTTACTGTTATAGACTCTTATTTGATAATAGAATCATAGTCTTCATTTGTCTTCAATATCAGAATTGCTCATGCATCTTATCTTCTTGTACTTTACTTCAGTTTGTCTTAGCTTCTAAAGATTGTCATCTCTTTATTAAGCTCATAAACTTGAATTGAAGGACTTATTTCTATCTTGTATTGACCCTACACCTAGTTGTATTTGGTTATTAAGATTAGTATTCTTCATCCCCTGTTTAAACTATCTTGTCTGATTATTGATTTCTAAAAGCACTGTCTTATTCGAATATATGATGAGTTGTCCATTTCATTAGCCATTGAGTTGTCCCATTGATCCAAGCATACCAAATTTACCATATTCTTGAGTTACCAAGCATCTTTGGCCTACAACCCCTAAGAGTTTCTTGGAGTGATAACACCAACTAAGGTTGCAGACACTGGAGTCATGCAAACACCCCTGCCTCTACCTCAGGTGATACTTCATCTGCTTCGCAAGTGTTTCTAAAAGGGTTGGTAGTTAGGGTTTTGTTGGTGCGTTGTTGTAGCATTGAAACCTGGGTCTGTCCCTGTGCCAAAAAATAGTTATGTTGCTGGTACTGAAACTGTGATTGCTTGGAACTAAGGAAGAAGAAGTTATGTGCGAAGATCCGACCTGAAATAGTGAAAGATCTGTGCATACATCTATTTCCCTAGTGCGCAGCATTCCACTTGACCTGTGAAGCTTTGTGCCAAGAAGAAGGGTCAGATCTGAAGAAAAGAGGTAAGATATGAAAGCCTTGTGCTCTGAGAAAGGTAAAAGTGAGATTTTTTTCTTAAAGAGGTAAGATCTACAAACTCTGTGCTCTGATAAAGGTAAGAATAGTGAAAAGTTTTAGATCTGGAAGCTTTGTGTTGTGTTGAAGATAAGATTAGTGGAAATTTTTGTTTCTAAAGTATGGATCTAGGCATGTTTGAAAAGATCGGTCCTAGATTGAAAACTAGGGCACTGATAGATGATGAACCACACTTGTCATAATACTTTTCTTGATGATGGACCACATTGGTTTGGTCTGAAACATCGAATATCAAAAACCAATGTGATGAATCCGAAAGAACTATCTCATCAAAACAATGGTCACAAAAGTCTTAGAACATAAATAGATGAAAGAAGATTTGATATGAGTAGATCTAATAAGAATAGTAAAATATGTGTAATACCTATGCATAGAGAGAATGTTTGGACTAACAAATGGATGTAGGATCCTAGAAATAATTTTTGCAGGTTAGCTACTATGATCCTAGTGCACAGTACAGGAAAGGTTAGGGATCATTTAAAATAAAATGAGGATTAACCCTTTGTTACAATTGCAGAAGACCGGAACATCTGGCTAAGGAATGCCCTGGTAGAAGACCTAGTTGTCTCTGTTGTAAAGCTATGGACAATGAAGTTTTAGATTGCCCTAGAATGATTGCTAAGGTTGAAAGAATGAATATGAACCAAGAAAACCCTAAGGTAGATCCAAAAACTGAGATTATGGCAGAACCCCAGAAAGAATCGGAAAAAGTATTGCTACAGATGAAAGAAACCCTGAATGACCACCGACATATTAACTTATCAGAGATCTTCAAAGAAAAAGAGTGCATTGAAGAAAGAATAGGAGACTTCGACATTGACTGTGTTCTGGATGAGGAAACACAGGTGAATATCATGACAGAAAGAACTTGGGAACTTTTAGGGGAGCTTGCTATGATTCCTTCATTGGGAGGAATAGGATTATTCAGAGGAAAATTGATAACCCTATGTGGAAAGCTCACCCAAATATCTATGAATGCCAATGGAACTTCGACAAAGGAAGATTTTGAGGTTGTTAAATTTATTGAGAACAGTGGCCCATTTTCTATGTTACTAGGAAACCTTGGATTGAAAGAGATCAAGCTAGAAGGAAGGAAGAAGAAGTCTTAGAGAAGAAGAAGCAAGAGTTGAAATTTTTCATGACTAGCAGGATCACATAGTTGATTGAAGAACAGGAGAACAGATCGAAGCTACTTAGGACCAGAGACTTGGATGTCGAATTTGCAAGAACACAAGAAGATTTGTAGAAGACTAAAGTACCTATCCCAGATAGAGAAGAAGTATTACCCTTGAATCTTAGGAAAGAATCTCAGCCATGCGAAGTTACTATGCCAAAAGAAGATAAGAATCAAAATGGAAAGAGGAATACTGAGACGAAGCTCACTGGGAGAAAGGATAGAAAGCTGAGTAAGAAGAAAGCCAAGATCGAAAATTTACAGAAGGGTCCAGAGGGAACTTCGCAAAGGGAAAATTTACAAAACAAGAACTTCGTCAGGATATCAGAACAACGTCACATGGAACTTTGCCATAGCGAAACAATATAGTCGTTGGGAACAGTATAACCATTAGACCGACACCCCGAACGGGTAGAAAGGCATTGAAGGTCAGGAATCTTACCATCAGACCGTTAGGACCACATCGTAATGGACAAAACTGATTTAATGGAGGCTTCTCGCCCGTTGAAGAGATATGTTGCCTCGTTATCTATATATTTTGTCAAGCCTTGCACCGAGAAAACTTTTTCCAACCGTGATTATCTGAGCCCACAGATTAGTTGATTCTACACAATGATCATCGTGTTATCACCATCTGTCCCGTTGCATTGAGTAATTACTCTTCAAACCCGAGATATTCAACCACGAGCGTGCATGTCGGACAAGCTCAGCGCTGCAAAGAAAATTGTCGAAGAAGTTCTCATTGACCTCATGAATAAAAGAGTAATATCTGAAAGAGTCATGTATGCAGGTA
The DNA here is from genome assembly GCA_009831015.1 of Picea engelmannii. Lineage (NCBI taxonomy): Eukaryota > Viridiplantae > Streptophyta > Pinopsida > Pinales > Pinaceae > Picea > Picea engelmannii. The sequence goes on along the minus strand of ML789174.1, from coordinate 507,087 downwards.
TACAAGCATCATCGATGAGAGGAGTGTAAGCCTCTCCGTCAACTGCTCACAGAGTTGGACCATCCCGACCATCAGCAGAGAAGAGAACCAAGCACAGAGATGACCTAGAAAATGTGAAGCTGATCCCGACCATATTGCCTGACTACATCCCACCTCTGGCTAGCGTGGTGAGTTGTGATTGTGTGCCAAGATATTTTGAGTACACCATGGTTACTGCGTACCTTCCGAAGGGGATATGCCTAGTGAGAGAACAGTAGGACAATATCGCAGCGTTGAAATTCAACGACTTCAACCTCGAATATTTCAAGAACCATAGCATGCACACCCCGTACAAATACTTGACCAAGACAAAGGGGAAGAATTCGAAGATAATCCCCTAGCCATGGACGATGAACCTCGTGTAGTCCATGCTGTTGAACATAATGAAAATCCAACACTTCGGAAGGCACCAGGAAGTTAACGCCTGTGTCAAGCTACTACTTTCATGTTACCATGGTAGCTACTTATGGCTAGACCATTGTATCACAATTGATCCAACGTTGATCCATAGGATCATAGGATTGAGTATGCAAGGACCTGATCCACAGGACTTCTATCTAGGAAAATCTATAGATCACGCACTAGCATAGAAGATCAAGGACTCATATGACGATGTTGAGAAGGGGACATGACGCTACAAGGTAGCTTCCATCCAGAATGGCGCAGTGCGCTAGCATGCCAATTAATTGTAGGAAAGCTAGTAAGGAAGAAATTACCCACACAGGTTATAGGATTTGTCGTTGAACTTGCACGTAAGTGCGTGGAAGGTCTACATATGAACTGGGAAAAGTACCTAGTTAATCAGCTTGAACTAGACTTCCACAAAGCACGGGATCAGGGCTATGAATTCCATTTTAGTTGGCTCCTGAACCTCATCGTGTTTGTTTCTTGGGAAATGCCAAAAGGTGTGACCTTCCCAGACATCGAGCCATTCGATCCGCTTGCTGAGAAGTTCACCATGCTTTGGTACTTGAGCGATATGGGGAAGCATTGGCAGTTGAACGTAGTTTTTCATTCATATTACCTCCAGCTAAAGAGATCCATTGAAGCTGAACCTCACATGTCTCCGAACACCCTACAGTTGTTATAACCCCTGATGAAGTTCCACACAGATTGACACTTCATCTATATTACAACGTGAGTAGACGAACATAAGGAGGAGCTTCAGTCGTACTACAAGCTCATGGAAGAGGACCTTGAGGAGATCACTAAGGACTAGTCGAGAGACCTCCTTATCCCCACTGTCTCTATAGAGATTTCTGACCCTGATATCCCAGAGACCATGCACAAATAACATGATACATCTGGACCCAGCAGAAGGAAGAAGACCGAAGAGGTCAAAAACTTAAGCAGCACCTTAGAAAAGACTGCCTCAATATCACCTGGCTAAAGGGGTGATGATGGAGTGGAAGAAATAAATGGAAAGGAAGATGAGCAAATGCAAGGTGAAGTAACACTGCCTAGAGATGAGGCTGATCCCCTAAAGAAAAGGAAGGTTTCTCCCAAGAAACCCTCTTCCTGAAATAAATCAAGAGTCACTTTGACCAAGATGCATACTGTGCTCACTGTCGATGATTTTGACTTCATCATAGTAGCTCTAAATGACGCATCATAGGAAATCATGGAGAAACAAGAAGCAAAGCAAGAGGAAATGTATGACAGAGTTGAGCTTGAACTCTGAGGGGTACAACAGGTTGTTCAGTCCAGTCGCGCAATCTCCAATGTGCCCCTGCCATCGGGAGAACCAGAGTTGGGAGATGAGCCAGCCCAACTCCATTGACTAGCAGATGCAACCGAAGCTCGCCTTCATCAAGCACAAGAAGAAACAGAACAAGCCACCCAGGCCTTGAAGCAAGTACAGGGAATACTTGTAGAAAAACACCGAGTCACAGATCAGGAGAAGGTTGCTCTCCAGGCGAAGTTTGACGAGGAGAAAGCACGGATTCGGTAATAAAAAGAACAGTTGCTCGTAGAGCAACTTGAAGTGAAAGAAGCAATCAACAGAGCACTCCGCTCTGTGATAGGATTACAAACACAAGAAGAATACCAAATCACACATCAAGTAGAGCAGCTCGCAAAATCTATCCAACAGCTACATCAATGAATACCAAACTTAGAGCTCTACACAATGCCCAGCACCCTACAGGATGTGAGGGATCAAAGCGAAGCAACTGCCTGAAGCGTAGTTGAAAGAATCAAGGGACTCTCCATGGAATGTAATAAATTGAGTGATCGCAATGCCCAGACATATGAGCGGCTCACTGAGAATCCAGAACTGAAGACACTGGAGTCGCATCTCCAAGAGGCGAAGTATCAAGTAGAAACAATACCGACGCAGTTGAAACCCTTGTCAGTTGTTGAAAGGATGAAATGATCCCAAGAGCAATGCACTACCTAGCAGCAGATCCATACCATTCATAGCAAAGTCATGGAAGTGACTCAGAGGCTCCAACCTATACACGATGAGGCTTGCCAGCTATTCGTAGATATCAAAAGTCGAGGAGAAGAACTAGAGCAAGTCGTCACTATAGCCGAACAACGCCTAGAGGGACCTGCCAACGAAGTTGTTATACAAGAGTTGTTGAAAAGGAGGTCGTGGCATAGCAGCAAGTCAAAGCAGATTGAGCCAAGCTCGAGTATTTTGAAGTAGAGCTACCCAGATCAGAGTGACTTGGGACGAGTCATAGGTGAGTGTTGGGGGCCTGTTGACCCTTGACCAAGTTTTGAGGATTCTTGGTCATGTTAGACCTATTTTTGGGACTTCGACAGGCTATCGAAGGTGGAGCACAAGACGAAGCGTAGATCGCAGGATCTCAGCCCCTTTTAGGACCCTTTTTTGGATTTGTGATTATGTAACGAGTATGGGAATGTCGGCCCATGGGTTTACCCATGTTTAGGCCCAATTTGTAATGTATAAATAGAAAGCCAGGTGATGTAGGAAAGTGTGTCTTGATACCTTGCTAACTGCTAAGGAAGTAGTTTGATCTATGTGATCGAAAGTGCTAAGTGTTGAGTGGAAATTTATTTTCTGCATACTATATGAGGCTTGCATAGCTCAGTGCAAATGAGTGTAAGAGATTGCGAAGAGGCTTAGTGCTGTAACCGAGCCCAGGGAAGGAAGATCTAGCAAGGTGCACAGATCTCTTGTCCTCTGCGGAGTAAGGTTTTTGTGGTTCTATGCATGTAACTGATTGGAAGAAGATAAAAGAAGACGAAGAGTTGGTGGACGTAGCCCCAAGGTGGGGGTGAACCACGTATATGTTGTGTTTCTCTGCTTTGTGCGATGTATTGATGTGTTTGTATGTTAACTTTCTTAGTGCTTCAATATACATGAATGGTAGATATATATTTTAATGCTATGTGCTTAATAGTATGGATGAATACTATATCTCACCTATGTGGATGTGCTCAGTGCTTGAATATAGTAGATCTGGTTGAATACTGCAATACTCTGTAATTAGGGTTTAACTGCGCTATAAACTAAGATTGGATATTGATGAACTATAACTACTAAGTGCCATGTTAATGTGTTATAGTCACAGATCTGTGTCCCAGCTAAGGTTGTAGACACTGGAGTCTTGCAACCACCCCTGCCTCTACCTCGGGTGAGACTTCATCTGCTTCGTGGGCGTTGCCGAAAGGGATAGTAGTTAGGGTTTTGTTTGTGTGTTGTTGTAGCATTGAACCCTGGGTCTGCCCCTGTGCCAACATAAGTTTCTCCAGATTTCTAAAATTTATTTCGTAGTTGTTTTAGTTTATTTCTTTGTTTTCATATGTGTTTGGCTTATCTAACCCACTCACAAAATTTGGTCTTGTCTAGTAGGCTTATCTAGGCATGCAATTCTTGTTGTTTTTCTCACCCAAGTGACAAACCCAACACAACATGGTCCACATACACTATAACCTTCAAATTTTAAAATTTAATGACTTGAACTTAAAACAATGACGCTATATAGTAAGCAGGAAATATAGATGAAGTTTAGACTACATAGATCTATCTCAATTGTAGAAGCAATCTAAATGAAACTTATTGCATAAAATAGAGAGAATACTTATACCAAACACCATGTGTTCATCTAGTGTATAAATACCTTCATTTCATATTTGTAAAGGTTTCCAACTTGATTCTTAAACCTCACTAAAATTTTGTTAGATTTTCACTAAGATTGCATCATCATTTCTCTTAAGCACTTGGGCTAATTAAAACTATTATTCTCTCGAACGACTCTCTCACAACAAGGATGGACCCTCACTAATTTTCTTGTCTCTTTGGTTGCATATATGGTGTTCCCTTTTTAGTTTCTCTTGGGTTAATCCATTCCCTCTCCAAGGAATATTACCAACACCACTATTATAGGGAGTGATCTAGAATCAAAGGCCCATGGACAAAGGATTCATCGACATAGATCTTAATGTGGAATAATGTGAATTGTATACAAAAGAATATAATAACTCATTGTGCATAAACAATGACCATGGTTTCTTTAAGCATTACAATCACACATATATAGATACTACAAGAGATACCTTGGAGAAACCTAGTTTGGGAAAATAGTAGCTTAGAAATGCTTCTCTTGCTCCAATTATTAATAATGGTGCTCTTATAGTTACAAGGCTCTCTAGTTATAAACACAAGAAATACAATGTACAATGTTAATACCGGAATGAGTATAATAATATCTCTTCCAAAATCAATCAACTAGCTCCTCTCTAAGTCGATCTCTCTGACCACAACAAACAATAGAAATTTTAAATCAACCTGACCTATCAATGATCTTCTATCTCCTATGTTACCTCCTCACTAGTCGAACCTCAAATCCAACCTCCTCTAGTGTCTTCTTGGTCAAACCCATATTCAAGCGTAAACCTGCCATTTTATTCCTATAAATCCCAATTATGTTGAAGGACAATGACCTCCTAATCATTCTTGAAAGAAGTGGCTACAATACCTATGCATGTTTACCCATCATTTCAAATTCTATAGAATTCAAGCAATTTTGTTTTTCCCCAGACTACCATGTGGCCTCTCATGGTTTGTCAAAGGGTACATGTGTGAAAACCCTAGGTGTCCATGTCATCTACAAAGTAGGTTGCCACATTATTTATCATTAGGCACCTACTTCTATTAAAATGGGGAGGTTTTGTTGTGGAGTGGAGCATGTATCATGTTATGTAAGTTGTTATCCCTTTCTGTGTTCCCTTTGTGCAAAGTGTGAAGTGCGGAGTTAGATTCTTACCCGACTCACACCTTTTCCTCCACACACATTGGTCTTTACAGGGCTTAACCTTTGGTCTTGTTCCCTTTACTTATTCCCAATCTCCTTTTCCAATGTGTCTTGTAAATTGTGTATAATGTAGAGCAAGGAGGCTTAGACCTCTATTCAGCTACGTCAAAACCTCTACATGCCTTTCCTTTTGAAAACCTCGTTAACTTATGAGGGGTGTCAAGCATGGAGGCAACACCTCCCTCTAACTTGTCTACCTACCCACATGACCAACAACTTAGTCCTTATGCCATGATTAGAGCATGGAGTATCAATATCCCCTCCTTTTGTTCATGTATTTGTGTAGCCTAAAGCTAAGCGTGGCTTTACATCTATCCATTTTTCCACAAATTTTTCCAAGGTATCAAGGCTTCTAAAAACAAGCCTTGAGAACAAAAATTTGAGGGTTATTGAGCACAAAAAATGACAAATAACCAATTATCCATTTTATTTCTTCAATGATCCATTTGAATCAAGGAGAGTGCCTCACAAATGAGGGTCAATTTCATTTGTCATTTCGTAACATTATTTCATTTATTTACTTTTATAGATCTAGTATGTTTGTATTTATATTCTGCATTGTTTGGAGATATTGTTCCAAGTACGATTCAAAGATAATCTTGGTGCTTTGAAGCATGACAACATGTTCAAATCTTGTTGGTTTTAATTTCCAACTCAATCCCTTCTAATGCCTAAGTGTGTACCTTTCATCTCTTCCCCCGAGTGGGCCTAATGGTTAAGAACACATGTTTCCTCCTAATAGGTCACAAGTTCAAATCTAAAGGGAAGTTGGGTATGTATACCTCTGTAGAATTTAGCATTCAAATCATTGCACGAATGGGGTCCCTTGTCCCACAAACAAAGGGGCCTCATACACCAATTCAGTGTATGGCTTCGTCGTGACCTTAAAATTAGATTATTATTATTATTATTAACTAGGAGGTAAATCTTTTTTTTCTTTATGAGTTCTCTTTGTTCTCTAGCTATAAATTAAACCCTTAAGAACTAATCAAAGTATCCTTTAAAATTTCCCTTGAGACCTAACAAAAGTATCATTTAAAAGTCAATCAAAAACTAGGTGAAACATTAAATCTGTTTTTGATAAGTAATTTAATGGTTTCTCCACTTTTCTCCATTTCCCCACCATTGATTCACAGTTGCCTTCAAGATTTGAGTGGTTACTCCACTCCCTTCCTCCTTTGCGGTGGAAATAGTGTCAATTATGTCGTGGTACAATGTCGTGAATATTTTTCTTGATATGTATACCTTTGTTATTTTTATTTTTAGATATTTCTACTCGAAAGAATTTTTCTCTAATTTCTTTAATTGTTGTTATTTTACCAATGACATACCTACAAGCTCGACCAATGTAAGTCTTGTTTCTAATCATGTCACATTGAGAATTGACAAAACCTACCAAAAAAACATTATCTAATGCATTTAGAGTTTAGCCCTACAATATTTTACTCATATACCTCATCGGTTACAACAACTTACTCGTTTTCCACTTTCTTTCATATTTAAAGAATAACATCAATTTCTAAAGTACAATGTAGGAATGATGAGAGATCTCATACTTATTCTACAAAGTAATCCAAATCTTATATTTTGAATCCACACTTCTGATCTGAGTTATAATATGCTCTATAATTAAAGTTTTAAAGATGTACATTAATTCATATTATACTTTCCATTTTTCCCTTTCATTTTGTCTATATGTTACCTTTAAGCCATCAACCAGCTTTAGGAGTGAAGTGGATTTGGTTGTCCACTTCATGAGAACATAATGAATACATAACATAATTCCATATATCCATAATAAATAATATTTTATTTACTATCCATTTTACATATTTACTTTACATCATATGAGATACAATATGTGTATATAAATACATGTAGCGAATGGTAAGTCATGTCCTTGCGAAAGGTCGTGACTTATCATAGACCAAATTTCTTGACTTGTCATAGAATTATCATTTACATTGTAATTCCTATTTAGATAACAACAAACCTATAATATATTATTACATAAAAAGAAATGTAATATACTTTAGGTATATTACAAGTCTTCCCCCCTTAAAAATGTTTTGTCCTAAAAGCATAGGGAATGATAAAACCTTCTGATAGAATGACATTATTTTGTAACTTCTATCGATCAGATAAAGTTGAAGACACGAGGTGATATGAAAATCGAAGTCTCAAACAATATTGGTGCATCAAAAAAGAATTAATCCATCTAACGTGGATTTTTTTGGGAACTCTCAAATGATAATATTTTAGATATGTTCTTCTTTGTTGACTTCAGGGAACACATATTTTTGGATTCGTAGGAATTTTATTCTTCTTAATGCATGTTTTAGTCTTGTCATGATTTACTTGAGTCATCATGATGATATCTGACTTTTTTATATTTATTGGTGTGACAACATCCTTTGACTAACCTATGACTTTATTAGTGGGGATCAACGATATTTCAACTTCAACTAAATTTGTGGATTTTTCTTTACCATAGAATTGTTTGTTGAGATCGACTTCTCGAAACACTTCCACTGATAATACTTCATTGATAAGAACAATAGGTTTTTACATGTCGATCAATTTGGTGCTAGTTCCCTTATCCATGGTTTGGGTTACTTGTTGTGTCTTCCTCTTATTCTTCAATTTATTCATATATACAAGTAGAATTTTATTATGATTTCTCAAATGATAAATTTCTTCATATTTGGATGATAGTTCTTCATTGATATTTTCATACTATTTTTTATGAGTATTATATTACTAATTTGTTGTTGTGACTCTTTAATTTATTGTTGCAAATCTTTAATTTGTTGTTGAAAATTATAAATTTGTGTATCTTGCTTCTCCAATTCTGTTCGATTTTGCACAATTTATTCTTTGATAATAAGAATTTTATTCAATTTTTTTTCAACTTTTCAATAAATTCTCTATGATTTTGTTGGAGTTTGGCTACTTCGTCTTCTAATTTTTTTATATGCAAGTCCTCTTCTTTATCTTTCAACTACAATTTTTCAGTACATTGGCATGTGGCATCATGTAGGAGTGGTGTTTGATGCACGAATTGCAAGTTGGATTTGGTTTCCTTTGATTCTTGAGATTCATGTTCCTCCTATTCAATATCACATTTTTGTTTGAGGTGATACTACTTATCTCGACACATTTCCAATTTCTCCCATCTCATCGAATTTTCACTAAGAGTTTGCTCAAGTTGTCTTTGAGTTCTATGTAATAACTTCGCAGTATATGTTTTCTTCAAGTCTACTTCATTTCAATATTCGATCAAGGGAAAAGTTCGGTAACACTTCATGCAAATGACTTTTTTATTTCTAAGAAAATCTATATAAATATAATACTTCTCTACATAAAAAGAACATTTCACGAAAAAACCAGAATTCTTTGTGAAATTCAGATTATTTTTTTTGGATGCAGGTCAATTTCACAATGTATTAAAGGTTTGGATGGAGAGAGATCTACGCAAACCATAGAGAAAACCCTACCCTGTATGCATCGTTCCCCTTTGCAGACAAAACAGTCACTCCAAGGAAGACGTGTTACACCAGTACGTCGCCACTGACTGCACAAGATGAACTCAGAAGGAAGAGGGGGGGGGGGGGGGGGGGGGGGGGGGGGGGGGCACCCCCCTCTTACCGGAATGTTGTCGCCCATGACAGAGAAGGATTGCGGGCTAAGATACTTTCCTTTGATCCATTGCCTCACCTGTGGGATCCACTCTTAGCCAGGAAACAGGGACTTAGTAAAGAAATGGACGTTGAGCTGAGCACGTCTCATCCAAAGGCATCTCATGGATGGGAACCAGGGAAATGCATTCCCCAATCAAATAAATTGCCACAATACACCATAAGCTCAACCAAGGTTGGGGAAAACAACCAGTTCATGAGGGAACATGCTCTCATTGGAAAGTTTCTCGGTCTATGTCCTTTCAAACGAGATCTCATGAGATGGATCAGAGACTGGTGGAACCCCAAGGGAGACTATGAAGTGCAACTCAGCTCCAATGGGTTTTTCATGATCATCCTCTATAGTTTGGAAGATAAGGATAGGATTTTTGATAATGGGCCATACTTCTACAACTTTGTTGGGTTATTCCTCAGATTCTGGACAGACTGTTTCAGCCCAGAGAAAGAAGACTTCACAATGGCTCTGATATGGATACGACTATATTCCCTACTACAGGAGTTCTGGCTGGAGGAAATCCTCACGGGAATAGAAAACATTGTGGGAAGATATGTGAAATATTTAGAAGCCAGAAAGAAGAGGAAATACACTTCATTTTCTCGAATCTGCATCTACATGGACATATCAAAGGCTCCACAAGGTTCAGTAACCCTAGAATATCAGGATGAGGACTCGAATCAAATGATGGACTATGAGCACATTCCTTTCTGTTGTAGAAAGTGCCACGAGCATGGCAAAATATTCCGTGATTGTCCCTTGAATGTCACAGGCAGAACCCAAAAACATGAGAGGGGAAGCAAAAGGAAGGTTACACTACAGTCATAGGCAGAAAAAGACATCCACCCAAAAAACAAACTAAAAAAGGAACCTAGAAGATCCCCACCAAAAAATCCTTCGACATTCTTAATCAACTCCCAGAGGAAGAGGAGGTCAGAGATACACACAAAAAAGATAACCATGACAAGGAAAAGGGTAAAGCCAAGCATAAAAATAAACTAGGAAAAGAAAACAACCAAGAAACAAGCCCAGCAACCCAGCATAACATGGACAACCTAGAGCAGGGGGGAGGACACTTTAATGCAGCTTGATGAGAAATATCTGGTGGACATAGATCTAGAAACAATGGAGGAGGCCTTCAATAGAAAAGGCCTGCAAACCATCCCAGTGGAACAACTCAGAAAGGTGCATAAAGTATTTGTTGGCTCTACTGCAAGTTCCACCTCAAGACTAGGGATCTCCTTAGACCTGGCCACTGGGCTCAAATGTACCTCCCATGAAAGCAAGTAACGAGGCCACAAATATGCACCTCAACTCATTAAGGAGGTAGGAAACGATATGCTCAGATTAGAGAATATCTAGAGACTCACAGAGGGATATGTCCATCCACCTAATAACTCATCATGATGAAGATCATAACATGGAATATAAGAGGGCTTAATGGAAGATCCAAGAAAAGGACTCTTCAAGACTGTATTCATATTGAAAATATGGACATTCTCCTTTTATAGGAAACAAAATGTGTTGAGGAAGAAGCTGACGACATTTTTTAGCATTGTTGGAGAGCCTGTGAATCCATTTACGCTGACTCAAATGGAGTTGTGGGAGGCCTGAAAATCTTGTAGAATCCAACTACAGTCATCATAGACAAACCCTTTTCCACGGTTGGCACTGTTACGGCTCACTTCAAAATCATAGGGTCTATCAAAGAAGGTATGATTACAAATGCGTACGGGCCTCAAAGTGCACAGGATAAAGATTTGTGTATGGGAAGAATAACCACTATCAAGACGTTGTTGGGTTCACAGAACTGGTTGATAGGTGATGACTTCAATATCATATTAATACTAGAGATAAAGACAAGAGAGACCAAGCGGCTATAACAAGACAGTGGTAAGTTTCAAACCCTCATAGATCAACTCGATTTAATAGATATATAAACTAGAAATGGTATATTTACTTGGTCCAAACACAGATCTGGGCATCAACATGTGGCATGTAGATTGGATCGATTCCTCATCTCATAATCTTTGTTGTTGGAGGACCTGATCATTGAAACCAACATCCTCCCAAAAATTGTCTCGGATCACTAGCCAATCTCACTCTGTCTTGACATTGGAGCCACACCCAAGTTCAAACCCTTCAGATTTGAGAAGTTCTGGCTCACACACCCAGACTTTCAAAATATTTCAAAATTATGGTGGGAGAAAGCAAGAATAGACCATGGTGCTTTCATGTACAAATTCCAACAACGATTAAAAATCTTTAAGGCACAACTAAAGAGCTAGAATAGGAATGTATTTGGGAACATTTTGCAAAGAAATTAGGAAATTGAGCAACGCCTCAAAACATTGCAAAATATATTTATTATCGGGGAAAGCATGACAACCTTAATGAGGGAGGAGGAGGAACTCATAGAAGAACTGGAAGAGAGAAAGGAACAAGAAGAAATACTCTGGAGGTATAAATCCAAAGTACATTGACTTAAAGAAGGCGAAATGAACACCAAGTTCTTCCATAGATCCATGGTGCATAGTGTTATCACTGAAATTTCGTCTGCACATGGCGACAAGAACTCCACATCATCAAAACAGAAATGAAGTCACTCATGGCACTGAATTAATTTCACAGCACTCCAGAAGGGCAAAAAACTATACAAAGTAACCAAAAATTGAAGGGCGCTTTACAACAGCTGGATGCGCG